>OY759219.1:40281935-40881935 GCA_963662175.1 Aradus depressus | reverse complement strand
ATTATATCTTCCTCTTGAATTTTTGGCTTTAGGTATCTACAATCTTTTAATATTTTCCGGGCATATTTCTCCATTGACCGACCATCCCCTCTTCTATATTTTCCATTATTTAATCGATCGCTTATCTCCGACTGCCTAATTTTATTCCAATATTTAAGTAAAAAGCATTCCTTAAAATTTTTAAAATCGGTAAATCGCGTCGCCTCCATCTCCCACCAGATGTCGACATCTTCCGTAAAACATTCAGATATTGTTAATTTTTTTTCCTTCCAACTACAAATATGGAACATTTCAAAATACTCCTCAAGTTTCTTAATAAACTCGATAGGATTTTCCTTGATATTATCATTAAATTTAGGAAGTTTCTTATATTGACCCTGTCTAGCTCCCGGACTAAGACCCAACATTGTCCCTGCGATTACAGACCTCTTGTCTAATTCCTCCTTCATTTCGGCAACAGTAATATTATTCCTATTATATTCCGATTTAAGTTCTCCAATATCCCCCTGCACTTTTTCTACTATTTGTATTATATTACCCATTTCCCGATCTGTTCTTTCTTTTTCCTTATCTATACTTTCTCTAATGTTATTATGTTCGTCTTGATTTATTTTTTTAACACTATCAATACGGATTTTTAACGATTGTTCTAGTTGTTTTTTACTATTGTTGATTGCTCCCTCTAACCTTTGTGTATTATCATCTACTTCTAATTTAAATTTATCCATGTCCTCTTTCTGACCGATTATTTCTGTTCTATTTTTTTGTATTCGTTCACCCAACTGGTTAGTTACATCATTCATATTGATGTGACATTCATCCTTCATCTCTTTTATTTTTTTATCTACTTCATCGAAACGTTTGTTTACATTTTCAAATTTTATGCTTACTTCCTCCTTTATTTCATCAATTTTTGACTTTAGTTCTACCTTTACTTCATTAAAATGTTTTGATTGCGTTTCAAATTTTACGTTTACTTCATTAAAATTTTTTGATTGCATTTCAAATTTTACGTTCATATTTTTTATTATCATTTCCATCATTGTGTTTAAATTTATATTCGTCTCACTCTCCGGCTGAAGGCCCTCATCCGTTTTATTTTGAATACTTTTTGGAGTTGATGTTTCTCTCTCTTTTTGCGCATCTTCACTCATTGTTAAATCATATATACCCGATTCTGGTTGGGTACTCGGTCCCTCACTATAAATATTGCTTTCCCTACGATCGTCAACCCGTTCTGTTTTACCTTCTCCCAAGTCCACATAACTCATTCCCTCTGCCATATTATCAAAGATACACAAAACACAAATTCTTAAATAAAAATATTACAATTAAAATTATTTTCTGCGTCACCCTTCACTCACTCGAAAAAAATTTACTCTATTTTGTCCGCCATTATGTTTCAGATTTTGTTCTCTGAGAACCTCTATTCTAGTCGGCCATTTTGGACGCTAACTTTTTATACATTTTTAAAATTAATTTTTACAGATATTTTTTACAAAATTATACATAAGGTCCTCTTATAATTTTCTTTTCGGGCGCCATATAAAATTTAATATTTCAAGTCCTAATTTTTCAAGTCCTTAATTTTTCAAGTCCTTAATTTTTCAAGTCCCTGTTCGAAGCGACATTTGTAACGCTTGCTATTAGTGCTACTTGATATTTTAATTTAATTATATAATTTAATAATAATTATATGAAATAACGATTATGAGAGAACCTGGTTATGTATAATTTATAAATAAAAATAAAGACTTTAAAATAATTTGTTACATTTTTCTTTTATTTTAAATTTCATCATGACATTTTTATGGGTTAGTATCACATAAATTTTACAGACATAGAGAGTTTTCTTTTTTAAACACACATTCAACTAAACCTGCGGGGCTTGCATGCTGTATTGAGTTGATGATCGATGATTTCGTTTTGTACCACTGATGAGATGGGATTGTTGGTAGACCTCTGACGTCCTCTGTCTTTACCAGTTGATCTTCATTATTACGGGATACACACACACTTTTTCTTCTATGTCCTCAGACAATCAAACTGACTCCACTGCACATCTTTCCACAGATCCCTCCACAGACACCCTCTCACATCTCACTCTGAACAACGACTCTTCTCCACGAGGGGACAGCTCACTACTCTCCTGTTGTGGATTCAGCTCTCTCATTGGCCCACAATTTTTACAGCCTTTAGCACTAAACATCTGGGTTTTTTTATATCACTATCATATTCCCGCACACAATCCCAGTTGCTTACATTTATAGTTAACAAATTATTAGCCTATAATTTAAATTTGTGACATAATTGAAATAAATGATTTGATATATTTTGAAACTATATCGATCCTGGTACAAATCGATTAGATAACCCCCAGTAACCTTCCTTAGGTTTACTAAACAGGTTGTATTTACTTATTTTATTTTCCATTTCTTAAATATTACATGTAATGGACAATATAGAACGTTACATTGCCCTCTGCTAAAATATCAAAATATATCATTCATTTGCTTACATAAGTGTTTAGTACCAAACTATTTCATAATCTTATGGTTATATGTCCCACTTGGCGACCCAAAAATAACATGGTGACCCAGTTTCTATACTTAATTAATTACACACAAATTTTTTGTCTATTATGGAATACATTCTTCAAGGTAACTCCTTTTAATAATATTATACAACAATTAGGTAACAAATCCAATTCAATTAATTTATTTACGTCTTATCATACTGTTATATTAGATTTATTTTCTTATTTTACTTTATTTTCTCATTTCTTCTATTTACCACTACTCTATTCTCCATACGCAAATTCTACATTCAAAATTCCAACACTAATCATTAATTTGCCATACAATTTACCCACACTCCTTAATATAATCTAAAATTCTTAAATAATCTCCCTGGTATCTCTTAACCATCCTGATCTCCTTGGATCTTCGCCTACTACCATAAAATACTCATAATCCAATTCCTTCCCACCTATAGGCTAAGCCTAAAAATTTTTAATAATCATTCTTTAATCCTTCCTTCTAATTAAAAGTACAATTCCCTCTCTCCTTTCAATTATCTATATTTTTTTTTTTTTATTTATTATTATTATTATTATTAGACGGAATTACTTTCAAGGTTATATTTCAATATTATATGTTTTTATTTTTTTTTTTTTATTATCCATTTTAGGATAATTCCTTTTATCAATCTATTATTCTGAACCTACGAGCGATTATCGCTTTCAAAAACCATTTGTGGGTTAATATAACTCGTTTCCGTAAGGACGCTAAACTCCTTAAATCAACATGGCCCACGTTGTTGACAATTACGGTTAAATAACACTAACAAACCCTTTAAACTAATATACTTTTTTTTTTTTTTTTATAAATTTTTATTTTATCACCAATACCATAAAAAAATGCATGCATAAATACCAATAAATAGTTCAATTCGAGACTAACCCTTATTATAAAATTTCCCATAAAATAACCACCATAAATATAATATTACAATAAATAAATATGTTTTTATTTAAAAACATTTAAAATCAAAAATTTTCTGTACAGAGTGCAGAGTAAACTAAACATTATTTACATCTAATTTTAATTATATAATTTTTTTTTATTTTATAAATATCCATAAAAATACCCCTTTACAATTACGATACTCTTTATAATATCACATGCACAATATATCTCTTCCATCTTATCACAAAATATTTCATCGATATAAATAAATTCTTTTTTTTTTTTAGTAATGTTCTATATAGTTTTTTTTTTTTTAGATATAGTTCGCATGGTGGACCTGGGAGAAGAAACAAAATAAAAAAAATACACAGAGATCCGGAAATACAAACACAGTACTATCTATTTATTCTTTGTAATAAAAAAAACTGTCTGACTAGCTATACAGTTGACATTCATGGTTCAGACATTATAATACTTTAAGTTCTCTGATGTTAAATATTCCTTTTACTCTATTTTTAGGGGATAAATATTTAATGAGATATGATCCATTATTGAAATTTTCGGCAACTATAAATGGTCCATTGTATAACTCCAAAAATTTCGCGAATATTTTATTTTTTTTATTAGAAACTCTTAAAGCTTTTACTAGAACTTGATCACCAATTTGTAATGGTTCCATTATTTTCTTTTTACAATTTATTCGAGCATTCTGTTTTTCTCTTTTATTTTTAGAATGTTCCTTCGCCAAATATAAACGTAACTCGTGTGTTTTTTTATCGAGATTTTTTAATCCGAATTCCGACTTTACCCATTGGTACCAGATGCGACTTGGTCTTTTATTAAACATTAGTTCAACAGGGGTGAAACCCGTTGTTTCATGTGTTACTTCATTTAGGCATGTTTGTATTTTATCTACTAATGTATCCCATTTATCATATTTTTCTTTTATAAGTGCCCTAAAAAATTTTAATATTAAACCGTTCGTCCGTTCTACAGGATTAGCTTGAGGGTTCCGGATTGCAGTTCTTATTGCTTTAATATTATTTTTATTTAGGGTATCAATCCATTTTTTTGATATAAACTGAGTTCCGTTATCTGATAATATTTTTATCGGTTGACCTACATTTGGGATATAATCTTTAAAGATCACATCTAGAACACATTTAGTATCGGCTTTCCTTATTGGATAAATCCTTACATATTTGGAAAAAATGTCCAACACTGTTAATAAATATCTGTTTCTGTTAGCTGTTAACGGCAATGGCCCTATGAAATCAATAGAAATACATTCTAATGGCTTACTTGCGTTTACATTATGCATCCCCTCAAAAGGTTCATAATTTGCGTATTTTGTTTTTTTACATATAATACATTTTGAAACATGTACCTTTGTCATTGCAAGCAACCCATGGCAATAAAAATCCGTGTTTAAAATATTGTATGTTTTACGCACTCCGATATGAACATATTTGTTATGCGTAAACTCAATTAATTTATCTGCGGTATCTCTGTCAATCCATATTTTCCACATCGAATTATGTAATTTAAACAATATACCATTTTCAATTTTATAATCCTCCCTACCATTTTCAGCTTCTATTCTTCGTTTAGCTAATTCCTTATCTAGGCTTTGCTTATTAGGTAACCCTCTAATTATATCCGCCATTTGTTTATTCGTAATATTGGCTATTAGTGGTGCTATTGCAATATGATTTTTACTTTGCTCATCGTCGGGAATTGCAAATCTACTTAATGCATCAGCAACTATATTCTCCTTACCCGGACAATATTTAATTTCAAAATCGTATTCTTGTATCAACAGTATCCATCGAGACAACCGTGACGTCGTAAGTCGACATTCCCTGATATGCGTTAAAGCGTTGTGATCTGTAAGAATGATGAATTTATTCCCCAGTAAATAGTGTCTAAATTTTTGTAATGCATACACTATAGCTAATAATTCTATTTCTGATGTATTATAATTCTTTTCGCACTTCGATAACACCCGTGCCGCGAAACTGATTGGATACATTTTGTTATGGTCATCTGCCTGATATAAGTGTCCGCCTATCGCTACACCGCTACCATCAGTCTGGACCACATATGAATAATTTGGATTAGGAACATGCAAGATAATCTTATTCATAAATAAACTTTTCGCTGCCGCGAATGCATTTTCCGCCTCGAGCGTCCATCTCCATTTATTCTTTTTACTTAACAAATCATTTAGAGGACCCGTGGTTATAGCCAATTCTTTCACAAATCTCCTATAAAATCCAATAAGTCCAAGAAATCCCTTTAATTCCTTTATATTTCTCGGCCTTTTATAATTTTGTATATTTTCTATCTTATCCGGACACATTTCTATTCCGTTCTCAGAAATTAGATGGCCTAAATATTTCAACTGCTGACAGAAAAATTTTGCCTTTTTAAGGTTGGTTGTAATATTATTGTTATGTAGAATTTTAAATATAATTTCCAAATGTTTGATATGACTATTTACGGACTCAGAAAAAATTAAAATGTCGTCCACAAATATCAGACAAAATGCCTCTGTACCATCAAATAGTGGTGTTAGAGCCCTAATTAAGCTTGCGCAACTTGTTTTTAAACCAAACGGAGTCACTAGAAAATAATAGCAGGTTTGTTTATACATGAAGGCTGTATATTTTTGTGAATTTCTGTTTAATGGTATTTGCCAAAATGAATTAGTCAAGTCTAACGTTGACATATATTTAATATTCTTACACCTCGTGAATACCATCTCCATGCTTGGTGGGTTTTCATACTGAGGTATGATATGCTTGTTTAGTTCCCTTGCGTCCAGGCATAGTCGAACTTTCCCACTTTTCTTTTTAACTACCACTAATGGACTAATAAAGTTAGAGAAGCCTTTAGTTATAATTCCTTGATCTATCATCATTTTTAATTCTGTTTCTACCTCCTTTTCTAGTGCCATCGGAACTGGATATGATTTTGGACGGAAACTATTGACTCCAGGAGCCATTTCTAATTCATGTGTATAAGATTTGATTCTGCCCGGTTTGTCCGAAAAGATCTGAGTGAACCCTTCTATCAGATGCGACAATTCTTGCCTAGTATTTGGATGATCGATCCCACATTCTACATCATACCTATCGGTCTCCTGACTATGGCTTTCTACATCATCAGATGATACTACCTGATTTACATATTTATAATTGCTTTTGTTATTATTTTCTTTTTTATTTATTATACATGTCTGATATTTTTTAATATTTTTACAATTATTGTTATTATATCCAAATGGAATATTTCGATTTTTTCCTTCATATGAAATTTGTAATTGATTTTTATCAAAATCTATTCTTGTCTTTAATTTATTTAAAATGTCTAAACCAAAAATAACATCATAGATCAATTCTGGTATGACCCATAAATTTACCTTAACTCTAATATCAACTATAGAAATTTCTACCAAAATTTGACTTTTAATATTTTTTGATTTTTTACCAAATGCACCTATTATCTGTGTTGACGGTAACTGTAATTGACTCAACACACCCAATTTTTCTCCATATCTCGCCACAAATTCCTCAGAAATACAACTTATCTGAGACCCTGAATCCCATAAAGTTTTTATTGACACATCATGAAATTTTATGTATGTTTCCGGGTTCATATCTGAATTGAAATTAATCCCTTCTTCTTCCCGAAATAGAAAATCCCTAGGATTTTCCCATGAACTATTCATCTCTATCCTATGAACATTATTTATAACCTTTTTTATATTCTTTTTATTTCTCACTTTGTCCCTCATATTAATCGCCTCTCGCAAGCACTCCCTCGGACTATTACGGGATACCTGAGGCGAACCTAGTTTTTTTGTTCTCCCCCTTTTTGCGCATCTTTTGTTTCTCTCGGATGATCATCTGAATATTTTACTGGGACCATATTAACCCGCGGTGGCGTTCGGTTGTTCGGATTAAAATTGGATCTCGGGTTATAATTCCCTCGTCCCCGATCCCATCGCTCTCTCCATCTCCCGGTGTTCCGCTCGCGATTTTTATCATCATCCCTGTCCCTATCTGATCGCTTGGGTGTATACTGGTTATCCCTTCTCCAATAATGATTATTGTTATTAGATTCACGCGGTGTTGGGTTATAACTTGTTGATTCTTTTTCCTCCCATACATTTATGAAACAATTCGGATTTTCATCTAATTTGGCCAATGCGTTTAATAATTGATCCTCATCCGTTAAAGTTGAAAATGATAATAAATATTGTACAGCTGGAGGATATTGATTTATCATTTTTGTTATTATATCTTCCTCTTGAATTTTTGGCTTTAGGTATCTACAATCTTTTAATATTTTCCGGGCATATTTCTCCATTGACCGACCATCCCCTCTTCTATATTTTCCATTATTTAATCGATCGCTTATCTCCGACTGCCTAATTTTATTCCAATATTTAAGTAAAAAGCATTCCTTAAAATTTTTAAAATCGGTAAATCGCGTCGCCTCCATCTCCCACCAGATGTCGACATCTTCCGTAAAACATTCAGATATTGTTAATTTTTTTTCCTTCCAACTACAAATATGGAACATTTCAAAATACTCCTCAAGTTTCTTAATAAACTCGATAGGATTTTCCTTGATATTATCATTAAATTTAGGAAGTTTCTTATATTGACCCTGTCTAGCTCCCGGACTAAGACCCAACATTGTCCCTGCGATTACAGACCTCTTGTCTAATTCCTCCTTCATTTCGGCAACAGTAATATTATTCCTATTATATTCCGATTTAAGTTCTCCAATATCCCCCTGCACTTTTTCTACTATTTGTATTATATTACCCATTTCCCGATCTGTTCTTTCTTTTTCCTTATCTATACTTTCTCTAATGTTATTATGTTCGTCTTGATTTATTTTTTTAACACTATCAATACGGATTTTTAACGATTGTTCTAGTTGTTTTTTACTATTGTTGATTGCTCCCTCTAACCTTTGTGTATTATCATCTACTTCTAATTTAAATTTATCCATGTCCTCTTTCTGACCGATTATTTCTGTTCTATTTTTTTGTATTCGTTCACCCAACTGGTTAGTTACATCATTCATATTGATGTGACATTCATCCTTCATCTCTTTTATTTTTTTATCTACTTCATCGAAACGTTTGTTTACATTTTCAAATTTTATGCTTACTTCCTCCTTTATTTCATCAATTTTTGACTTTAGTTCTACCTTTACTTCATTAAAATGTTTTGATTGCGTTTCAAATTTTACGTTTACTTCATTAAAATTTTTTGATTGCATTTCAAATTTTACGTTCATATTTTTTATTATCATTTCCATCATTGTGTTTAAATTTATATTCGTCTCACTCTCCGGCTGAAGGCCCTCATCCGTTTTATTTTGAATACTTTTTGGAGTTGATGTTTCTCTCTCTTTTTGCGCATCTTCACTCATTGTTAAATCATATATACCCGATTCTGGTTGGGTACTCGGTCCCTCACTATAAATATTGCTTTCCCTACGATCGTCAACCCGTTCTGTTTTACCTTCTCCCAAGTCCACATAACTCATTCCCTCTGCCATATTATCAAAGATACACAAAACACAAATTCTTAAATAAAAATATTACAATTAAAATTATTTTCTGCGTCACCCTTCACTCACTCGAAAAAAATTTACTCTATTTTGTCCGCCATTATGTTTCAGATTTTGTTCTCTGAGAACCTCTATTCTAGTCGGCCATTTTGGACGCTAACTTTTTATACATTTTTAAAATTAATTTTTACAGATATTTTTTACAAAATTATACATAAGGTCCTCTTATAATTTTCTTTTCGGGCGCCATATAAAATTTAATATTTCAAGTCCTAATTTTTCAAGTCCTTAATTTTTCAAGTCCTTAATTTTTCAAGTCCCTGTTCGAAGCGACATTTGTAACGCTTGCTATTAGTGCTACTTGATATTTTAATTTAATTATATAATTTAATAATAATTATATGAAATAACGATTATGAGAGAACCTGGTTATGTATAATTTATAAATAAAAATAAAGACTTTAAAATAATTTGTTACATTTTTCTTTTATTTTAAATTTCATCATGACATTTTTATGGGTTAGTATCACATAAATTTTACAGACATAGAGAGTTTTCTTTTTTAAACACACATTCAACTAAACCTGCGGGGCTTGCATGCTGTATTGAGTTGATGATCGATGATTTCGTTTTGTACCACTGATGAGATGGGATTGTTGGTAGACCTCTGACGTCCTCTGTCTTTACCAGTTGATCTTCATTATTACGGGATACACACACACTTTTTCTTCTATGTCCTCAGACAATCAAACTGACTCCACTGCACATCTTTCCACAGATCCCTCCACAGACACCCTCTCACATCTCACTCTGAACAACGACTCTTCTCCACGAGGGGACAGCTCACTACTCTCCTGTTGTGGATTCAGCTCTCTCATTGGCCCACAATTTTTACAGCCTTTAGCACTAAACATCTGGGTTTTTTTATATCACTATCATATTCCCGCACACAATCCCAGTTGCTTACATTTATAGTTAACAAATTATTAGCCTATAATTTAAATTTGTGACATAATTGAAATAAATGATTTGATATATTTTGAAACTATATCGATCCTGGTACAAATCGATTAGATAACCCCCAGTAACCTTCCTTAGGTTTACTAAACAGGTTGTATTTACTTATTTTATTTTCCATTTCTTAAATATTACATGTAATGGACAATATAGAACGTTACAATATATATATATATATATATATATATATATATATATAAGTATATATCAGTCTCTTTCAATAATTATTTCCGTTATATACAAAAACGTATAATTTTTATTTAATATTTCACGAAAAAAAAGTAAAATAAAAAAATAAATTCAACCACTAGAAGGTATAAAAAAAATGTGATGGGATGAGGACTCTTATACCAAACAGGTTTATACAGCGCTCCCCCCCCCCTCCCCCCTCACCTAAAAATTTCATACTAGAATTACTCAGTATATGAATGAAATGGGCTGAGAGGGCGCCGGTAGTTCAGTGGGGGTTCGTAACCCGGCCGAGGCCCTGGCATGGGACGCTTCGATGTCAGGTTACTTGTTAAAGACTCCTATCCTAGGTGAATAAAAATTTAGGGTAGGCATAATTTAGGACTCCCATAGCAGAGTCAGGCTTATCTCCACCAGAGGCGCTCTGGTAGTAGGCGATATGACCTCGTAGTTGTAAGCCCAGACGTGAGTCATAATACTAACTGTAATGTGTTGGCGTCAGGGATTTTCTTTGATTCGTTGTACAGCATAATTCTGAGAGTGACTTTCTTCGAGAATGATCTGTGAAAGAGTGGTTGATATAATAAAGTCATGTTATGACCACATCACATATATTTTCCTTTATTTTTGATCCATTTTAATAAAAAAACTATCAATAATAAAATTCTATTTTATAATTCGTTTATTTTAGTCTTTGATCCTATCTCAAATCTGAGGATACTTGAGCGACTGGAATTTAATAAGGAACATTTTTGGTAAGAACCAATTTTTCGATAGGACTAACCTTTTTCGCGTAAAACAAGCAAACATGTAAAAAAATGTTTTTCAGAACGAGATTTTAGGACGGATTTAGGGATGTATCTCGCGAACGGAGCGATCCTTGAAAGAGAATATTATATATGAGATGTTCCGCTCAAATTTCTCTACAACTTTTTTTTTTTAAACAATATTTATTATGTCTTTTAAAATAAGTGGTATCTTGAAAAATGTATTTATCTATATTTAAAGTGTGTCGGGAGCCATGGTGGCCGTGCGGGCTAGAGCGTAGGGCTTTGGTCGCATGGTCTCACCTTGGTTTGCGGGTTCGAATGCCGTCCGGGAGTGAGTTTTATTTCATAGATAAAACTTCCTCCCGGGTCCATGGATGTCGTAAATAATTAGGTAAAACATCATTATAAGAGTCATGGCTATTATGCATCGTGCATAAGGCAAAAAAAAAAAAAAAAAAAAAAAAAAAAAAAGTGTCATAAGTTTTTCTGGCGTAATTTTAAGTTGATTTTACATTGTGTTAGTTACTGTGGTTCATGCCCGGGCTTTAACTACAAGATTATATTGCCTAATACCTTGACATAGGCATGTCCTAAATTTAGCCTACTCAGATTTAATATGAAGATGGCTGATGTAGTGAGAAGTGATTATTTCACAGGTTGTCAGATTTCTTTTGTAGTCTGACCTCTCACAGATTGTTATTAGTACTAGCTAGCCGGCGTTCGAGGTTGCCCTCATCATCAGGCAGTCTACAAAAGAAACCATCCTTAAGCAACCAAAAAACAAAAAAACATAAAACCACAAAAAAAAAAATAGGTTCTGCTGGTAGCAATCATAAAATATAAAGGCAACAAATATTTAAATAAATATAAATACATTAAGTTATAAAAAGTAAAAAAGAGTTTGAAATAACCTTACCTGATAAAATATTTTATTTTTTATTTTTTGAAATTTGAATGGAATTTATTTATTAAAATATTTTAATTTTCAATCAAATTTAAAAAAAAATGTTCTAATACTTTTTATAATTTAATGTATTTATATTTGTTTAAATCTTTGTTGCCTTTATATTTTGTGATTGTTACCAACAGAACCTGTTTTTTTTTTTTTTTGCTTAAGGCTGGTTTCTTTTCTAGATGCCTGATGATGAAGGCAACCTCGAAAGCCGGTTACCTAATACTAATAAAAATCTGTGTGAGAGGTGAGACACCATCTTATTTGACAACCTGTGAACTACTCAGACTTCGTTATCTAGGATAGGGATGTTGAGTACTTGACATCGCACAGGTCCATCGCTTAACGTACCATCCGAAGGACGGCTTCAAGGTTTTTTCACCTTCCACTCGGCCGGGTTTCGAACTCGCGATCTCGAGCTCAGTACGCTAGCATCTCTGAGCTACCCTCATTTTGACGTAACAACTCTGCCTTATAAGATCTTCATGCCCTTTCTTGTCTCCGGGTACTCCCTTAAGTAAGAACAAATGAAACTCTTGGATGGAGTGACGGGCAGGTCTGCAGGTGGTTCTACGACTATCTAAAGTGAATGTTAAGTCTCAACGACCGCCTAGGATAGTTCAAGTACCAGTCGACATTGCCAAAACGCAACATTCATAAAAGGGGATGGGATGACGGAGGCGGTAAGTCCATTGTGGTATGATTATCTGATGGCAAATCCATCCTTGAGACAGAACCGATTAGAAGTGGACAATTTGTCACGAAGGATTACACTTTTTAATTGCTTTGAGCCGTTCTGAAAATCGAAGGAATATCAATCCGCCTCGATAAACATTCTTTAATAGTCATCCTTAAGCCTCTTTATTTTGATCCTAAATTAAAAATACTGACTCAGGCGTTCCTTCTTTGTTGCTTCTTTTCAATCGCCAGTGGCAACCTTGAAACCTGTTTTGATCCTCATGGTTTTAGTTAGTTATTGTGACTCATGCCCGGGCTTTAACTACGAGGTCATATCGCCTACTACCAGAGCGCTCTTTCGTCACTCTGGTGGACATGAGCCCGACTCTATTGTGGGAGTCCTAAATTTTGCCTACCCTAAATTTTTTATTCACCTAGGGTAGGGGTCTTTAACGAGTACCTGACATCGTACAGGCTCGGGACCATCGCTTAACGTCCCATCCGAAGGACGGTGTGCTTAAGTTTATTTTACCTCCCAGATAAAATAAACTAAGGGCCTCGGTCGGGTTACGAACCCACGTTCACCAATGAATGAAGAGCAATAGACGACCATCAGCTGTTTTAAATAGAGTGGACTAGTCTAAGTTGGGTTGTGGAGGTGAGATGAGATGTGAAGTTGGACATACTGTCTAGGAGTGAGAAAAGTGTTTAGGCTTAAGGTGTGGTGAACCAATTGCAATCGATGCGCAAAGGAGGTACTTTTATTTATTTATATGTACATAATATTATATGCCCAAAATAACATTTGATATACTTTAAGTAATTAGTTTATAAGATTTCTTTTTAAAAACGAATTAATTTTTTTTTTTTTTCAATATTTAGTTAACAAATTTATAATGTAGATTTAAGTAAATAAGATCAAATATTTGTTTTCTTATTCTATGCTATTCATTTTCCCTGTTAACCCAGTAAGATAATTTATACCTTTCAATTAGATTTAACATTTTTGCAAAATTTAAAAAAAAAAAAACATCTTAGATCTCCTTAGTAAAAGAAGAAATCCAAATGAAAAGTTTGTTAATTAAAATTTTTTTTACATTCATTGTAACAACAGTCATTAGAGTTTTTGGGTTACACCTCCCCCCCTTTCTCTTTGGGCGATTTGACAAAATATAAGTTATCGTGTTGAAATTCCGATGAAAACTCAATATCGAATTTTTGACTGATTACGTAACTTCCTTTATTTTTTGTAAAAGTGCAGGTGAACTTCGGCATAGAACCTAAGCACTTTTTTACTTAGGTATTAAAAAATGTCTATTAAGTAAATCGAATCTATAATTTTAAAAAACACTAAGAAGAAAAAGAGATTACATTTTAAAGTGAATTCGACTTTAAAGCAGAGTTATTAAAAAAACTAATGAAAATACAGAATTTAGTTTGCTTATATAGACTGTTAGCTTATATAGAATGCTATTCCAGGAAGTGCAGTGAACTACAATTGCAGTAAAATTGAAGAGCACCTAAAAAACACTAATCCCACAAGCCTAGGCTTAGCCATTAAACGAAGCCTTCAGACTCCTTAACTAAAATTACAAAATAATATCAGTGAAAATGAGATTCTGATCTCAAGAGTCGTATAACGTTACTTCATTTGTTTTAACTGTACTGAAGTATTGAAATCGTGCAAACTTCGAGATCTTGTTTTCAATGGAATTTCTCGTTTTGTAAGGATGTGTGTATGTCTGTCTATATGTGAGCATTGAACTTGATTGTTACGGGTAAAGTTAGATTAACGGTTAAACCTAGGATTACCCGGGTAAACCTAGTAGTACCCGCTGCCGCTTGGTTAAAGTTGTGTATACTAATAATGACAAGGCCATTAGTGGACGTATGTTCCACTATAAAGATTAGGTACTTATTAATTAGCTCGACCACACCTCAATTTCCATTGTTGTAAGCTGTCTAACAGCGATAATCATTCGCTGGGTACATAAATTCCTAGAACAAACATAAATCGAAATATTACACGGAAATATTACACGGGACGATATATCTGCCCCTCCCGTCGTTCCTATATTTGAAGTAGTACAGGTTCTAGCTTTAACATATACTTTACCCGGGTAAAGCCCGAAACGTGAACTATTTCAATTATATTTCGGACTCTCGGAACCAAGCGGCAGCGGGTACTACTAGGTTTACCCGGGTAATCCTAGGTTTAACCGTTAATCTAACTTTACCCGTAGCAGATATATGAGATGAAGTTGTCACATATGCTCATTTAGATATTACGGGGCCTTTTTACAAGATGCTGCTTGCATGATATAACCAAAAATCTCTTCGAATAGAAAGTTTTAGAGAAAACTGAAAAAAATATATAATACAATGTTTCGAAGGCTTATATTCCAAAAAATCCTTAAAATCTCGAAACCCATCTTTCAGACATTAGCTTGATTTACGCGAAAATGGTTAATCGTGTCGAAAAATTGGTCCTTACATAGTTCGTTACTTAATTTCCGGTGGATATTTTCATATCTTATCTCATGATAACTCCCAAATTATCAAACTATTTAATTTTATAACATATATATATAATAAAACAAATTTGTCTTCATTGTGTAGCCTTTTTAAGCCGCCTATAGCGATCTCGATCTTTATTATAATTATGCGCCCATCAGAATTAGCCCGCTAGGATCCCCATAGACCCCCATGACCCTCATGGTCGAAATGCCTAAAAGAAGAAAAGAAAGGTTCAACAATTTCTGGATTGGTATGGAAATAAACTGTGTGATGTTCAAGTGGTGGTATAATGTCTCGTTGCTAACGTATGTTTGGGTGGGTATTGTATGATCAATCGGAGTGTTTTGGATTGAAATATGTATTTGGAATTTTGATTTTCGTGGCTGTAGCATGAGTGATGCTGTGTGATTTTCTCATTGATTTGGTACAGAACGTAACGGTTGGACTCCGCGCATCGAGAAAAAGTTTTGCCGCATTAACTAGATACTAGAAAATTAACTTCCCTGGTAAAATTATTATTGTGGAAGCTATAATAAAAATAATCCTTGGCAATAAAAATATGGAAAAAGAAAATGTATACTAAAAAAACACAAAAAAAAAAGCACATGTAATTAAATATTTTAAACGTTTTAGTGTAAGTAAATTATTGAAAATTATCTGTTTAATTTTAAATTATCGGCTACCTACTAATAATCGATTCTACCATTATTATATGTAATTTTAAAATTAAATTTTAATTACTTACTGTTTTTGGTTTGCTACATTCATATCATAATTGCAGAAAATGTCATTTTAATATTTTATTTTAATTTTCTGACTGTCATTTCGGCCTTTCTCCCGATTTCCCGATTTGTAGGCTCTTATTATTTTTACTTCTCTAATCATCGGTAATCGGTCAGAAATTCGATGTTGAATTTTCACCTAAATTTCACATTATCCAACCCTGATTTCAAAAATGAAAAAATAAAAAATTGTCTATCTTTCTGATAGAAAGAATGTATCAACACGAAATTGTATACCTATTAATTTTCAGCATAATTGGCCGGAGAAGGAAAAAGTCAGAGGATAATACGAAAATGTAATTCAACTATTTATTTTAGGCCAGAATGGTCGATTGGCGTCATCATTGATTTATTCGTGCTGGGGCCGACCGAGTTCCCCTACGAATAAATACATACAGAGTAAAGATCAGGAAACAATGAAATATAGAATCAGTATGACGTACAAAGAAATAAATAAATTAGTGCTACATTGGAGAAAAACTGGACAATTATTAAATTAACAGCTTAATTAAGAAGAAAAATAAATAAATAAAAGTACCTATCTATATAAATAAAAGAGAATATGAAAAAAAAAATCTATATAAATTAATAAAAATCGACAAAGCATAATACTATGATGGTTGATTATAAAAGAGAAGGGAGGATGCCCAGACAAGGTTTGAAATAAAATTATTTTCAGACAGTTGAAAGTGTGAGGAGAGTGAGGAAAAATAAAAATAAATTAAGATAAAATAAAAAAAATAAATAAATGCATGATACAAATTTATGAATGTGTAAAATGAACAAAAAAGGAATAATATCGAATATAATTAATCGAATAATTTAGGAAATATGATAAAAAAAATATATAATAAAAATGGAGAATAACACACACAAAAAAAATAAAGAAAAAATGGGATAAGTAAATAATTTAAATGATTAGATAATTGAGGTTGACGAATTAGAGAATAGGGGGAGAGAGATGAAGGCATAATCAAAGGGGAGTGGATTGTTTAGTGAAGAGGAATTGGAATAGTGAGGATTTGAAGGAAGCCACGGAAGGAGAGTGACGGTTTTTGTATCTGCTTCCAGAATAAATGTTAAATTTAATGCATATTTTCATTGCCAGAGGCAGAAGAACAGACCCACAAATACACATTCTGTTTTGCCATTTTTAGTTTTGTAAGATCAAAAAAAAAACTTGAAATTGAAAAATTAAATATCAAATATCTGATCGATTCCAAACTTTCCTTTTAAAAAATGCTCTCTTTCTTGAAAATGGTAACTGGAAAAGGATCCATCCTGAGCCTTATTAGTGTTTATTTAGTTTTGCAAAAACTTTTACATTCAACGTAAGGTTGAATAAAGGGGTTAAGTGACATTTTTTGTATTTAATAAAGAGGTAAAGTGCAAATGAATCATGTAAACCCTTGAAACATACAAATATTTGGAGGAATATAGCCTGAACAGTTCATTTTAGTGTATATTATAATAAAAAAGTTACAGAGTGTTTAACAAAATGTTTTTTTTTTTCTCAAAAACATATTTCTGTCACATATCCCCTTTATCCACTCACTTAAATTCTTAGCATAGAAGACAATTCAATCAATTTTGATTCTTGGCGCTAAATAATCTAGGTACGAAACTATATAGATTTATTAAGTGTTCAATATTAAATATTTATATCTTAAAATTTATAATAATTTTCATTCAATTTATTACCGCAATGAATTGCAATAATAAAAGTTTTATTGATAAAGTGAAGTGTGGTGGCTTGGTCGTGTTAGTTCTCTGAAGATCCTCCTAGAGCACTCTGTGAAGAGATTCCCAAAGTTGTCGCTAGACTGTGCTGTAGTTCACTCAGTGTTTTAACATTTATGTATGTGATATGATTGAATACATACCTAACCAGCTGTATGTAGTATTAGGCTAGTTATGTAATCAATTCAAAGATTCATTCCGGAATTTTTCGTTTTCAGATCCAAAAAATCTAAAAATAAAAAAATTATAAGACACCTCCGTATCTGTCCGTGAACACGATAATAATAATAATAATTTTTTTTCCGTTAAACCGTAAGATGGTAATATGAAAGTCATAAAACAGGATACTTTATCAATTAGATCTATAAACAGTTATAAAATCGGAGTCGGACGCACATGAGATTAGTAATAACAATAATAGTAAAAAATAAAATAAAATGAATAAATAAATAATAGAAAATAAATGAGTTAAAAAATAATAATGGTAATAAATACAGTTTCCAATTATGATAAATATTTTTTAGACAGAATTATAAGTCAATCGGAAAAGAGGTTCTACAAGATTTTTTTAATGATGAAATATGATTTTTTTTTCTATTCTGAATTCTATGTTTAAAGGATGGGTTTACAAGCACACTAGACCAACATGGATTTAAAAATGCCTTCAGACGATGCCTAAACCAGCCAACATTACTTCTATTGCCTTCATGAAATAGAATAGGCAATCTTTAATTCATTATTTTTTTGCTTGCATTCTTGGGGTAATTTCTCATCTTTAAAAATAAATTGTCATATGTCTACTGTTAAACTATATAAATCTTGAGCATTTTACTTATTGTGGGACTCAATCTGAGCGCTGAAATGTTTTAGTTTAATATATGAAGAGCTCGGGGAAAGAACCAGGTTTGTCACTTTTTTCTCTAATGAGAGTTATCGCCACTACAGTACAGTATATTAAACATATTTCACGATTCACCATCGTTACGGACTTCAAAAAGACGGTTTGTCACTACGAAAACGGAAGCTGAAAATATGACGTGCGGGGAATTGATAGATACGGACTTTCAAGCAATAAATTTCAGTTTTCTCAATTTCAACATCTGGTGACAAACCTGGTTCTTTGCCCGTGCTCTTCATATGTTACAGTGGAACCCTTTATTGAGTAACCTAATTACATTTCTCTGTAATATATATCACTATAAAATTTATATAATAAGTATATTATCAGATTGAGCCTCAATGTTCAATATTTATATTAAAAAAATGTATACAAATACAATTTCCATAAAAAAAATTGCAGAACTGTCTACATATTTATTATAATAAGTACGTAGATAGTTCTGTAATTTTTTTTCTATATTACGTTCAGACTGGACTTTTTTTTCATTTTTGGAATCAGGGGTTCGGAAATTTCTGTGAAAATTCAACATCGAATTTCTGACCAGTAAAATATATATATTTTTTTGGGGGGATCACCCTTACCCTGATATATTGGAATCTATTTATGTTATGGATACCTATAAGTGACACTTTGCTCCATGCTGAAGGGTGATGCTTAAACTCAGCCATCAAATTGATGGATCATAAACAAAATATTTGGCTAAAGAGAAAATATAAATCCAAACCGAAGGAATAGTGAATCACCGATGATGTACTTCCCCAGCACAAATTAATCAATTACGTTTTCGCTCTCCCTCCAAAGTCAGTCGACCGTTTCGGGTAAAATTCTATATTTTAATTACATAATGGCTTCTCAATCCTCATACTAAATTTTGTGTCGATACATTCATTACATCGGCAGTTATTTGAACTTTCATAGGGACGACGCTTAATAATTTTCAGCGGAATCCCTCTCCTTTTGTTGGTTATTAAATTCACATATAAAATTTCGTTTCAATCATTATAAACGTTAGTTATTAGAGTTTTTGTGTTAAGCCTCCACTCTGAAATCCCTTTCCCTCTGGTAGATTTGGCTGAAAATTAATAGATGTCGTCTTGAGATGGTTCTGTATACACATATAAAAATTTGTGTAGACACATTCATTCCATCGGGAGTTGTTACATGGTACAGACACTCACATAAATACATTTTTTTTGACTCAATCTGATTACAGTCAAATCGTATTACCAATATCAGGGTGGAATCTAGTCAAACAAGGCAATTTTTAATTTATTTCAGTAAATGCGGGCTTTACGCGTAATGAGCAGACATTCCGTGAAATGGCGTGTTACGCTGTTTGACTCCGACATACTCGTATATATTAGTACCCAACCATCTATTTTGTCCCACTTTGTGTGTGTTTTGTGTTCTCTTTGATCTTCAAATTGATTTGAATATGTCTCTCACCACCCCAGTTCTCTTTTTAATCTTCTGTATTTGTCACCCATTACGTAATTGATTTCGTTACTTGGCAGCCTTGTAATCAACTGGATGGGAAGTAATTCCGCATTTGTCTAAGCCACCGCCTTTACCAAAGCCCAACCACTATTCATTTTCAATAAAATTGCTGTACAAATGTTTGAGTGAATTGGATTGCATTAGGTTTTTCCTTTTATCCGATGCTCCGGGTTATCCGGCACACTTTTCACTATTTTTCTTTACTTCCCGATAATATGAAAATGTAATTCATCTATTTATTTTAAGCCATAATGGTCGATTGGCGTCATTATTTATTTATTCCTGCTGGGGAAGTACATTGTCAGTGATTATTTGAATTCTATTCTCACGGAATATCGGTATGAATTGTCCTTACGAGGTTTTGAATTTACTGATAAAATTCCATATCGATACATTCATTACATTGATAGTTATTAGGGTTTTTGAGTTGTGCCTCCTTGTCCCCCCGACCGAGTTCCTCTACGAATAAGTTCATAGAGTAAAGAACAGGAAACAATGAAATATAGAATCAGTATGACGTACAAAGAAATAAATAAATTAGTGTTACATTGGAGAAAAACTGGACAATAAAAATATAGATAAACAAAAGATTAACATGAAAAACAATAAAATTAGCAGCTTCATTATGAAGAAAAATAAATAAATAAAAGTACCTATGTATATAAATAAAAGAGAATATGATAAAAAAAATCTATATAAATATGAAAAAAATAAAATAGATTAATAAAAATCGACAGAGCATAATACTATGATGGTTGATTATAAAAGAGAAGGGAGGATGCCCAGACAAGGTTTGAAATAAAATTATTTTCAGACAGTAGGGGCTAGATAGAGAAGTGTGAGGAGAATGAGGAAAAATAAAAATAAAATAAGATAAAATAACAAATAAATAAATGCTTGATAAAAATATATAAATGTGTAAAATGAACAAAAAAGGAATAATATTGATTAAGATCGAATAATTTAGGAAATATGATGAAAGAAATATGAAAACGTATTTTTGTCACATAGCCCCTTTATCCACTCACCCCTTCAATTCTTAGCATAGAAGACAATTCCGCATTTGTCTAAGCCACCGCCTTTACCAAAGCCCAACCACTATTCATTTTCAATAAAATTGCTGTACAAATGTTTGAGTGAATTGGATTGCAGTAGGTTTTTCCTTTTATCCGATGCTCCGGGTTATCCGGCAGCACTTTTCACTATTTTTTTTTTACTTTCCCAGCTATGCGATCGTTGGGTTTTCCCGGAGTTTCATGTTTTCCGAATCTCTGATTCCAAAAAGAAAAAGTAAAAATTTCTGTTTCTCTGTGTGTCTATGAACATGGATAATTCCAGACCGAGTGAATATATCGACATGGAATTCCATGTGTATCCAGAACCTCGTAAGGACAACTATTGTTTTCCAGTCAAATCGGGAGGGATTAAGAGGGCTTATCATAAAAACTACCAATGCAATGAATGTAACAACGACATTATACTTTTTGAGATGGTCGTAGCCCGACCGAGGCCCTTAGTTTATTTTATCTGGGAGGTAAAATAAACTTAAGCACGCCGTCCTTCGGATGGGACGTTAAGCGATGGTCCCGAGCCTGTTTAAAATTTAGGGTAGGCAAATTTTAAGACTCCCACAGTAGAGTCGGGCTCACGTCCACTAGAGTGATGAAAGAGCGCTCTGGTAGTAGGCGATATGACCTCGTAGTTAAAGCCCGGGCATGAGTCATAAAACCTAACCTAACCTTTTTGAGATGGTCATATCTGGCATTTTTTCTCAAAACTGTTGTAATTTTGTCGATTAACAAATGTATACATTTTCAAACTAACTTACAACTAAATTTTCTGATTACGTCTGTTATTGTAATTATTGTTATGTAAAAATAAATAAATGTTCTTGATAAATAAATAAGGCTTCTTTATGTATGTGATTCTAATTTTTACCTCTCTTTGGTTGCGTGGGTTCGCCAAGACTAAACAGTTTTGAAAACTCAAAATGACATGAGGTGCAAAATGATTAAAAGAATAATTACGCCATCCTTATTTGATTAAATATATTCGTTATAAGCATTATTAAAACTTTATAATAGTTCCTCAAAATCCTTCAAAAAAATCAAAATAATACTCCTAAAATCTATTAGTATAATTGAGTGGTTGACGTGAAAAAGGTTCTAAGCGCCACTTCAGTCGAAAATGAGATTTCTGTGGAATCAGGTTCTATAGGTCTCTAGGGACTGTGTAGGGAAGTTTTTTTTGCCGTTACAGCAGCAGTTGGTAGTATTGACCCCGCGTCAGCGTTGAGCCTCATGGAAGAAGGTTCTAACAGCCACCAGTAGTTCTCAACATGGCAGCGGAAGGAATTGTTATTTTGGCGTTTAGAACCTTTTTCGCGTCAACCACTCAATTGTTTATTGTCTAACAGTACCTTGTAGCCTTGTTGTTGTTCGATGCGATTGCTGTTGGGTTCTGGATTTCTTCAATCATCAATCTCTGTTATCTGTCTCAAAATAGTAGTGTGCTCCAACGCATCTTCTTCTTTGGCCCGGTGGTGGGCGAGTCCTGTCCCTGGGATGTTGGATGGACAAGGGCTGGTTCCTCCCTTCTCGCTGGTGACTCCAGAAGTGGGGTCTGACGAAGTGACGCTAGTGCTCTCTAGCTGGGTGCGGCTCGCTCGCATCCATTTTTTCCCACCCGGGACTCTTTTGAGTGCCTATTGGTGGCCCAGTCCCCCACCCTTACATACTCCGGACTGCTGGAGGTCTTCTAACGACTTCCTGTTGATTTCTTGCCGTCCAATTCAACTATTTCCATTTTGCTGATTATATGTTTAATATATTAAACAATTAATATCCATATTTTTGGATATTACACGTCAAAATATGCAATTTTATTCAGTAAAAATCTAAAACTTGCAATTTTGCCAAAAAAATAAAAAACGTGCAATTTCATACAAAATAAAATTTATGTATATTAATCAGGATGTCTTAATTCGTAAAAATAAATTGTTATTTAATGATTTCAAACAAGCGAAAAAAAAAAAATGCAATTTCACGGGAATCTGGGCTCTAGTTATGAGTGTTGACCAAATAGATCGTGTTTTTAAGAGGTTCTATAAATAAATTAGAATGTGAAATTTACAGTTTTGTTTTCTATAATTTTATCTAAAAAGTTGATTGGTACCCTAAATAGGATGCGGTTCGTTGCAGGCTGGTGTGTCTTGGATAGTCCAGGATTTGTCCAGGTCGGTCGGACTCTCCTATATTATTTACCCCAGTCAGGAGTTCCTTCGTCTTGGCTAACTTCTTCATTACTTCCCTTCCTCGGATCCAACAAGGAACACTCCAACCCCCAACCCACCCCTAAATATTTAACTGACTCACACTATCCCTTAAATATTAAATATTTACCCTACTCCTCACTTTTTCTATCAAACCAAACTTTCTTCTCTTTTCTTCTTCCTACTTAGTATAGTTTATACTTCCACAGCTATACGAAGTATAGGGGAAGTTATGTAATCGGGCAAAAATTCGATGCGGAGTTTTCAACGGAATTTCATGTTTTCCGACCTCTAAATTCCAAGTATGAAAAAAAAAAATGTCTGTGTGTTTCTGTGAACACGATAACTCCCATTAGAATGAATGTATCGACACAACATTTTTTATGTGAATCCAGAACCTTCCAACGACGACATCTATTATTTTTCAGCCAAATCAACCAAAGGCAAGGGGGGATTAGGGGGGTGGCGTAGTACAAAAACTGTAATAACTCCGAGCTAATAAATTTATTGACACAAAATTTAATATGAGGATTTAGGAGTCCCTATGTAAGTCAACTATTGAATAAGAGCGCATAAGGTCGACTGGTTTTGGAGGGGAAGAGAAAAGTTAATTGATTAATTCGTTCTGGGGAAGTACATTCCCAGTGATTCACCGAAAACTTTTTCTCCTCCCCCCCTCCCCCCCATTCCTTTTTTTAATATAAGGAAGAGGAAAAAAGTAACCCTTTAATATTTCATAAAAATTAAGGATCCCCCGACTTAAGTAAAGTGCCCCCTGAAAATGAAATTTTGTGATCAATAAGAAAAAAAAAACTTTCAAACTTGAAGGCTCGTCTGAGAAAGGAAAAATTAATAAATTTTCAAAGTTAAGTATCCTTTCTAAAAACTTAGCCCCTAGTTATTTTGTGTAGAAAATGAAATTTTATTTATTGGTTTGGTTCATCAAAGATACATTCCAGTTGTTCATCAAAAAATGATTAAAACTAGACAAACGATCAGCATGCCGCCCTTCGGGTGGTTTCGAGTCTGTACGATGTCAAGTACTCGTTCGACCCCCTAAAGAGCTCTCTGGTAGTAGGCGATATAACCTCTTTCTTAAAGCCCGAGTATGAGTCACAGTAACTAACTTTTTTTTTCTTCAGAAATTTTGTTTAAGGATATACATATATATAACAAACATTTTTAACATTCGTCTTGGGTCGTTTATTAGAGCATGCCCAGAATCTACATAAAGTTAGCGGTTTTCCTCAGTAATTGATTTTCCGTAAATTTTTTTTTTTTTCGCTTCCATATGTTGAAGTTATAAGGATTATGCAAAAACTCTAGTTCGGATTTTCAACGAAATTCCATGTTCCCTGAACATGATTTTAGCGTCTCACCTATGTTGTCTTCTCTGTGTACGTGATTGAACATTTGTTAATGCTCCAACTCAGTAATAATAGTAGCAATAAACTTGACATTTGACATGAAGATATCAAATGTCTGAACTTAGATCTCATTATTATATTTTAGCCAAAATCGAAGGAAAATTAAGACCTAAGTACATTCTACAAGATAGCGTATATATTTGTGTCCTATTGAAAAAAAAATCATTTTTCTGTAGTCCGAACCGGGCGGCGAGATATATGCCGATCCCAAAACCATCCTAAAATAACTCGGAGTATATTATATGATGGAGTGCATATATGGTATATTATATTATATGTATCTATATATATGGTAGGTATATTATACCATAATATGATTCTCTTATTCTCATCACCTTTTTTTTATCACCCCCTCCCCCGCCCCTCTCCAATTCCTTCTTCATTTCAAACTGGCATTACTGAGTATTTATGTGAAAATACATTTTATATGAGAATTGAGAATTTCCAGTGTAAGATACTTATTGATTTTCAGCCAAATTGATCGAAGAGGAGAAACCTTTAGAGAGAGAGTGAAAATTTAGTTAATTTAAAATTATTTGAGCTGGGGAAGTACATTTCCGGTGATTGAATGACAAAAGTCTCTACTCCATGAAAGGTTCTATTAAGAGCTCTATTCTGAGTGGGTGGCTACCGTTGAACTGTTAGTAAGTTGGGTATGATGGGCCCTCGGGGATCATTGGCCATAGCAGCTGGACCCAACTATATATTTAATTAGAAAGGCCCAATTAGGACTGAAAGGTGCCTCGGGCGGGCCCCAGGGACCCGGGCCCTCCAGTTACTGGCTACAACTTTGAATAATTCAATTAATAGTCCTTTCCTCTGCCCTTCCTATATTTATCTTAGCTTCAACTAGTTGAGGATTCAGCCTTTCTCTTTTGTTGTCTACCTCCAATAGTCAAAAACATTGTTCATCGAAACGAGCGAGAGAGAAAATTAATAAAGATGGCCAACAGATAGCAGCAGATGACATCCTTCGTGATATCTCGCGACAATTATGAACAATTTTAATACCAATTTTTACTTTCATAAGAGAGTACTAAGATATAAATCTTTAGTATAAGGAATTATTGTAATCGTGTAAAAATCTGAAATCGAATTTTCAACGGCATTTCACGTTTCAAGGTCCCCTTACCACGTTTTTGACAATTTTTTGACCACGTTTAATGTCTTTCTGTGTATATGAAATTGAAAGTCATAGAAATAAAGAGCGGTTAGAGGAGAACTGGCTGTCTTCTAACCGCTGTGCTATGTGGGTGGATGAACCACTGATGATGACGCTGTTGCGTCGAAAACCGATTCTGGTCTAAAATAAAACAGTGGGAAGACAACGTCTTTTATTTCTATAAGAAATCTCGTCCCACAACATCTTACTATCATATACGAAATTGAAAGTTGTGAGGACTTTAACGCAAAAAACGATTGTAGCTATCAACCTGAAATATAGAATAGAGGTTTCATATCTGCTAACTTCGATCTGATTAGATTTTTGCCGAAATTAAGAGCACTTTATTTCGGGGCCTAAGTACATTTTACAAGATACCTCTTATATTTATGACTTAATCAAAAATCTTTTATAAAAATTGTAGAAAAAACTGAAAGGGACATTTTACATGTTTCTATTTTCCGGTGGCCGCCCAATTTGCGAGATAAATGTCGAAAACTCGTCTTAAAATATCTGAGAACCCCTCATACACAGTACTGTTTCAGGATCGTTTGCTGTAGCGCGAATAATGAAAACAGTATTGGAAAATTCAACATGGATATTTTGATTCGAAGCGAGGAACGTTGAAAGCAATGGATAGTATTTTGCAAATTCTTTTAATCGGCTTAAGTCTGAGTGATTTTCATCATATAGATCCCTATCAAACATTTTGGGAGCATTTTGACATTATTACAGAGAGAGAAAAAAAAAAAATTAATAATAATAAAGAAAATGACGGTTAATCTTCGCTAATGTTTCTCCCAAGCTTGAAAATCTTTTTGGATTGCCCACTTCCCTAGCACTTCCTAATACAGTAGCACAGTACTCGCTACTGACCGGGAGTTGCTGTATAGTTCTGACAGAGGTTTAATTTTATCAAAGTAAGTTCCGTTTTGGTTCAGGCTGGAGTTATGACAAGTGGTCGGGATTGCCTACTTCCCTGATGGTCCTCATGATGGACGAGCCAGGGTCACCTAGCGTCCCTACCCTAATTGCCTTCTTTCAGCCCGACCGTCCCTTCCCCCTCCCACACTTCTCTCTCTCTCTCTCTCTCTCTCTCTCTCTCTCTCCTGTAGCCATTATCTCCATCTCTCTCTTCCTTCCGCCTTCTTTCATTTGTCTCCTCTCTTCCTCTAGGCAATGTAAAGTTCTAATGGATGATGATATATTCAAAAAGGAAAGTTATTATTCAGTGACAAACCGTGACAGGACCATTACTGACAATTTCGAATAATTGTATTAACGAGTGATATATTACCTTTTGCTAGCAATTTTGTCCTGTTTAAGTTTAACGTGGCTGCAATTGCCGTGGTTATTAGCAACGGGCAATCTACAGCTAGGCCACACCATTGTATCAATGAGATTCAGCCTATACATAATACATTTGCATTACTGCTTTTAAATTTTTGTTTAATGTTCTTATGAATCGTTTATATTAATAAATCTCTCGTCCACGAAAAAACTGGTAGACTCAGATTTTACACCAATAAAAAATATTTATTTTACCAATACATTTTTTTCTTAGTATTACAATAAGACAATATAGTTATGATGTAAATTTTGTCAAAAAAATACAAATTATATGTAATAGAAATAAAGAAATAATAATAAATGTAAATACTGGTTTTGCAACTTTGTAAAAAAAAATTCTTCTCATGTCTTAATTGCAATTTAGTAGCGAGTATTTCCTCCTCGCGCCCTCTTGAGAGCCATAACTCGCTGTGGCATGGAAGAAATCAGACTTTGGATGGTTCTTTGTGGAATAGCATCCCATTCTTGTTGAAACACAATGCGAAGCTGTTGGACAGTATTTGGAGGCTGTAGGGGGTTCCTGACACGCCTCTTTAGTATGTCCCATAGATGTTCTATTGGGTTCATGTCTGGAGAACGCGCAGGCCAATGAATAACATTAATACCTACATCCTCCAAGTACTGGCTTACGACTCTAGCGAAGTGAGGCCTGGTGTTATATGAAATCATTCCCAATAAATGGTGCAAACGGTATGACTGCCTCTAAAAGAATCTCTTCAATGGCGTCCAAACATCCCACTCCACACCATAATTGACTGTCTATAAAAAGGAGCAGTTCCCGTCATGATACATTGACAGAAGCGCTCATTGAAATGAAATGAAATGAAAAGAAATTTTAGTATTCTGGGACCGAGGTCCCCTAAGAATAAATACATCCAGAGTTAAGAACAGGAAATTCTGCTGCATATCTCACCCTCCGCCCATCTTCAATTAGAGCAACAGCTCTTGCCACCTCTTCATTCGAAAGAACCATTTTTTTTATGAAAAGTAATTAATTTAGAATATTTAAAATGGATAACAAAGCAAATAAAAATGAATCAGACTTAGAAAAGAAAAACTATGCACAATATGTTAACCAGAAGAGACACCCTGGTAAACTGAATTATGGTTTGTTTTGGTAATCCTCTTACATCACTTCAAAGGATTAAGACTTTTCGGGTCAACCTCATTGTAAACAACAACAATGTGTAAACACACCATCACTGGTACGAAAGGCAACATTCTTAGACTTTAATTTTGAAATATATGTAAGTGTAATGTATGACAATTGTAATGTCCCAGTTTTTTTGTGGACCAAAGAAATGTCTGGAGTTCCAGCCTCGGACCCTATATTGGAGACCCAAGACAACACATATTTACCGCTAGAAAGGCCAGTGTTTGCTTTATGGAAACGGATGGTGATCCTCTCAGACTTTATTAAGGGGTTCGTCTAGAAATGTCTGGAGTTCCAGCCTCGGACCCTATATTGGAGACCCACGACAACACATATTTGCCGCTGGAAAAGCCAGTGTTTGCTTTATGGAAACGGATGGTGTTCCTCTCAGACTTTATTAAGGGGTTCGTCTAGAAATGTCTGGAGTTCCAGCCTCGGACCCTATACTGGAGACCCAAGACAACACATATTTACCGCTAGAAAGGCCAGTGTTTGCTTTATGGAAACGGATGGTGATCCTCTCAGACTTTATTAAGGGGTTCGTCTAGAAATGTCTGGAGTTCCAGCCTCGGACCCTATATTGGAGACCCACGACAACACATATTTGCCGCTGGAAAAGCCAGTGTTTGCTTTATGGAAACGGATGGTGTTCCTCTCAGACTTTATTAAGGGGTTCGTCTAGAAATGTCTGGAGTTCCAGCCTCGGACCCTATATTGGAGACCCACGACAACACATATTTGCCGCTGGAAAAGCCAGTGTTTGCTTTATGGAAACGGATGGTGTTCCTCTCAGACTTTATTAAGGGGTTCGTCTAGAAATGTCTGGAGTTCCAGCCTCGGACCCTATATTGGAGACCCAAGACAACACATTTTTCCAATACCAAACATTCCCAAGTGAAACCTCACCTCATCCTTTTTCTTTTCAGGCTGTATTCCATTTGGGGCGAACCTTGGACTCAATATAATATTTAGTTTACGAACGGTTACCTAGGGACCTAAGCATTCAATGATGTTATCTCTTGTCTGGAAACTTTACTGTAGAAGTTCTGAATGAAGTAATTGATAACTCACAGGCTCGGGAGCCTCCTAACATGTTCTCCAAAGGACGATGTGCTCAAGGTTTTGTTAGCTACCTGATAAAAAGTTTGTCGGTGAATCACCGCCAATGTGGATGTCCTGATTGGCGTGAGAAAGGAAGGCTACCCAGCGGTAGCTCCGCAGGGCGAAATTTAAAAACAATGAATATTATGATTATTATCAATGAATATTATGGGGATATTATGATTTTGTTTTAAGAAGTGGGGGGTTGCAATTTGGGATTATAGTAAGTCACGGTTCCACCTCCTCTTCAATCTCCTGGTAGGATTGTGTGGCAAGTGTGGTGAAGAAAGTGAGTGGATGTATGGATTTGGGTGTGAATGCAATTTGCTATGGAAACGTCTGTAAAGGTCCTGAATTGTGTGTCGTGTACTGTGTTTATCATGAGGTCATTGTGAAGTGTTCTGTTACTTACGTATGGTGGGCATTGTGTAATGAGTCTGAGTGTCTTTGACTGGAAAACCTGGATACGTTTCAGGTTAGATATTTTAGCCGAACCGTAGATTTGTGAGCCGTACATCCAGAGTAGTTTTAGTAGAAATATGTAGCAGTTACGCTTTTGTGTTAAGGGTAATTTTGAATGTCTGTGCAGAAGAGAATAAACATTTTAAATCGTTTGTTTAGTGTATTACGTATATGGCTTGTATGAGAGTTCCATGTCAGTCGTCTGTCCAGAGTAAGTCCCAAATATCTTACGGTGTTAGTCTGAGTGAGGGGCTTGTTGTAGATAAAAACGGCGGGACATGTATCTCGTCTTAATGTAAATGTTATATGTTGTGATTTGTCCGTGTTGAGTTTAATTTTCCAAATGTTGCACCAGTTCTCAATTTGAGTAACATGGTGTTGTAATATGAACGAGGTATGTATGGAAGATTCAGCAGTAGCTAAGATGGCAGTGTCATCGGCGTATGTAGCTGTCGAGGTATGTGGTGACGTGGGCATGTCATTCCACATAAACTGTATGCATAGAATACCAGTTTCGGTATAACACCATCGACAGGTTTAGTTGTAAACTAAATCAATTAGTTGAATACGAACGATTGGTGTCAGAAGAATGACGAAGGGAAGTATTTTGCCGGTCTTTCACCGACCACTTTTTTCCCCATTGATTTTGACTAACAAAATTCTTCATTTACCGTTTTAAAATATATTTCGACATTTTTACTTCAAACTGGGCCAATTTTGTTTTTTAAAGACCTATAAATCTTCTTTCTAGTAATAATACTGTGTGATAGGGGGCTATGCAAATAAAAATAATAATAATAGTAATAAATAAAATTGAGAAATATAGATATTGAAAAAGGGATTCTCGGGGGAGAATGGAAGGGAATTGAAGGGCGCAGGCAGCTAACAAAACAATACTTCACAGATAGGGCAGACAGGATAGAATAGGATGGTAAACCTATAAATTCGAAGGGTGGAGCGGTGGTAATTTCATGCAGATTGGAACTGCCTTATCTAGGCGGCTGTCTGTTGAAAGTGAAAAAGGTGAAAAGATACTCCTGGGTACGCCAGGCCCCCCCTCGTTCTTCATATCATAAATATGATAGGACTCAATACGCTACCTTGCCAGCCGCCTGCCACAATACCTCTACCATACTGGTGGTTAGTATTACACCCTACAACTCATACACTCCCATCTCAACAAACAGTTTGACTCACCGAGAAAGAATAAGAAAGACTCTATATTATAGAAAAACCGGTAACTTTAAGCAGGTTGGCATTATCTGCCCGGTTATAAAACTTTAAGTTACATGGTTTTAGAATAAGTTGAAATTTTAAATGATTTTCAGGATTTGGTGACACCGTAAGGATGCTACACAGGAACGTAGCCAGGATTTTGAGCAGGGGGGGGGGGGGCAAAGTTAGGCTACGAGGTTGGGGGATGTAGACCCGGGGGCACAGCCCGCAGTTTCCGTGGTTAGCGTTGCAGACTTTTTGTTATTAATGTGGGAGACTCGGACCTCTAGAAGCTCCCTCTGAGGTAACCACTGACTGTAATACTTAAGTTGACTTTATATGAGCAGCAAAAATGCAAAGCGCAGCAGCAGCAAATGCACGCTGTGATTTCTGTGCTTTTAGAATTAAATAACTCATATCCATTAGCGGGCATTTGCTGCTGCTGCTCTTTGCATTTTTACAAAAAAATATTGTATTTATTTCCTGAAAATATTGTATTTATTTTACTTAATATTTCTTGTTTTCCCTGCTAAGTTGCTGTGCTACAAGTTTTTGAAAACGCCACCCGAAAACAGCTAAATAGTCCGGTTATATAGTTCAATTCAAGAGCTCTATAGCTAGAAATGAGTTTCCAGCTACGTATAGTGTGCCTTTCTGTACGTGGCTACTACTTAAACAGAAAAACAACATGAACGTTCGTTCGGTGCTGTCGAGAGAGGGATGAACAGATAAGCGGGACAGGATTGTATCCTGTTCCCCCAATGTTCGGCAGATTTGCAGCCTCCTGGCGGAGAGAAGCCGGTTGCCCCCTAGGTATCAATTGCAAATATTCTTTAAAAAAAAGTTTACATTTCCTCTTGCCAAGTGGATGGTCTGTTGTCTGCCTTTTGAAAGAGAAAAAGAGGAAGAGATGCCCCCCTGGGTACGCCAGTTCTCCCCACTTTTCCTTTTCTTCTTGGGTCTTCATAGATCATAAATAGGATAGGTCTCAATATAGTTCCTTCCGAGGCAGCCACCAACAGCAGCACCGGCCACAATTTCCCCAAACAATATCTTTAACCATCATACAACCCCCCACCCCCCGCATACAGTTTATTTGACTCGGCGAAAAAGAAAAAAGGAAAAAAAAAGACCCTATATTACAGAGAAGGGTGGTAGGAAAGGAAGTTCATATCCTGGTAAGGGAGGCCACGGAAGCATCTTTTCTGGAAAGGTCCTACCCACAAATTTTCATAATATATCCTTCTATATTGGATTAGCAGAAGGATGGGAGGGGGAATGGAAAAGGGTTCTCCGGGGATGCCACTTCCTTTCTGAAGGTGGGTACGTGGAACCCACTTAATGGTATGTCTGTCTGGGGTGAAGCAAGTCAGGAAATCTCCTCATTGACACATTAACTCTAACAGAGCCGGTCCTTGATTTTGGTGACACATTTTATTTTTAAACATTTTTAAAATGTTTACCACACTCAATTTATTTATAAAAAACTCCTTTACAAATGGTGCCCCCCCTTCGGCTGATTCAGCTGAAAATTAATAGTTATTATGAAGATGGCTGATGTAGTGAGAAGTGATTATTTCACAGGTTGTCAAATAAGATTTAGTCTAACCTCACAGATTTTTATTTGTATTAGCTAGCCGGAAGATGGAGGGTTCGAAACCCGGCCGAGGTTCTTAGTTAATTTTATCTTAAGCACGCCGTCCTTCGGATGGGACGTTAAGCGATGGTCCCGAGCCTGTACGATTTCAGGTACTCGGTATCCTAAGTGAATAAAAATTTAGAGTTGGCCAAATTTAGTTCTACCATAGTCGAGTCGGGCTCATGTCAGAGTGACGAAAGAGAGCTCTGTTAGTAGGCGATAGGACCTTTGCAGTTAAAGCCCGGGCATGAGTCATAATAACTAACTAGGTTTTATGACTCATGCCCGGGCTTTTAACTAAGAGGTCATAACGCCTACTACCAGAGCGCCCTTTCGTCACTCTGGTGGACATGAGCCGACTCTACTGTGGGAGTCCTAAATTTTGCCTACCCTAAATCTATATTCGCCTAGGGTAGCGGTCTTTAACGAGTACCTGACATCGTACACGCTCGGGACCATCGCTTAACGTCTCATCCGAAGGACAGCGTGCTTAAGTTTATTTTACCTCCCAGATAAAATAAACTAAGGGCCTCGGTCGGGTTTCGAACCCACGATCTTGAGCTCAGAAGAGTGTGCGGGATATAGTTACATTTAGAAGCTCATTTGGCTGATAGATGTGGGTGGAGCTGAACCTGAAACCTCGGTGGGTGCAGAAAGAATGGCGGGCTATATAGTCCCACTCTTCTGCCCTCAAATCGTCCTCACTCTCTCACATAGGTGCCCCTATTTTCCCACCTTTCATTTTTCACTTGCATGTTTACATTTCAGGGTTGGTTCACTTACTGACTGTTGTTCATCATGTTTTTTACTTGTCCAGATACACGAAGTATAGGGAAAGTTATGTAATCGGTCAGAAATTCGAGGCTATTTTTTCAACGAAATTTCATGTTTTCCCACCTCTTTATTCCGAAAATGAAAAAACAATTCTGCCTGTGTGTGTCTGTGAACATGATAACTCCTGATTGAATGAATGTATCGATATGAAATTTTTTAAGTGTCCAGAACCTACTAAGGACGACAACTACTGATTTTGATTCCCATGTATGCTGTTGTGCTCTGCCAACTTATGTTCACTTGTCTTGTCTCTCACTCGATTAAAATTCAATGCCAGGTCTCCGGGTTGTCAGGTTCATTCCATCAGCACTTCATTATTCATCTATTTTTATTTTACTTTTCTTCTATATTACGAGAATATTTCTTATTTTAGTCACTTTTTCTTTTTCTCATTCTTTTATTTTTATTATTATTTTTTTTAAATTATTATTATTGTATTTTTTTATTTTTTACTAAAGATACTATTTTTTATTTATTTATTTATTTTTGTATTTTTCTTTTTTTTGTATTTCTTCTCTCTATACTATGTTAAATAATTTTTAACAGTGTTTGTACAGTCCTAGCTGACTGCTCCCCCTCCCACACTCAGACTCCGTCTTCTGGGAGGAGGTAGCCTATTGATCTTGTAATGTTTATATTTTATTTTGTAATTATCTAAAAGCATTAAATAAAAAAAAAAAAAAAAAAAATTTCAGTCAAATTCGCCAAGGGGAAGGACAGATTAGGGGATAGGCTTAACACAAAAACTCTAATAACTGCCGTTGTAAATAAAATTAAAACCTCATAAGGACGACGCACATTAATTTTCCTAGGGTACCTAACAAGTCACCACTCAGTAAGAAAACATCGCTTTAGAATGGGTTCTGCGGAAGAAGTTGGGTGGTGGGGGTGCTTCGATGAGGCTTTCCTCAACCCTGATGATTTGTGATAGGAGAATAAGTAGTTAAATACCTGCAAGTGGCTGTTATATGGGCCTTCAGGCTTTGAATAACACAGGTACAAAAGTCTGTAAAAAAAATGCAGGGAAGGTTTAGCAGACAGATATATTTGGAGAGCTACATACATATAGGGACCTAAGCATCCAATTCTTATCCCTTCCTGTTAGTTGTTTTTTATTTATTTTTTTTTTTTTGCGGGTGTTCCAGACCCTTGTGAGGCCACTCCACCCGTCCGCCGCGTAGAGGGGAAATAGGTTTGATTTTATTTGTATTTATTTATGGTACTACGGCCGGTTGTAGGACCCCGCCACTCGGCGGAGCGATCGGTTGCATCCTCCAACCTATCTTGTCGGCGTTTCCCGAGAGAGCTCGGGATCAGAGCATCAATGTTTTATGGCTGCGTTGAGCCGAGAATGGTCACAGGTGGGCCGTGTTACAGCCCCCAGGGATCATCCCTGGAACCATGTTATACTGTCTTCTTTACCTTCCGCCAGGAGACGACGAATCGACCGAATTCCTCCCAGTAATCAGCCTCACTACTGTCCTGTTAGTTCTTCTGTAGGAGTCCTAAATTTTGCCTTTCCAGTAATTTTCCTAAAGAGTCCTAACTAGCAGAGGCTCAGGAACATCGCTTAACGCCAAAGGTAAAAAACCTGCGTTTCGAACCCTCAATCTTGAGCTGATTAGGTTAGCCTAAGATACTGGCGCCCTCTTTAGTAAACTCCAAAAGTACACACAAATGAGAAGTAATATTTTGACAAAACGAGCACTTCGTCCTTCGGATGTCAGGTACTATAGACCCCCTACCCTAGATGAATTAACCTAGATAGGCAAAATCTAGGACTCCCACAGTAGAGTCATGTTCATGCGCTCATCTATGGGAGGGAAGAGCGCTAGGCGACGTTGTAGCTAATGCCCGGGCATGAGTCGTAATAGCTTACGAACGGTAACGTTTTCTGATGAATTGTATAAGAGAAAGAATAAGACTTTTTTACTAAATAAATGTTATATTTTTATTTTAAAAAATAATAATAAGAGAAAAGAAAAGCCTTGAGACAATGCAGGAGAAGGTTGAAGAATCCAATTGGATGGAACAAAGGAGTACTCGTGATAAGAGGCGAGTCAAATAAGGTAAATACAATTGGAAGCTTCTTATTTTTCTAAAATGAAGAAGAGACGGACTGGTGGTGATATGTAAGAAGGAGGGCGTGCTAAAAGGAGCCACGTAATGAGCTGTCAATGTCAGGGTTCAGACAAACCTTCCTTCCACTCAGAACACCAAATAGCGAAAATCAAAAACAGAAATGCCCTCCCGCGCCCTCTCCACATTTGAATTACAAAAGGGGATATAATAAAAATGTCAGGTCAAAAGTTAATATATGATCCTACTTGAGAAAAACCATCTTTTCAAATGATGGAAAAGGATTTTATTGCAAATCGTAAAACCTGCCGGGTTCATCCCTATCTTTCTTCTACCTTCGTCGAGTCAACAAATATATTCCCATTGTAATTGGATGTTTTGTATGCGCTTGTTGCATCCCAGTGCAATTTCTGCCAATATCTTGCCAAGACTTCGTTATCCAAACAAAAGACAATCCAAGATTCATACCCCGCAATTTTACTCAAGTAGTAAAAAGTGAAATTGTTAATAAGAAAAAAAAAAAAATGATCTACAGTAAAACCCTTCTGCAACGGACAGTCACGGGACTAAGAAAATTATCCGTTGAAGAGGGGTGTCGGATTTAAAAGAAAAAAAAAATACTTCATTATATGTATGTAGGTACATACATAAAATAAAAAAAAAGAATTATGTAAAATAAATATATAAATAATAATTTAATTAATAAAATTAATAATAATTAAATAAACATATAAAATTAAATACTAAAATTACCACATTTCCTGTAGTAATTATAGCTGGTCTTCTACTAAATTTTGATTTGTACAGTAATTTCCGAAAAGGGCCCTAAAAAAATATCGAAAGTTCAAGACGTGCAATTTTGAAGAAAGTGCACGTATTTAAAAAAATTTCAATTAACAAATTTTTTATTTGGATTTCTTCTAAATTTACTAAAGAGATTATTCCATCTTGTATTTCTAAATTTACAAAAATGTTCAATCTAATCCGAAGGTATAAATTATCTTACTGGGTTGGCAGGGGAAATGAATAGCATAGAATAAGAGAACAAATATTTGGGTTTATTTTTCTTAACCTACATTTTCAATATAATTAAACTATCAATAATACATTTAAAAAATCAAACTACTTTCAATAAAAATCTTATAAACTAATTACTTATATCTATTTAGTCTCTTTTCTTTTTAAATATTATGGCCATTATTTATAATTATTTTATATTTTGGGAATATATATTATTATGTTCATATAAATAAATAAAAGTACCTTTGCTCCTCTATTTCACTGCAATTTTACTCCTACATGGTTCACTGCACCTTAACCCTAAAAACACTTCTCTCTCTAGACTGTCCACCTCCACATCTCAACTCCGACTGCTTTTTGACTATTTAAAACAGCTGATCATCGTCTTTTGTTCTTCATTCATTTGTTTTTCACATTTCGTTTTAAAACAAAATGCGACTATTCCATCTTTGTATATTTATTCACTAATTAAGTTACTTCACTCCTAACAGCTGTTTTTTTATACAAATAATAATAATTGATTTTATAATATATTAATAATCTTAATGTGTGTACATTTTTTACATGACAGATGTTTAGCCAAAAAGGTCGATTGGTTTCAGAGGTAAAGCGAAAACTACTTGATTATCTCTTGCTGGGGAAGTTCATTGCCGCTATTTCACAGACTTTTTTTATTTTATTTTATTTTTCCAAATACCTTTCGATCCCTGCAAGTGTTCAAATATTGAATTCTTGGCATACCTCACTTCTAATATTTGACACTTCATATTCACAGAGCACGTAACATCCACCCTGCCTCCCTTCCTCGTCTCATCTCTAGATTGGAGTATTTTACAGAAAATTATTTTCATAAAATATTCCAACAATATTTTACACTATGAAGTCTCTTCTATAGTTAGTTGGTTATTGTGACGCATGTCCGAGCTTTAAATATGAAGTCATATCACCTACCACCAAAGCGCTCTTTCGTCGCTCTGGTGGCCATGAGCCCGGCTGTACTGTGGCAGTATTTCGCCTATCCTGGTTTATTAACATAGGACAAAGGTCTTTAACGAGTACCTGACGTATAGGCTCAGGATCATCTCTTAACACCCGCTGTGATAAAGAAATTTATGTAGTTAAATAAAAATAAATAAAAAATATAAATACATATAATAATTGACTTAATAAAATTAATAATAATTAAATAAACAATAAATTAGATTTCCAGTAGAAATTGCATCTCTTTGGTCTTTTACTAAATTTTGATTTCTACAGTAATTTCCGAAAAGGGCACTAAAAAATATCCAAAGTTCAAGACGTGCAATTTTTAAGAAAGTGCACGTAATTTTAAAAAAATTTCAATTAACAAACTTTTCATTTGGACTTCTAAAGAGATGTCATATTGTTTTTATAAATTTTACAAAGGTTCTTAAATTATCTTACTGGGCCAACAGGGAAAAAGAATAGCATATAATTACGAGAACAAATAATTAAAACTACATAATAAAAGTAATAACTAAGAGATAACAAAAATCAAATTATCTACAAAAAGAAATGTTACAAGATAATTTTTACATTCATTATTTAGTCTCTTTTCTTTCTAAATATTGGCCATTCTCAAATTAAAGTTATTTTAGGGCATATAAAACATATAAATAAATTAATGTACCTCCTTTGTGCATCTATTTCAGTTAAAACTCCAATTAATCACAATCAATTCACTATAACTTAGTTCTCCACACCTTAAGCCTAAAATCTCACTCCATCTCAACTCAGACCTTCCCACCTTCGACTCCTCTACACTCATTCGACCTCGACTCTCATTAAAACAGCTGATGGTCCTGGTTTGTTTTTTATTCACGGGTTGTTTTAAAACAAAATGCATTCATATATTTATTTACTAATTTAGTTACTTTTCTAATACTAATTTAGTTAGATTTCTAATAGAAATAAAATACGTTGTCTTCCCACTGTTTTATTTATACCAGAACCGGTTTTCGACGCAACAGCGTCATCATCAAATTACACATACGGACTAAGGAACATCTACGAAGAAGGGATTCCGAGTTCTTTATTCATTGTCAAAATGAGGGCCATACTGGTAGGTACCCATAGAGTGGCGCTGTTGCACGAGGGTACCAAGGGAAGACGTACAGATATCCTAGAAGGCTTGGAGATCCGACTTTCTTTATATGAGGATTCAAAAAGTCTTAACAAAAAAATAGAGGTTAAGAACTCCCTTCTGCTGCCTGACCTACCTGGTGTGAGAGATTGGTCCAAAACTAAGGGAAGTAGCTATCCTGTGAAAGATGTATTGTAAATATGGTTTTTATAATGATATTTATTGTGAATTCAAGTCTGTAATAATTTTTAACAATGTATTTATTTATGTATTTATTTTTTATGACAACAAATAATTTCTTTGGCTGTATGATGAAAAATGTTTATATTATGTACAGACTTAATGTATTTATTAGAATGAATGGTTATTGCATGTTGAGAGAGTGAGTGAACCTGGCTACCCCCACCCCTTAGAGCTATGCCAGTTATCTTCCAACCGCTGTGCTGTGTGGGTGGGGTAAGTTAATTTATATAATTTTACTCTGTACCCTGATGCTTTAGGAATTATTTATACTTTTTATTATTTGTATATTTTGTTATTCTATGATAGATGAACCACTGATGATGACGCTGTTGCGTCGAAAACCGGTTCTGGTATAAATAAAACAGTGGGAAGACAACGTCTTTTATTTCTATTAAATATAATTAACTTTCATAATATTAATAATTTGAATGTGTGTATTTTCATACATCACACCGCTTAACCTACATCTGACCTATCCACGTCTCTTTTATATGTGGCCGGTCTGAGTGGTAGATCAGGTACAAAAGCGATATTTTGGTATAGCTGCTACTATCTGTTCCAAAGAACGATTATAAATAACATATACAACAGATAAAGAGCGCCGGTAGCTCAGTGGTATGCGTGCTTGCCTTCTCTGAGCTCAAGAACGTGGGTTCGAAACCCGACCGAGGCCCTTAGTTTATTTTATTTGGGAGGTAAAATAAACTTAAGCACGCCGTCCTTTTGGATGGGACGTTAAGCGATGGTCCCGAGCCTGTACGATATCAGATACTCGTTAAAGACCCCTACCCTAGGTGAATAAAAATTTAGGGTAGGCAAAATTTAGGACTTCCATAGTAGAGTCGGGCTCATGTCAACCAGAGTGACGAAGGAGCGCTCTGGTAGTAGGCGATATGACCTCGTAGTTAAAGTCCGGGCATGAGTCATACAACAGATAAACTGCTATTTTATGAAACTGAGAGTTGAAAGATGAACCTGAACACTATACATAGCAGTTCAAAACTATTTCTTATTACTTCCCCAACTAAACCATGTATAGAAGAAGTTATGTAATCGGTTGAAAATTCTGTGTTCACTTTTCACTAGAAATTACGAACCCCCCACTCAAAAAATGTTAAAATAAAAATCTGATATAGATATTTCCCAACTTTTAGTAACAAGTCAAAAAAAAAAAGTTTTCTTACCGAACATTAATAAAAAATGTATTAAAAAAAAATTGGATTTTCAAAACCAGCCAAGTCCAATATTTTTTATTTTCAAAACCGGCTAAGTCCAATAATTCATTTGTAAAATGAAGTCCACATATTATGATGAAAATTGTTGAATCTAATAAGGTAAATCTACCCATTATACCGTGACTTTAAGGATTTCGCGTTATTTAAAGAGACGCTACAACTGAAATATCCATAATTATAAGCAAACAAAAATACTTGTTAGTAGATATTGATATTTCGTTTTATTTAATATATAATTTAGAAGAAATCACAAAATTACTAAAATGTTACAATTTGAACAATCTTTTATCTTATCTCGTCACATCTTTTTTCGACAATAATAAACAATTCGACTTATTTATTTATTCTGGAAAGTGCTAAGTCCATGTTGTTTATTTTCAAAACCGGCTAAGTCAACTTGCTTAGATTCAAAACCAGCTAAGTCAACTTGCTTAGATTCAAAACCGGCTGTCCAAACTTTTTTTTCGTTTTCTGTGTGTATTAACTTACAAAAAGTAGCCGGACTACAGAAATTAAAAGTTATTTCCATCAGCAATACACCAAATATAGTGTTTTCTATTTTTTTGAATATTCATGCACCTGGAGAGTTATTTGTTGTTTTCTCAAAATTTACAAAAGTGGACTTAGCCAGTTTTGAAACTAAGCCCTTCATATCGAGACAAAATTTAGTATACGAATTCAGAAGCCTCTATGTCAAATATTGATTTTTAGCCCGGACGGTCGATTGGCTTTGGAGGGAGAGTGGAAACGTAATTGATTAATTCGTTCTGGAGAAGTATGTAGCAGGTGATTCACCGACACATTTTTTCATACCGATTACATAACTTCCCCTATACTTGGTATATCTGGGGCTGTAAAATATATAGCTAGATAAGGAGGGAGGGGAGAATGAAACAGTTATTTGTGATGTTGGTAGTAGTTAGCTCTTTGTGGGCCCTTGGCAGTACTTGAGTACTGCTCTTCCGGCTTGCACACTGTTCTGTCTCCATTCTCCCTCAAGAGGTGTTTACAGATGTTCAATGACAGAGATAGTCCTCACTATCCTCGGCTGTTTGTTTCTAGTGCTTCCTTCAGACACTTACCTCTTCTACAACTCTCCAGTGGTGGCAAACTTGGACCATCCTGTTAGATCCGAGATAAGGCCCTTCTCCATGTAGTTACCGTTAAACACACATTATTATTCATTACGTTTCATATCATGGGCTCCCAACTGGAGTTTTACCCAGCAAAGTGCTAAACATTCTAGACGTAGAGGGCGCTAATAACTTACAGCTCTCTTTCTCTCTCTCTCTCTCTGTTAATTGCTCACTCATCTTAGTCCGATTGGACTGAATCAGTGAAATTTTTTTAAAATAAGTGCACTTTCTTCAAAATTGCACATCATAAACTTTTGATATTTTTTAGGGCCCTTTTCGGAACTTACTGTAGAAATCAAAATTTAGTAGAAGACCAGCTATAATTACTACAGGAAATGTAATTTCATTTGTTTATTGAATTATTATTAATTTTATTAATTCAATTATTATAAATTTATAACTTCTCTTGCACGAAGTTTTTGCATTCCCTCCAAAACCAAACTATAGTTGACTTACATTGGGACGTCTGAATCCTCATATCTGATCCCCACCTTACCTTCGTCCCATTCAGCTGAAATTTAAGAGTTTATTCGGTTTTGAATTAACATATCAAATTTCATGTCGATACATTCATTACAACGACAATTATTAGAGTTTTTGTGTTACTACGTTAATCCTCTCTTTCTCATTGACCGATTTGCCATGGGTGTCTTTTATGAGGATGTGGTATTTTATTTTATTTTTGGGGGACGTCATCAGGGGATGAAAACATTAAATTCTGGTGAAAACTCGTCAGTCAAATTCAGACCTATTACATAACATCCTCTATACTTCGTACAACTGAGGAAATAAAAATAAATATTCGTCTTTTTTTTTTTTTATACCAAGAGTTCTAGGAGGGAGAGAGAGAGAGTGTGTGAGGGAGGGTGAGAGAGCGTTTGAGGGAGGGTGAGAGAGTCTGAGAGGGAAGGTGAGAGAGCGTGAGAGGGAAGGTAAGAGAGCGTAAAAGGGAGGGTGACAGAGCATGAGAGGGAGGGTGAGGGTGTGAGACATCGTGAGAGGGAGGGTAAGAGAGCGTAAAAGGGAGGGTGAGAGAGCGTGAGAGGGAGGGTGAGAGAGCGTGAGAGGGAGAATAAGAGAGTGTGAGAGAGAGAGCGTGAGAGGGAGGGTAAGAGAGCGTAAAAGGGAGGGTGAGAGAGCATGAGAGGGAGGGTGAGGGTGTGAGACATCGTGAGAGGGAGGGTAAGAGAGCGTAAAAGGGAGGGTGAGAGAGCGTGAGAGGGAGGGTGAGAGAGCGTGAGAGGGAGAATAAGAGAGTGTGAGAGAGAGAGCGTGAGAGGGAGGGTAAGAGAGCGTGAGAGGGAGAATAAGAGAGTGTGAGAGAGAGAGCGTGAGAGGGAGGGTAAGAGAGCGTAAAAGAGAGGGTGAGAGAGCATGAGAGGGAGGGTGAGAGAGCGTGAGAGGGAAGGTAAGAGAGCGTAAAAGGGAGGGTGAGAGAGCATGAGAGGGAGGGTGCGAGAGCATGAGAGGGAGGGTGAGGGTGTGAGACATCGTGAGAGGGAGGGTAAGAGAGCGTAAAAGGGAGGGTGAGAGAGCGTGAGAGGGAGGGTGAGAGAGCGTGAGAGGGAGAATAAGAGAGTGTGAGAGAGAGAGCGTGAGAGGGAGGGTAAGAGAGCGTAAAAGAGAGGGTGAGAGAGCATGAGAGGGAGGGTGAAAGAGCGTGAGAGGGAGGGTAAGAGAGCGTAAAAGGGAGGGTGAGAGAGCGTGAGAGGGAGGGTGAGAGGGAGGGTGAGAGAGCGTGAGAGGGAGAGTAAGAGAGTGTGAGAGAGGGAGGGTAAGAGAGCGTAAAAGGGAGGGTGAGAGAGCGTGAGAGGGAGGGTGAGACAGCGTGAGAGGGAGTGATAAAGAAATTATATTTTTATCCACGAATCTCCCAGAATTGGCGGGAATTAGAATTACGATACCTGCTGGCTACTTTAATTAATTAATTAATTAATAATGAATTAACCAAATAAGTTTTCGCTTTCCCCCCAAATCGAATCAATTGTTTGGGCTAAGAATCGTTAGTTGACTTCCAAGGAGATTATGAGTCATACTAAATTTTGTGTCAATAAGGGAGAGTGAAAACTTAGTTTGTGCTGGGGAAGTACACTGCCGGTGATTCACCGATGACTGTTTTTTTTTTTTTATTTTTTTTTTTTTCCATCCGGTAAATTGTACAAATGTGTTATTACCCCTAAAGAGGAGGTGGGAGAGAGTTTAGACCTTGAGAATGAAGTCGTAATTTTGTACGTGGGGGCAGTTCCGGGGATAATTTTGTAAAGGGCCTCCACTGGTGGGAGGGGGGGGGGGGGCTACCGAATTCCCGCTCCCGCGCTTTTTATCCCCCTCCCCCACGGCCATCCTATTTATGATGGATTGAGCAGAGAGTCTCCTATAATCAACTTTTATAATCAATCAGCCATTCTTTCAACGCTTCTCCGTTCTTTTCTTTAAAGGAAAAAGTTAAAAAAAGAAAAAGAAATGAAAGGATAAAAAGGAGGGGGAAGGCTCTTGATGAAAATTAGGTTAAGAAAAAGAAGGTTAAAAAAGTATAAAGATAATATATTTTTACCTTCATTGTTCTTAATAACCTTTGGTCAGTATCATAATTCAATAATAAATTTAATAATAATATTTAAATTTCAAATAAATATGATATACAAATATATTTTTTTCAAACATCCAACCATGGCTTTCAACTCTGGGATTCTGCTAAGCCTCCCCACATAACAAAATAATTCGAACCACTCAAAATAAAACCTTCTGAGAGGGCGCCGGTAGCTCAGTGCTATAGGTGCTTGCCTTCAAGATCGTGGGTTCGAAACCCGGCCAAGGCCCTTAGTTTATTTTATCTGCGAGGTGAAATAAACTTAAGCACTCCGTCCAACGGATGGGATGTTAAGCGATGGTCCCGAGCCTGTACGATGTCAGGTACTCGTTAATGACCCCTACACTAGGCGAATAAAAATTTAGGGTTGGCAAAATGTTGGTCTCCCATAGTAGAGTTAAAGCCCGGGCATGAGTCATAATAACTAACTAAAACCCTCTGAACAGTGGCGGGTACAAGGAGGGCGGGGGGGGGGGGGGGGAGGGGAGGTAAAGCAGAACTACTCATAACTAAAAACACAACTACGGCTCACGGTTCTTAATCCTTAACGAAACGTCGTTGGGAAAGACGTTCTAGTGATGCACGAAGGACCTCTTGCAGTCTTGAGCACAGATATTAATGACGTCATTCGTTTACGGACTCACTGTTACTCAACCTGTCAACGAAATTGTCACCCCCATTTTCTTCATTCCTAATTTCAGGTCAAAGCGTTTGAGCTCTCACATAAACACACACATGCAATTGATCTCTGATGTTCACACGATTACAAAATTGTTAGTACATATTATTATGTATACATATATTATATGTATAGGGAAGTAAACAAAAGTAAAGTAATATTTAATGGGCCACCTTCCAGATTAGAATCACTCCTGGACTATTTAAACATGTGCCATCCTAGGATACAATTTACTTTGGAAATAGGAGGTGACAAATTAAACTTTTTAGATTTGACCTTGTACGTTACAGACAATACTATATCATTTGACATTTACAGAAAACCTACTTCCACTGACACAGTTATACCTGCAGACTCTTCCCATCCTTATGGACACAAAATGGCGGCATTTCATTTTCTCACCAACCGACTGCTTCATGTTCCTCTGACCAGCGATAATTTCGATAAGGAGAAACATTGCATAAAACATATCGCAGAAGTCAACGGATATGACGCGGGGTTGGTCGAGAGAATGATAAAGAAAAAAGTTAAGAATAAGCTTATGCCCCGAGGCCTGAAAAGGAATGAGGATGTATACAAGAATTGGTGTGTACTCCCTTACCTAGGGCCTGTGTCCGAGAGGATGGGTCGTACTATTACTAGGGACGGAGTCAGGGTGGCCTACAGAAATGACAACACTTTAAGGAATTGTTTCCCCAGTCTGAAGGACAGAGTACCTTTCAGGGACAAATCCGGTGTTTACAAACTGACATGTGGTGATTGTAATGCAACTTATATTGGACAGACAGGAAGGAAATTACACATACGGACTAAGGAACATCTACGAAGAAGGGATTCCGAGTTCTTTATTCATTGTCAAAATGAGGGCCATAATGGTACCCATAGAGTGGCACTGTTGCACGAGGGTACCAAGGGAAGACGTACAGATATCTTAGAAGGCTTGGAGATCCGACTTTCTTTATATGAGGATTCAAAAAGTCTTAACAAAAAAATGGAGGTTAAGAACTCCCTTCTGCTGCCTGACCTACCTGGTGTGGGAGATTGGTCCAAAACTAAGGGAAGTAGCTGTCCTGTGAAAGATGTATTGTAGTATGGTTTTTATAATGATATTTATTGTGAATTCAAGTCTGTGATTATATTTTTAACAATGTATTTATTTATGTATTTATTTTTTATAGTTTATGACAACAAATAATTTCTTTGGCTGTATGATGAAAAAATGTTTATATTATGTACAGACTTAATGTATTTATTGGAATGAATGGTTTTTACATGTTGTGAGTGAGTGAACCTAGCTACCCCCACCCCTTAGAGCTATGCCAGTTATCTTCCAACCGCTGTGCTGTGTGGGTGGGTAAGTTAATTTTATAATTTTACTCTGTACCCTGATGCCTTAAGAATTATTTATACTTTTTATTATTTGTATATTTTGTTATTCTATGATAGATGAACCACTGATGATGACGCTGTTGCGTCGAAAACCGGTTCTGGTATAAAATAAAACAGTGGGAAGACAACGTCTTTTATTTCTATTAGAAATCTCGTCCCACAACATCTTACTATCACATATGAACTAAAGTTATCATTACGACAGAGCTTATATAACTTATTAACTTCTTTTTTTGCATTCTTACATTCTTTTGAATACCAAAGATTTTTATTTTTATAACCGTTATTTAATGTAATATACTTAATTAATTCGGCTTCTACCATCGCATTTAAAACTGATTCGTATAACTTATTACAAAGTTCCATAGTAGAGTCGCTATTATAGTAGATATTGCTATTATTTTTTAATAACATTTGGAATTGAGACAGGCTTGGTTTATTTCTAGAGACAACTTGTAGGTTTCGAACAGAAATTGACTTAGCTGAAGGTCTGAACATTTCATCGGAACAAAAGACTAGATATAAACAACAAAAAAAATGATCAGAATAATTCGATAAATTGATAATTTTGAAATCATTAATATAATTTAGAATACCGACAGAGGCCCAAACAAAATCTACAAGACTACATCCTCTGTCAGAGAAATAAGTTAAATTAGCAGGGGAATCGCTGATGGACCTACCATTACAAGCAAATAAGCCCAGTTGTTCCATTATACCTACCAACGGACTACCTCTGGTATTAACTTCCCTATCAAATGAGGATCTAAGCCCAGTCAACACAGAACCCTCAAAAATCTCATTATCCATTACATTCAAATGACCAATCCGGGTGTTAAAATCACCCCCAATAACAAAACTACAATTAACATGCATGGACACAAGATCGGTGAGAAGTTCGGAGAAAGACGTGAGGAGAAGATGGCCATCCTTGCTAGGAGGGAAGTAGACGGTGCCGAGGACCAGGTGGATGTTGCCAAGTTGGAGTCGCAAGATGAGCCAGCCAGGATGAGAAGAGAGGAACCGAACAGGAGAACTCAGATCTCTTCTGACCAGCACCATGAGTCCCCCACTCCCCCTACCTCGCGAGTGTTCTTTTGTCGCAAGACTGAGGTAATGGTCATAGTCCTTGAGGTATCCCGGAAGAGTGACAGTCTCGCTGGTTAGCCACGTCTCACACAGGCAGATTATACTCTTCTTCAGTAGATCGTCTGTCTCTGAAGGTGACAAATTATAGAGGGTAGAGAAGCCATATAAGTTCCAAAATCCGATTTCCAATGGGTCAAATAAGTTAGGGGTTAAGCGTTTTTTGGGAGAGAGTGTGTCCTTGGCCTTAAAAAAGTTTCAATGACCCCTACACTAGGCGAATAAAAATTTAGGGTTGGCAAAATGTTGGTCTCCCATAGTAGAGTCGGACTCATGTCCACCAGAGTGACGAAAGAGGGCTCTGGTAGTAGGCGATATGACCTCGTAGTTAAAGCCTGGGCATGAGTCATAATAACTAACTAAAACCCTCTGAACAGTGGCGGGTCCAAGGAGGGCGGGGGGGGGGGGGGGGGGGGGGTAAAGCAGAACTACTCATAACTAAAAGCACAACTACGGCTCACGGTTCTTAATCCTTAACGAAACGTCGTTGGGAAAGACGTTCTAGTGATGCACGAAGGACCTCTTGCAGTCTTGAGCACAGATATTAATGACGTAATTCGATTACGGACTCAGACTGTTACTCAACCTGTCAACGAAATTGTCACCCCCATTTTCTTCATTCCTAAGTTCAGTTCAAGAAAAGAAAAAAAAAAAAAAAAAAAAAATTCAGGTCAAAGCGTTTGAGCTCTCACATAAACACACACATGCAATTGATCTCTGATGTTTACACGATTACAAAACTTTTAGTACATATTATTATGTATACATATATTATATGTATAGGGAAGTAAACAAAAGTAAAGTAATAGTATATGTAAACATATATTATACGGAAGTAAACGGACATGATCTGGAAACATTTATTTGTCGAAATATCGGAGAAAAAACGTTTAAATTAGAAAAATTAGGTACTTAGTTTCTTTAGAGGGAAGGTGGAGGGGATTGAGTAGGGGGAAGGGACGGTTTCTGCCGAGGGTCAGCGCTGCTGTCGCTCTCTTCCAACGTCATATCACAAAAATCTAGTTTTCTGACATTACATGACCTGAGATTTCTTTTTATGTTGTGAAGAGTTACAAGATACAAGAATATTTTATTATTGCGGTTTGTTCTATTGCAAGCAAATACTTTTGAAGAAAAAGATAAATTAATGTTTTGAATTATGTAGTTTCCATTTTACTAATGTTTATAAAGCAACATCAATCATTAAGGCTGATACATTTCTACAAATTATTTTGTTTGTAAGACAATTTAAGAAAATATATTAAATATTAATATCTCCTTTCAATTTACTATTTTTTGTATGAATTTTTCAAGTTTGCATTCCAAATTTTGTATGAAAGTATGTGATTATCTCCCGTTCTGTTTGAGAGAGGTCATCGCTTTCACATTGTTAAGTAGTTACATTGTTTTAACTATATAAAGGCAAAAAAAGTATGTATATATATGGGAAACGAGGAAAATTATTCGCGGTTCCCTCAAAGTTATGCAAATTAACAGTAAATAAGCTGGAAACGTGCATATGTTCAATGTATCACTCCTGTTTTGATATAACTAATAACTAGAAAAAAAAAGTGTAACTGGATGGATAGCTTGTTCATATCTCTTGCGAAGGGAGAAGTATGTTAGCGGATACAAACAGATAGTTTAAGAATTAAATCCACTCCACTCCACTCAAAATAAATACAATAAGAGATTGACAATGTATCCATTCTTAATTTCTTCTCCGGTAACCCCAAAATACTCATGTCAATTACACTAGGTTATTTTTATAATAAAAATAAATATTTGTGAATTTTATCACATAAATTTCTTATAATATAAGCAATTTATGTGATAAAAGTCTCAAATAGTCTCGTTAGTGTTATTTTAATATTTTTATGATAATAATATATTATATTATCTCATAAAAATATTAAAGTAATACTAACGAGGCTTATAATATTTTAAGTGTTATTTTCTTTTATTGTTTTTATTTTGTCTCTCCTAAAAAATTAGTTGCGTTTCAACTGTGGTTCTCAGATGTACTTTGCCAAATGATTGGGTTTAAAAAGATTAACGTCTTACTTAAGTTGGCAAGTTCAATACTAAAGCTCGATTGAACAAAACTAATACAATATTAATTAAGCGAGAAAATAAGGAAATCAATTTTTCTAAAATTAATTTATTAAAACACTAAATTTCTCTTTCGTCCAAATACGCCATTCGTTCATCATATTCGTGCACTTCTTCGTCTGATACTTCTTCTTCCTCAAGTATCATAATCAGGATTTGATATTTGGTCTTCCATCCGAAGTTTACGGTAAGGTGTGAAAACAATTATGCGACCTATAAATGTTTTTATATTTAACATATTAGTTCCAATTTTTGAATAAAAATAATAGCAGATTTATGAAAAAATAAAAATAAAAATTGAGAAATAATTAATTATTCAAATAAATAATTATTTCAAAAGTAGCGTTGCGGACTTGGAGCCCCCGAGATGTGATGCCCTAAACAATTGCTTAGTTTGCTTATAGGTTAATCCGGCATTGCCGGAAGAGGGCGGGCGTCCGGTAAATTTTAAATTCTAAAAGGAAGTTAGTATTTGGAAATAGACAATAAATTTATTTTATAAAACAAAAAATAATAAGTGATTATTCTAGATATCTGGATTAGGTCTTACTAACTTTCAGTCAAATCAGATGAGAAGGAGGTTCCACAGCGAGAGCGGAAACTTCGTATATTACAATTAATTTAGCTGGTAAAGTAAATTGCCTCTCGCAAATTTTTGGTTTATATAGATTTTTCGTCATTGCTAGTATTAAAGTAAAAAATGTGAATGGTACTCTCGTTCAAGTAGTTGGAATAATGTTAGCTGGAAGGGAAAATTGTATCATTACTTTGAAGGGTTATGGTAGATAATAATGTGGCTCCTACTGAAGGGTGACTTGTCCCTTCTCAGCTCTCATTACAGAAGGGAGGCTTAACGTCCTTAAGTCCTTCGTCTTAGGGCCGGCTCTACAGTTGTCACCATATTCAACACTTCTCCCTGATCACCAAACCATGTTTCCTGGAGTACATGTCGCCACTCCTCCACATCTTCTGTCAAATAACAATCCTTCGGATAGATCCCAACATTGTACGATGTCACTTGATAAAGACCCCTATTCTAGGTCTGGCTCATGTCTGCCAGAGTGACGAAAGAGCGCTGTGGTAGTAGGCGAGCATGAGTCATAAAAACTAATATACATATTTAGATGCAATATATTATTACTGCATCAATTCTCCCATTAATTTTTGCCTTTTCAAAAAAACTTCTAAGTTGAGAAACGCGGACATATTGTGGAAACTTGTAATAAATAGATAAAACAAACTTATTTTTGAAATATTGTCTATTCCACTAAAGATATATATACATATATAACTACCGGTTTCGGCTTTATACCATCGTCAGGTCTAGTTATGAACTAAGTCAGTTTGCAGAGAGCGACCCTGCAAACTGACTTAGTTCATAACTAGACCTGACGATGGTATAAAGCCGAAACCGGTAGTTATATATGTATATATATCTTTAGTGGAATAGACAATATTTAAAAAATAAGTTTGTTTTATCTATTTTTCAAAAAAAAACAGCAATTACCAACGTTTACTTTGGTTCTTTATGTTAGGATTTCTTCGGTCAATCAGAATCTTCCTTTTATAGAACATGTTGAGTCGACCTCTGTATTAAAACACCTTCTCAAAACTGTTTTGATTAGTTGTTTGAATATAGAAGTCTAGTTTTATGTATCTGATTATCAGAAAGTATCAGAAATATTTAACCTAGAGAACACTTGTATTATAGATACTGATGACAGGAGTGCTTCCCGAAACGTTTGTAATTGCTGATTTAGATTCTGCCGACGTCAATGTCATGGATTTAGGGTTCCATGGTTTCGAAAATATTCTATAAATTAGTAATTTTTTCATTTATAAATATATAGATTCTAGCCAATAAACGAATTGTTTATTAAACAAAGAACTAATTTTTAACCAACCTATGTAAATATACTTACAACAATAATTGTAATTATTATCAGTGATTGACTGGCAATGTACTTCCGTACTGCACGATTAATCAATTACGTCTTCGCTCTCCCTCCGACCGTTTGGACCAAAAATGAATAGCTTATTTACATAGGGGATTCTCAATCCTCATACTAAATTTCTTTTGAGATTCCTCTATTTTCCCTCTTACCTTCGGCGATTCCACTGAAAATTAATATGTGTCGTTCTTATAGAATTTGGAATTTACATATAAAATTTCTTGTCAATGCATTCATTACAATGACAATTATAGTTGTCGTGATTATAAGGTTCTGGATACACATACGAGTATACAATTTCTTAACGACTCATACGTTATACTAGGAGTTATCGTGTTCAGAGACATACTTTTTTTTTCAATTCGGAAAAAATAAATTCCGTTGAAAATTGAGCATCGAATGGAGGGGTGAAATGGGGTGGTTAAATCCTGGAGAAGTACCTGTTACTTAATATTTTCGGTGTATCCAATCATGTTATTATGGTCTGGTCTACATATCATTACTTTACTTTGAGCACATTTTCAGTTATATAACTTTAGTGGAAGATATCAGAAAGGGCATTAATAGGGTTTCACATACCATCTTTGATCCCCGGAATCCTAAAAATATTAAATTGAACTCAAGAAGGGAGAAGAAGAAAACGTTTCAGGTCTTGATGTATTTTCCAAATGGAGTGATGGCTGGTTTTTCTTAAAATATGTTTTTATGATTTCAATTTGTCTGTTATTTATTCAATTTAAATTTATTCTTTCAGTTCGTAATGGGTACTCATGTGTTCCGATGGCCCTTGCTGAGTGTCTGGACATCAAACTGAACACGGCTGTCAAACAGATTCGCTACAACAACAAAGGAGTTGAGGTCCTCACCACCAACTCCAGGAACAACTCCAACCCTCTTACATACAAAGGTCACTCACTTTCTTATATTATTTTTTTTTTTTACATTTGTGATACATGCCTGGCTTAATTACATGGTTATATCGCCTACTAATAGGGGATTTTGCTGGTCAAACCCGACTCCAGAAAGACGACGTGCTCAAGGTGCTTTCGCTTCCCAGATAAAAAAAAAATGCCTCGGCTGAGTTCCGATCATCAGCACAACAGTCATCATTCAACCTCTGTGCTTTCGGCGTTCCTGTAAATAGTGGATACGAAAGAGGTGAAAAAACCTTCAGCACGCCGTCCTTCGGATGGGACATTAAGCGATAGTCCCGAACCTATACGTTGTCAGGTACTCAATGAAAACCGCCTAGTCTAGGTGAATACAAATTTATATATAATACTCCCATAGTAGAGTCAGGCTCATTTCCACCAGAGCGACGAAAGAGCGCCTCTATGACCTTGTATTTAATGCCCGGGCATGAGTCACAATAACTATAATAAGGTCTTTATTTGTTAATTTGCATTGTTGTTTTCAACAACGTAAATTTCAAATTAACATTTTTTATTACCAGTAGCCAGTGAACACCCTAACTCCCTAAGATGATTGACAGTTCTAATGACCTACTAAACTGAACAATCCCCAAAAATAAATTAATTTAAGTGTCTTAAAGAGAGAAAGAGTAGTGTCTTGAATAGAGAAAGAGAGAATTGTCTTAAAGAAAGAAATAGAAGAAGTGAATTAATTGTCTTAAAGAGAGGAAGAGGAGAGAAGTGCCTTAAAGAGACGAAGAGAGAGAAATGTTTTAAAGTTAGTTAAAGGTCTTATAAAAGGTTATAAGAAAAACTCATAACCAAAATTGTGTGCAGAACTTAGTGTGTATTTTAGCGACAAAAATACGAAAAAAGGTTCCTACAAACATGAGTCCGCAAATGCTTCCTTGAAAAGTTATAAACCTAAATATTATCTAAATTCAACGCTTTAACAAAATTTTTTTTTTTTTTTAAATTTTAGAATAATATAAAATAAGGCATAACAAAATACAAGAAAAACGGAATAATGTTTATTATTCATTTTAAAAAATTAGAAAAAACAAAAATGTTATTCTATATTTGGTACACTCACTCTCTGCATAATATTGTTTATTAATTACTGTAAATGTTATTTTTACCCGGCGGAGGTTATTATTTTTCACAATTTTATGTGTATGTAATATTCTTTGTTCCCTCAGAGAGCCTAAACGGCTGGGTATATTTTAGTGGTTTATATGTCATTTGATTGGTCGTAGTGTTCCGAGTAACATAGAAATAACAAAATGGGGATGCGTGCCACCATATTGTCAAACTCTTAAAATCAAAATTAGGACATTACCCATCGAGTGAGATCAAGTGAAAGGTTATGTTTTAAAAAAACACAACAATTGAGGCCCAAGTTCTACAAGGACCGTAGCGCCAGGGTAAGTCAAAGTAAGTGGAGTCTAAAGATAAAACCACAAATTGGAAAACAATTTGTGAAAAATTCACTGCAACACAACCTTAACCTTGGATTTGTTAAAAAAATATAAACAAATTTTAGAAAACAATGGACGGGCGACCTCGTTATATTATAGACAGCTTGAAAGACAGGCGCTGGACCTCGGTTTTGCTTATTTTCTGTACAAATCCAGGGTTAAGCTTGTATTAAAGTGAATTGTTCCAACGGTCCTTCCTTGAATTTGGTGTTTTGTTTTCTTTCGACACCACATTCTATTTTTTTTTAATTTTATATTTACAACTATATATATATACCTATATAACCTGCAAAGAAAGGTGTTCGACTGCTGCATCACTCCCTGTTTAACGTACGGCTCCCAAACCTAGGCTCTCTCCCAAGATGTGCTGAGGCGCTTAGAGGTCACTCAAAGAGCAATGGAGAGAAGCATGCTGGGAATGAAGAAGAAGGATAGAGTACGAAACTCCAAAATAAGAAGAAAGAAAGGAGTACTGGACGTGAAGGGGGTGATGCTGCAACAAAAGTGGAAATGGGCAGGACATGTGGCGAGGATGGAAGAAGGAAGATGGGCTAAGAGGACGACGGAGTGGTACCAGATTTACCTGAAGAGAAGAAGAGGAAGACAACTGGTGCGGTGGCGGGATGATCTAGACAGGTTAGCAGGGAATCTCTGGCACAGGTCGGCCTGGGACAGGGGTTATGGAATAAAATGGGAGAGGCCTATGCCCAAAGATGGGCCTAGTTTCCAATTTATATAGAAATATATTTATTACTATTATTATTGTGATCCTTAAGGAAGCAAATAAAAAGGCTATTATTATTATTATTATTATTTTATACAATATATAATAAGCAAATGTTATAAATAATAAATAAATGTCTTGGATGTTGAAAGAGAAATCATTCAATAATGACACTCCATTATCTTGTTATTACGGATGTGAAAGAGGAATTAAAATATATATTTAAAAAAAAATAGTTTAATGATAAAGAAACATAAAACGTTTGTAGATGATTAGACTTCAGTCCACTAGTAGGTCTCGAGGCCATTGCCGCCTCAGTCTCCGAACATGAACATTAGGAAAGGTTCTTGTGGCAAGTCTGCGGACTAAAGAATTAGGGTGAAAGGAAAGGGTAGAATGGAATTTTCTGTAGCGGGATTTAATCCACAATGTACAGTGCAATTTTTCACATTTTACTGGTTTTTTGATTATATTGTGACTTTTTTCTGAGTCGGATTTATTTTTAATTTATTTATTTTCATTTTTCGTGTGTGTATGTTTGCAGGGGACGTGGTGTTATGTACGCTGCCTTTGGGAGTCCTCAAGCAAGCCGTCTCTTCGAACAGTGTAACAGCACCGAATACAGTCCAGTTCAGTCCGCCACTTCCAGACTGGAAGCAGTCGGCCATCCAGCGACTCGGCTTTGGCAATCTCAATAAGGTTGTACTCTGTTTTGAGAAACAATTTTGGGACCCCGCTTCAAATCTTTTTGGTCATGTCGGAAGCACCACAGCCAGCAGAGGTAACCTGAAAACCAAAAAAAGAACGACTTAATTTTAATTTTGTAACCTATGAATTTTAGTGATCAATGTATATTTATTTTTTAATTTATGTTCAGTTTCACTACCTGATGATCGTTGATTGCCGTTGATATCCGTTAATGGATATTAATAGGCACTTAATGGACATTGATAGACATTATGGACATTGAAATGGGGACTATATTCATGATTACTGTGTGTATAGCGGAATAAAAATGCTACAGTCAAATAATAAATATATAATAAGACAATTATATTTATTATTTAGATATGAGGTTCGTGAGGTGTAAAAATTCAAACAATTGGATAATTTGTGAGCAGTCATAAATAATAATTTCAGAAATATGCATCGCAAAGTTGGAAGCCTCTCTCTCTGGTTACTGTGCATTGCAAACGGCAACGAGAAATATTTCACTTGCTTTAATTTTCTATTAATTTCTCTTGCCGCCTCCTGCTGGACAACACCTCCATTGGAAAGCAACAAAGTTTCACATTACACACACTAGGAGTGGGGAGGACCAATATCGGTGTCCGCCAAGCATCCCACATCGATACCAGCTAAGTATCCCGCATCGATATCAGGCTCAATTTTATAATAGAACCTGGACATTCCTTTTATTTTCTCAGACATTTATTTCTTTCTTTCATTTTGCCTTGAACCTGATTTAAATAATTTAAATTTCCAATTCTACTCTAGTCTCTGTGAATTGAATGAGAAAAATTTGGTAAATTAGTTATTATTCGGTAAATTAGTTATTATTCGGTAAATTAAATGTGGGTGTCTGCTATTTTGGAATTTGTTGCCATACGTTATAATTTAAACTATTTCCTACTTCAGATTTTGTACATTTTTTGGGGTAATATAACCTTGTTATTATTGGCCCTACCTCAGTTAAAAATTAGGGAGGAATATTTTTTGTGAGGGCCAATATTTCGATAGGAATAATCGTTGTCGCTTAAATCAAGCAAACAAAAAAAGGTTTCAAAAAGAGGTTTTAGTATGGTTTCCGGCAGGTTTCTTGCAAACCGTGCAACCTTAAAAATTGTGTATAAAGAGTGTCTCGTATATTTCTCTATAACTTTTATTTAAATTTTTTTTGATTAGGTCATAAACTTACGTAGTATATTGTAAAATGTACCTAGTCCCCGAAAGAATGTGGTCTTAATTATCTGTTTTCGGCCAAAATCTAATCAGATCTTCATTTCAAATTTAAATAGTTTCTGAGCTACAAGAGTGCAGAGCGCTGGCAAAGTTCAAATCACATACACATAGATAGACTTCATCGCGAAAATGGTCGTAACGTGTTCAGAAGATCTTGAAGCGTGTAATTCTTTTGAAAACTGGATCTCGAATTTTTGCATTATTATTGAAAGTAATGATGCGTCACGTTTATTTTTATTCTCAATCAAAATTTATTAGTTCTAGTCAGGTCATCTTTGATATATTGACTTCAAACACGATGTGCGGATTGAAGAACAGAACATCTCAGAGGAGGGATTGTGCGAGTACATGAGCCAATCAGAGAAAGAGCAATATTTTGCCAAAAAAGAGCTCTCGTTTGATAAAAAAAAAATTGGAATATGGTGAGTCGCTGATCAGGCAGCCTGGCTGAAGACATGTAGCTTTAATGGGATTGGTGGAAATCCCATCAGCTGAAAATGTGGAGATATGGAGTAAAGAAACATGGCTCCTGTGTGAATGCCGACCTCCCATCCACCAATATTGGATATATGAGGGGGGGGGGGGATTTTATGTTCCACCAGGAGAGGGAGGGGGGGGGGGGGGGGGGCTAATGGAAAAATGGTAGAAATAGAAGAATGTAGATGGAACTGGCCAAGGAATCTGTTTTAGAGATACTTCAATGTGAATAATTTATATCAGAGTAATGGCTCTTTCTAAATAAAAGATGCGCGGGGTCATTCTGCTCATGTTCCAACCGTGACCTCTCAGATTTATCATTTTCTGGACAATACCTTCCAAAGATATGAACTTATGAAAATTGGGCATGTGTTAAATGTTTCAAATATAAAACAAACGTCTTTCATGTGATAATCCGAGATTCCAAGTTTCGCCTGAATACATTTTGACCATTCTTTCGATGATGTCTATGTATATGATTGGGTCTTCGTAAGGGTTCTAACGTAGAAACAATTATAGCTAAGAACTTGATATTTGAAGTTGTCATTCGCTAACTTAAATCTTATAAGGCACTTTTAGTCATGTCACAATCAGACATCTTTAATAGCATAAATCAATTCATATGAGATAATAAGATGTGGGGCGAGATTTTTCATAGAAATAAAATACGTTGACTTCCCACTGTTTCATTTTTGATCAGAACCGGTTTTCAACGCAAAACAGCCTCATCATCAGTGGCATATCTATGATTGAATAAGTATAAATAATGACAATTAACTAGTAAATATTGGAGAATTAGTGTACAGAGTAACAAAATAGAAACAAAACTTACTCACCCCATCCGTACAGCGCAGAGGATAAAGCGGATAGCTCAAAGGGGTGGGGGTTGCACGGTTGAGGTGTTTTTTATTTTGTTACTCTGTACCCTGGTGCTTTAATATTTGCAAGTTATTTTTCATTATTTATATTTTATATTTATTCAATCATGGATGTGCCACTGATGATGATGCAGTTATGTTGAAAACCGGTTCTGGTCAAAAATGGAACAGTGGGAACAGTATCCATTATTTAAATCAACGTTAATACTTTGAACATCATACAATACAATTACGTCTCACGAACAACCGAGTGAGCATAAAATAAAAAAAAAAGTCGGGACCCTTGTTAATTACACGGGACCCTGTTATGTACCATTAATTGGTGATTGGTGGAGCTAAATTGGTGATTTGGACGACTGCCTAATGGTGATGGTTCTCTGTTCCAGGTGAGTTGTTCCTCTACTGGAACATCTACAAAGCCCCAGTTCTGCTGGCGCTGGTGGCAGGGGAGGCGGCTGCCATCATGGAGAACGTGAGCGACGATGTGATCGTGGGCCGATGTCTGGCCGTGCTCAAGGGGATCTTTGGAGCGGCCAACGTGCCGCAGCCCAAAGAGACGGTGGTCACTCGGTGGCGGGTGGACCCCTGGGCTCGGGGATCCTACTCCTTTGTGGCTGTTGGTGCCTCAGGATCTGACTATGATGTTTTGTCTGCTCCTGTCGGTCCCTCCTCAACCAACCCGGGACAGACGGCTCTTCCAAGACTCTTCTTTGCAGGTGACTACATTCATACTTTTAATAACAGTAAAATATGTCTTCCCACTATTTTATTTCTGCCCAGAACCGGTTTTCAACGCAACTGCGTCATCATCAATGGCACATCTATGCATACATATATAATATAAATATGGAAAAGTAACCTTAAAACATCAGGGTACAGAGTAAAAAATAAAATAAAATGAAACTTTCCTATCCCACTCGTACAGTGAGGAGTCTAAAGGAATACTAGCATAGCTCATAAGGGGAGGGATACGAGCTTTATTCATTCACACTGTACCCATGCAAATAAATGCTTAAGCAAATAGTATAAGAAAGTTTTATTTTATTTGTCTTCCTGATGTTCTAAGGTTTCGCTAGTTACTTATATACTATTCATGCCCTGGCTTTAGCTATGGAGTCATATCGCCTACTACCAGAGCTCTACAAAGTTAGGTCAGCTATACAAAGTTAGGACTCACACAGTATAGTCTGGCTCATGTCTACCAGAGCGACGAAAGAGCTCTGGTAGACATGAGCCAGACTATACTGTGTGAGTCCTAACTTTGCTTAACTAAGGTCTTTGACGAGTACCTGACATCGCACAGGTTTTTTGACCTCCCAGGTAAAAAAAAAACATAAGGGTCTCGCTACCTCTGAGCTACCGGCGCCCTCTCCTATATATATTTATATGTTGTATATAATTACATAGATGTGCCACTGATGATTAGGCAGTTGCGTTGAAACCTGGTACTGGTCGGAAATAAAACAGTGGGAAGACATGAGAAATCTCGTTCCATAACATATTACTATCACATTTGACCTTGATATCTCTTCTATAATTTTGAATTTCCAAGTAGGTTCATATTTCTCCATTAATTCTTCCAGAGGTCTTGTTTCGTGATGATATTTCGGGCCGATTACACGTCCTTTCCACAAGTTCATTGTGACCGAAATGACATAGTGACAGAAGACTCCTTTGAAAGGATTGCCTGAGAAATATGAACCTATAAGGCGACCCAGGGGAGTACACATTTCTAAATAACTTTTTTTAATCAACAGAATATTTAAAAAGATATACAATATATACAGAGATTAAGGTAGTGTGACTGAATGGAACATCCAAGTCCTAAATGAAGGTTTTGAGACAGATTTAATCCTCTCTTCTACTTCTCCAGCTATACAAAGTATAGGGGAAGTTATGTAATCGGTCAAAAATGTGGAGTTTTCAACGGAATTTCATGCTTTCCAAAAGAAGAAGTAATCAATTACGTTTTCGCTCTCCCTCCAAAGCCAGGGCTAAAACTCAATATTTCGCTTATATAGTGGCTTCTGAATCCTCAAACTAAATTTTGTGTCGATGATTCATCATTTCATTATATCATCGGCAGTTATTAGGGTAATTAAGTTGAGCTTCTCAGGTCGCTGCTCTTTCCTTCCAATTGGCGGAAAATTAATAGAAGCTATCCTAATGGGGTTTTGAATTTAAATATAAAATTTCATGTCGATACGTTCATTAGATTAGCAGTTCTTGGAATTTTTGAGTTGAGCTCCCCCTCTGACCCCCGATTTCTCTGGCTGATTACGTTGAAAATTGGTAGGTGTCGTTCCTATAAAGCTTTGAATTCACATATAAAATTTCGTGTCAATACATTCACCACAACGGCAGTTATTCAAGTTTTTGTGTTAAGTCTACCCCCTAATTACCCCTTTGATCGATTTGTCTGAAAATCAACAGGCGTCGTCCTTATAGTGCATTGAATTCACATATGAAGTTTCGTGTCAATACATTCATTCTATCGAGAGTTATCGCGTTTACAGACCCAATCACCGAATCAGGAGGATTTTGGAATCAGGTTTTCGTTGAAAACTCCGCATTGAATTTCTGACCGATTATATAAGGTAAAAGAGGGCACCTGTTGCTCAGTCGTATGCATGACTCAAGATCACGGGTTTGAGACCCGGCCGAGGCCCTTAAAAACCTTGAGCCTGTACTCGTTAAAAACCCCCTACCCTAGGTTAATATATTTAGGGTAGGCAAAATTTAGAAATCCCATAGTAGAGTCGCTATGACCTCGATGTTGAAGCCCGGGCATGAGTCACAATAACTAACTAATATAACGTACAAGTACTTGTTTCTTTTAATATTTCGTTCTCCTTCATTCTCATTCGTGTGTTGTAAGAGTATTCAGTTACTGTTGTACCTGGAAACAGATCAACAAGTAGGTCTTCCATGATGGTAAGGTGAGGAACAAACCTAACAACTGCCGATGTATCAGCACAAAATTTTAGTGAGGAACACATCTATTGATTTTAAGTCAAATTGACCGTACAGGAAAATAGAAAACTTTGTTGATTATTAATAATTCGAGCTGGGGAAGTACACTGTCAATGTTTCACCGTATTTTTTTCTTACTTATTATTATTTATTTATTTTAAATTAAGATATTGAAATCAATTAAATTATAAAAAAAAAAATGTGGTTTCGAGTTTATTGGCGGAGGGTCTAGAAAAGGGTTATATTGGGGTTGGAGAACTGCTGGAATGAGTTCCTAATGACCCTTCTACTGCCTTCACCCGGACCTTATTGGAATTTTTTCCGTTCAGCTAAATATGAAGGGGAAAAAAAAAAAAAAAAAAAATTGGAACTAAAAAAATGTTTTTGTCAGTGGAGTTGTGGAGAGTAGCGTGAGAGTCACGTCCGAGGTAGGAACCCTTAAATAATGTTTAATATTCGAGGAGGCCTCGGGGGGGGGGGGGGGGGGGGGGGGGCTCTTTAGCAATCCTGGACCCAGACTTACCTTAGTTCCACTCCGCTAGTTCTCACCTTACTACACAATCCAATATCCCATTGGATATTCTAGCCTTCTTTGGGGTTCCTCACATCCTAGTACGGATACCAAACCCTATTAGTTATGTCTCATGCCCGGGCTTTAACTACGAGGCCATATCGCTTACTACCAGAGCACTCTTTTGTCACTCCGGTGGACATGAGCCCGACTCTACTGTCGGAGTCCTAAATTTTGCCTACCTAAATTTTTATTCACCTAGAGCAGGGGTCTTTAACGAGTACCTCACATCGTACAGGCTCGGGACCATCGCTTAACGTCCATCCGAAGTTAATTTTACCTCCCAAATAAAATAAACTTAGGGCCTCGGTCGGGTTTCGAACCCATGACCTTGAGCTCAGAAGGCAAGCACGCATACCCCTGAGCTACCGGCGCCCTACCAAATCCTATTAATGAGTGTTTGATGTCTCACTATCTGTGTGTCCACCGATGCTTGATGTTTTCGAAAATAAGCTATATAACTGAGATTTTGTATCAAGTTAGTGATGTGTAAGTTCTTCGAAAAATCTGTAAGCACAAAATAAAGAAAAACGAATAAATTTAAAAATGTGTATATTTAACAAAATATGTACAATACATGGAGCACTTTCAGTATTGCTACCATCTTCTTGACTTAATAAATGGAGTTTTGTTAGTCGTGGCTGAAGATGGTAGCAATATCGAAAGTACTCCCATGTATTGTATTTATTTTATGAAATAGAAAATATTTTTAATAACATTCATATTTTCTTTATTTTACTTCTCCAGCTACACGAAGTAGAGGGGAAGTTATGTAATCGGTGAGGAGCTGGCATAAAATAGGGGACACCTAAGTGCCTCCATTTAACTCGAGAAAGAGTTATCACTTTTCTTGAAATTTTGTCGGGAGCTATATCTCAGGTCTCTGGGGAAACTGCATTAGATTTTGTAGGGAGCTACATCTCAGCTTTCTGGGGAAACTGCATTAGATTTTGTAGGGAGCTATATCTCAGCTCTCTGGGGAAACTGCTTTAGATTTCTATGGAGCAATATCTCAGCTCTCTGGGGAAAGTGCATTAGATTTTGTAGGGAGCTATATCTCAGCTTTCTGGGGAAACTGCTTTAGATTTTGTAGGGAGCTATATCTCAGCTCTCTGGGGAAACTGCTTTAGATTTCTATGGAGCAATATCTCAGCTCTCTGGGGAAAGTGCATTAGATTTTGTAGGGAGCTATATCTCAGCTTTCTGGGGAAACTGCTTTAGATTTTGTATGGAGCTATATCTCAGCTCTCTGGGGAAACTGCATTAGATTTTATAGGGAGCTATATCTCAGCTTTCTGGGGAAACTGCATTAGATTTTGTAGGGAGCTCTATCTCAGCTCTCTGGGGAAAGTGCATTAGATTTTGTAGGGGGCTATATCTCAGCTCTCTGGGGAATCTGCATTAGATTTTGTAGGGGGCTATAGCTCAGCTCTCTGGGGAAACTGCATTAGATTTTGTAGGGAGCTATATCTCAGCTCTCTGGGGAAACTGCATTAGATTTTGTAGGGGGCTATATCTCAGCTCTCTGGGGAAACTGCATTAGATTTTGTAGGGGGCTATATCTCAGCTCTCTGGGGAAACTGCATTAGATTTTGTAGGGGGCTATATCAGCTCTCTGGGGAAACTGCTTTAGATTTTGTATGGGGCTATACGATCGTATCTCAGCTCTCTGGGGAAAGTGCATTAGATTTTCCGGAATTTTAGAAAATATGGTCAAATTTATAGTTCTTCATATCCACAGATAAAGTAATGCCGATAATCCCCACCAAACTTGGTTGCTTTTTATTGCTCGCGTATAATTCGAACGTAGCAATTTTCAATAGCTACAATCTCATTCATCCAGGATTCTAACAAGTAAATGAGACTAGGCCATATGGGTTTGGTATTTCTGTATATCCTTTTAAAAGAAATCCTTGCTATTCCTTAAGGAGTTGGTTGTGGGGGTAAAGATCAAAGGGTAATCGATGGTGCTAAGTAGGAAGGTAGAAGTGGGAAATAAGGGAGAGGCTGGCTACCAGGAGGATTGGACAAATGAGGTGGGTGGGAGGGTGTGGGTAACGAAGGGAAGCAGAGTTCTGATCAAAGCAGCCAAGGGGAGCCTCCCTCAGCCTGCCACACACGGAATACAAATGGAACAAAAACCAACCCACACAGCGTCAACTACTGGGATCTAGTGCCGCATCGTTACTCCACGATGGCAGAATCACTTCTCTTCCTCAAAAAGATGGGAAACTCCATATGGTATACTAATGCATACAGTGTGTAACCAAAATTTTTTGCAATACTTCTTGTGCGTATTCTAGACACCAAAATACGTTGAGAAAGTTCCAATCAACAAGCTTTGCAAATTCCTTACAGAGTTATGGTCAAAAACCACGTTTTGGGGAAAATAATGAAACATCTCTAGAAATTTTACTTTTCCAGTTATACGAAGTATAGGGGAAGTTATGTAAGTCAAAAATTCGATGCGAATTTCATTTTTTTCTACCTATAGGTTTTAAATATGAAAAAAAAAGTCTGTGAACACGATCACTCCCAATAGAATGTATCGACACTATATTTCAAATGTTAATTCAGAACTCTTTAACGACGTCAAATATTGATTTTTAGCCAAATCGACCAAAAGAAAGAGGGATTAGAGGGAGGTTTTATTCAAAAACTCTAATAACTGCCGATAGAATGAATTTATCGACACGAAATTTCATATGTGTGACCTGAACCCATAAGGTCAATATCGATTTTCAAAAAAGTTAATTGATTCATTCGTTCTGGGGAAGTACATTGCTGGTGATTCACCGACGACCTTAAAAAAAAATACTTTAATAATCTTATTAAGCTATGACGAAAAAGCGAACGAATATACATCATACACAGCAAAGCCAGTGAACACAACTAGCTAAGTTGTGGAGCCGACATGTGAGTTTCTCATGACAGGCTCTAGCTCTGACGGCGTCTTTACTTCGTTGTCGTTCATGACTCCAGACGAGGTTATGTGCTATTCTATGTAGCAAGTAGTGTGAAAACTATCCGTTCTGAATTATTTTCAACAATTTTCAAGTATTAGTGTAGTTTAGTATTTTCAACATTATTTCCAATGTTTGAACTGTTATTATATTGTAAATATTACCAACAAATTAATTATTTCTGAATAAATCCTCGTTTTGGAGATATATTCATTGTGATAATTAATAAAATATTTAAATAATTATTAAATAAACAACATTAATAAAAATTAAACAAAAAGAATAAATAATAAATAGTACCACATTTGATGTAGAAATTATAGCTGGTCTTCTACTAAATTTTGATTTCTACAGTAATTTCCGAAAAGTGCCCTAAAAATATCGAAAGTTCAAGACGTGCAATTTTGAAGAAAGTGCACGTATTAAAAAAAAAATCAATTAACAAATATTTCATTTGGATTTTTTCTAAATTTACTAAAGAGATGCCGTACTGTTTTTCTAAATTTGCAAAAATGTTAAATATAATCCAAAGGTATAAGTTATCTTAGTGGGTTCACAGGGAAATGAATAGCATAGAATATGATAACAAATATTGGGTTTATTTATCTAAACCTACATTATAAATAAAATCAAAATATCATCATGAAATAAAAAATCAAATTACTTACAATAAAAATCTTACAAACTAATTTCTACATCTACTTTACTCTCTTTTCTTTTTAAATATTGTGGTCATTCTTTAATTCAATGTTATTTTGGGCTTATTAACATATAAATGAATAAAAGTACCTTTGCGCATCTACTTCACTGTTATTTTACTCCTCCATGGTTCACCACACCTTAACCCTAAAAAAAACTTTCTCTCTAGACTGTCCACCTCCACATCTCAACTTTAGACTGTTTCTCACTATTTAAAATTACTGATCGTCTTCGTATCTTAATGTGTGTAAATTTTTTACATCACATATTCAACAGAACACAAAATTAAACAACGTGATATCAGATTATAAATTTGTGAATATGTACATAGTGTAATACTGACTATATATATATATATATATATATATATATGCATGTATATATGTATACATATAGATATTTTTGGTATCCCTCAATGGGTTAATTTCATTGCTATTTGATTATTTCAAGACCCACGTTATCAGAATTTTGAAAATTTCACTATATATATAGCTTTTCTTTCTTTTACTCATGTATTATTTATTACCCTGTTCAAATAATGCTAAAATCTAAAAATCGACAAGAACATAGATTATATTCCTTTTTTTATGACGCCTCACTCATATATAAGATCAGGAAACCCTGTTTGAATTATAATTGCATTTGAATCTGGAATCTGCTAAAGTAATTTTTTTTTTTTTTCTGAACAGGCGAGCATACCATTCGTAACTACCCTGCGACAGTGCACGGTGCCTTCCTCAGTGGACTTCGTGAAGGAGGCAGAATTTCGGATCAGTTTCTGGGCGTCCCCTACGCTCCGGAACAACCTCAGCAGTCGGGACAATGAATTGGAGTCTTCTCATCAACATTTTAACTTTATTTGACACTTCTTTATTTCAGTGATTATACATTTTTTTGTGTTATTAATTGTTACTTGCTCTCAATTATTGTTTAAGGCATTTATTGTACTTATTTGATTATAATATTAAAATAAACATTTTGGTATCCCTTAATGGGTTGATTTCATTGCCATTTGATTATTTCAAGACCCACTTTATCAGAATTTTGAAGAATTTTACTATAAGAAATTTTTACATAATCTCAGAATATTATTCCGCCATTTTTTGGTGCGTTATGTGTTCAGTTATGTACTCAGTATGTATGCAGGAAAATGGGGATATAGGTTGTCCACTTCTCTCATACCTGCGCAGTCTAGATCAACCTATCTAAAATAGAGAATACGATAGGAGGCTTTTATCTAGAAGTAAAAACAGGGCTAAAAGTCTGACCTCTTACAGATTTAATATTTAATGCTTGCCGGCTTTTGAGGTTGCACTCATCATCAGGCTGTCTGATAAAACAATTTATAAAACGATAACAATTTAAATGGTAAAAGGAATAAATAACATAGAAATATATAACAAATAAATAAACCACAAAAATTAACAATTTAGAGGGAGAGTGTGGACTATCAAAGAGGCTCTTATGTAGGTAAAATAAAGACATAGTGCTTAATTCTAGAGAGGGACTATGCCTGTCTGCCCTCACGCACTATATTGCCCGTTGTGACTTAGATGAACAGAGAAAAATATATTGGTCCTCATCCATTATTTATTTCCTTATTAAAAAAAAAAAAACGGAATGTTTTACCAGAGAGTGTGAAGGTGAGGGCAACCTCGAAAGCCGGCTATCATGAAATAATAAAATCTGTGAGAGGTGAGACTGGATCTTCATTTTACAACCTGTGAAATAATCTCACTACATGAGACATCTTCATATTAACTTTATTCTGGTTGTGGGCTGAGTCCCCCACTTCAATTTCCCCATTCCTTTTTCTTGTCTACTTATCTCTTTATTCTTATTGGTTCACTCCGCAGACGGACTCACTGCGTCCCTCCGCAATCCTAACTTTTTAAGGTCCCCCACAAAAGAGTGGGGGGGGGGGGGGGGGAACTTTTTGTTTCAAAACTTCTCCCCTTAATGTAATAACTTTTTTTTTCTTTTTTATATTTTTTTCTTATCAAACAATCAAAACTTTTTATTTATTTATTTTCAACTATATCATTGTGACATCAGCCAAATCTGTTTTGATGTTAAAGTGAATTACCAATGTAGTAAATTGGAAGAAAAGTTAGGTTAAAAACATTGAAAGTATATTTTTATGATAATAGGTTAGGTATTGGGTTTTTACCCGATCTCGGAACGCAAAGGCAGTTTTTTTTATAATGTATATAAGTAGTATATATATATATAACTAGTATTCTTATGTACATAAGTAGCATATATATATAGGGAAAAATATTTTAAAAAAATAGTTATTGAAGGCGTTAAAAAGAGTACCTAATTATCGACAGCCAAACTAAACTCAACTCAACTTTGGCACTGCGTAATGGATTGAATGGCAAAAAATATGTGATAAAGAATCGTAATCAATCGTAAATGTTTCCATTTCATCGGCTTATTTTTAGGGTTCCGTACCTCAAAAGGAAAGAAGGAACTCTTATAGGATCACTTCTTTGTCCGTTTGTCAAGACCCTTTTTCTCAGGAACGCGTGGAGGTATCAAGTTGAAATTAATATCAAATACTCAGGTCTGCAATCCCTTAGAGCTGTGAAAAAATCAAACTTCTAAGTCAACGCAATCAAAAGTAGTATATATATACATAACTAGTATTCTTATGTTAGACACTTTGTTCCCTCGGAGAGCCTGACGGCTGGATCGATTTTCATGTTTTCTACGTCATTTAATTTGTCGTAATCTCTCAAGTAACGTAGGCTATGTGGCATACCGAAAAAAAAAAAACAATGGCGGACGCTGGCCGTAATGTCAACAAAACCCATCGGGAGAGGGGATTAGGGGGAGGCTTAACATAAAAACTCTAATAACTGCTGATAGACATGAAATCTATCGACATGAAATTTTTAATGTGTCACCTGACCCCCATAAGGCAACACATATATTGATTTTCAGCCAAATCGGCCAAAGGAAAGGGAGGATTAGGGGGAGGCTTAACATAAAAACCCTGATAACAACCGATGTAATGAATTTATCTACATAAAATTTAGTACGAGGATTTAGCTATGTAAGTCAACTATTTAATATTAGCACAAACGACTGGTTTTGGAAGGGGTGCGCAAAGTTAATTGGTTAGTTTATTCTGGGGAAGTATCGTACATCACCAACGACAACCATAAAGGAAGACAACTGAAGAACAACACGTACGAGAGGGCTCTGTAATGTTCCCAGAGAACGTTCATAAGTTAACTGACAATTCTCTGCCTGTTTAGGTCCGAGTTTGAACCAAATTTGAGGATTGGTACTCGTGACCCTCCATCTAATTTGGACTTTAGTCCCTGTACTCCTCAGTGCAAGTTTTACATTTGAACTCTCCACGTTCCCTGATTGGCCGCCCACTCTAACTTTAATACAAGTTTTAAAGTTCTCTCGGCCATGGCTTTAGAGCTCTCTCCCAGTTTAGTATGAGTTTCAGGCCCTGTTAAAACAAACAGGGAAACTTTGACAATTAAATTAATTTTCAACATTTTAGTTATATTCCTAAAAAAAAATAAAAAAACACGAGTGGGGTCAATTGTCCAGAGCCCGAATGACTCGAATTTCCCTGCCTCGGAAAAACTTGCTTTATTTTCTTTTAATAAAAAATAATCATTGTTGCTAATCTCTTCTTATCAATTTTTCCTTAGGCACTTTAGGTTTTTGAAATACACAAACGATAGGCCTTACAGTCTCCCAAATATATTTATTTATTACTCATCTGTTAACGTTTAACGCTTTCGGGCATTTTCAGAATTATGGACAAGAATATTGATAATATATAATAGTTTATTGTGACTACAAGGTCATAACGTCTACTATCAGTGTGCTTTCATGAGCTCGACTCTACTATTGGTGTCATAAATGTTGCACATTCCAAATTTTTTATTCACTTAGAGTATGGTTTAACGAGTACCTGACATCGTACAGACTCGTGACCATCTATTAACGTTCCATCCGAAGGAGGGTGGGCTCAAGATATTTTTACCTACCAGATAAAAAACCTAAGTAAGGACACTCACTATCTCTGAACTATCGGCGCCCTCTTGATAACTCTATTTTATTTTCAAAGAAAATATAGATACGCCGTCCTTCGGATGGGACGTTAAGTGATGGTCCCGAGAATGAACAATGTTAAAGAACCCTGAATAAACCTGGATAGGCAAAATTTAGGACTCCCATAGTAGAACAGGGCTCATGTCAACCAGAGTGACAAAAGAGCGCTTTGGTAGTCGGCGATATGACCTTGTAGTTAAAGTTCGGGCGAGTCACACAACTAACTCCACCACGAACGCCGTGCTAGTTCTTCTTGAAGTATAATGTAAATATTATTATTATATGATAGAAGCGAATGGAGGGTAGCTTGAGGGGTGTAGTCTCTAGTTAAAGTTTCGTTGCAGCTGTAATTGGCAAACTTACGCAAATTACTCGGAGGTTGCCGTTTCTGCCAGTGTCTTGGGATTGCGAATATTAAACCCTGCAAAGGCAATTGGAACCCTCAACCATTGTAGTAAATCTTTAGCCTATTTTCCATTGCTTGAAACAAATAGTGTACATGTTTGGGAAATCACGTGTTCCCCAGAAAAAAAAAGTTGAAAATGTCAAAAAATCATTTCAAGAAAATTGGTCTGTTTGTCATGGTAATAGTTCTTGTCATTCCATTTTATTTTTTAATGGGGGTGCCGGTAGCCTAGGGGTAGCATGTTAGCCTACTGAGCTCGAAACCCGGCCGAAGCCCAATCAATCAAGTTTTTGCTCTCCCACTGAAGCGAATTAACCATTTGTTTGAAGATCTATATGTGTGTTCCACATCACACATTCCTACTATTGCCAGTTATTAGGTTTATTGATTTGGGTTCCCTTCTCTTACCCTTACTTCCTCATGGCCGTTTGACTAGAAATTTTTGTGTATAATTTTCATGGGATATTGCATTTACATATAAAATTTCGTGTCGGTACATTGATTCGGCAGTTGTTGGGGTTATTGGGTTGACCCACTTTCCATCCTTTTCGCCGATTTCGCGTAAAAATTAAAAGGTGCCGCCCTTTTGCGGATTTGAATTTAAATATAAAATTTCATGTAGATACATTCATGACATATGCAGTTATTAGGGTTTTTGAGTTATTCGATATTCCTGAAAATTGATAGTTTTTAATCTACTATTGGTTTTAATCTACATGAAATTTCGTGTGTATACTGACATTCTTTATGTTCAGCTTGAAGTAAAATACATTCCGAGGACCGAAACCATAAATAACCAAAAAAGGTATTCAGTTAATTTAATAAATTTAAAAAATGCAAGAAAAAATTAAGATGAACAGTTTTAAGAAGTGCTCCATTGAAATATTTCATAATTGAACTTTTACGAGATAAAATGAGAAAAAAATCTTCAGGGTTGTATTATTACGGTTCCTTAGTTTTAAATTAATACAAAGAAAAAAAAAAAAAAATACATTTCAGCTCAGTAAAACTTTCTGTAGTTAATGGAAAAACGAAAAAAAAAAAATTCTTAAATAACAAGAATTTTTAATCTCTTACCATATCTTAAAGCGAAGAGGAGAAAAGTTTTGAGAAAAAAAAAAAATAATTCACAGAAATTATAAAAAAAGTTCTTCTTCATGAGGAATATTATTTTTTAGATAGTTTTTTGTGCAAATTTTTCTGTAAATTTACGTTGTTAAATTTTCTCTATTAATTAAATTAGGTTAGTCCTATTGAAAAATATATACCAGAGTGACGAAAGAGCGCTCTGGTAGATAGCAATATGGCGATGTTAAAGCCCGGGCATGAATCATAATAACTAACTCTTTAAATAAAAGTTGTAAAGAAAATGAGAAGCATATTTTATGTGAAATACTATTTTTCGTCTTAAAATAATGTTGGAGGCCTATTTTTTTTTAGACTTTTTTCCTTCAATTACGCGAAAAGGGTTAGTCCTATTGAAAAATATATACAAAAAAAATTGGAAAGATGAAAATTTTCCTGCAAAAGTAGTTCTGAGCAAAATTCCTATTATGGACACATCATATATATTTTATTTTGCCTTTATTTTGACAAAAAAATAACAAAATTGTTGCTATGGATTACAATTTAAAAATTATTTCCTACGGAAATTTATTTAAATTTTTGGGGCGCTTTAATTTGGTACGTATTGGTCCTATCTCAAATCTGAGGCATTTTGGTGGAGGAACACTGTTGTAAGAACAGACTTTTTGATAGGATCAAAGGTTTTCCAGTAAAACAAGCGAACATCTAAAATAAATGAGATTCAAAAAGGCAATATGCATTGACCAAAAAACAAAAAAAAAAAAAAATTAAATACATACTGCAAATATCTTCGCTCGGCCTCAAAGAATAAAGAAAATCCGAAGGGAAGGGGGATGAGAGGAGAGAGGCCCTTCCGATGAAAGCTTTCCTGACGGATTACGTAACTTTCCCTATACTTCGTATAGCTGGAGAAAGGGGGAAGGATCGATTAATACCCTGATAACTCTCGATGTAATGAATGTATCGACACGAAATTTAGTATGAGCATTCAAAAGACACTTTTTAAGCTAAATATTGACTTTTAGCCCAAACTGTCGATTGGCTTTGAAGGGAGAGCGAATACTTAATTGATAAATTTAAGCTGGGGAAGTACATAGCGGGTGATTAATTTTATTTGATGTTACTATTTTGAGAATCGTTACAACGGATATTTTATCGTACTGATAATTTCTGGAAGTTAAATAGTTAGTTATCCTTTATTATAACAGTTATAAATTCCGAGGCTCATTACAAATCCCAAATCGGCTGGCATTAGACAAGTTCTGAATCCCTAATTTGTATGTGATATCCTTCATTATCCCTGGATAGTGCTCTAATCCCTCAACTCCCATAAATTGATCAATTCAACAAGTGGTCAACAAGGATTCTGTACAAATTCAACCTGGATATACTCGGACTGGTGTGGACACCTAGGGACCTAAGTATTCAATGTTAATATCTCTTCCCTGGTTGCTCTATTATGGGAGTCCTAACTTTGGGGTCTGTTGTATACAGAACATATGTTTTATATTAATTAATATGGGACGTTAAACAATGGTCCCGAGCCTGTACGATGTCAGGTACTCGTTAAAAACTTACCCTAGGTGAATGAAAATTTAGGGTAGGCAAAATTTAGGACTCCCACAATAGAGTCGGGCTCATGTCCACCAGAGTGACGAAAGAGCGCTCTGGTAGTAGGCAATATGACCTCGTAGTTAAAGCCCAGGCATGAGTCATAAAACCTAACCTAACATATAATAACACATGATGTTTTTTTAATTTTATTTATTTTTTATTAATTTTTTTTTGGCTTTATGTATTAGCCATGTCAATGTGTTATTTAGTTATTTTCGACATCCATGGCCCCGGGAGGGAGTTCTATCTACGAAATAAAACTCACTCCCAGACGAGATTCGAACCCGCAAACCATGGTGAGACCATGCGACCAAAGCCCTACGCTCTATCCCGCACAGTCAGCGGACTCGGTATGATAATATCTAACGTATTATGTTAAAATGTATAAAACAGTTGAGGTCAAATACATGAATGACCAACAACTAATAAGTGTTTAATAATATTTAAAATAATTCTATATTATAGAAAATATAATAGGTGTTTAAGGAGTACTTTACATCGCCAGAGGATAACACATAATATGGATAACCTTCCGCAACTATGCGGCATAGTGTCCAGCTGCTCAACTTCGACTTAACTGGATAATCGTCAGAGCACTTGGCATTGTTTTACTTTCACAGCTATACAAAGTATAGGGGACGTTATGTAAACCGAATTTCAACACAATCGACCAAAGGAAAGAAGGTGTTCAGGAGAGTGGTTCTCAACTCAAAATCCCCAATAACTGCCGATGTAATGAATGAAATTTTTTATTTAAATTCAAAATTCCATAAGATCTGCACGTATTTATTTTATATGGAATCAGCCGAAGGAAAGGAAAAATTCTAATAACTACTGATGTAATGATATATTGGCATAAGATTTAGTATGATTCAGTGGCTTCTATGTAAGTCAACTATTGATTTTTAGACCAAACGGTTGATTGGTTTTGGAGGAAGAGTGGAAACTTAATAGATTAATTAATGGCGGGTAATTACATTGCCAGTGATTCACCGATGATTTTTTTTTTTCCGGTTTCGTAATCAGGGGATCGAAACACATGAAATTCCTGTGAAAACTCAAGATCGTAGTTCTAACCGATTACATAACTACTCGTATACTTCGTAAAGCGGTGAAGAAAAACCTGTTCCTATCTCTACATACTTATGGTCCTATGTATGGTAATATGACTCAGTTACCCAAATGTAGAATGGTACAGAAGTCCTATGTCGCGTAGTTGCTTCAACGTGGATTCAGAACGAAACTATCCAAAACTGATTGAAGTAGCTGGATGAAGTGTGTCTCATTAGGGACAATTTCGTTCCCTGGGAAATCTTATGAACAGGAAATTAGATTGGGGCGGAAACATGAAGAAAAATTGGGAAAAATCTCATCAGAGTTTTCCATCTCTTGTTGAGAAATGATTTTCCAAGGAAGTGGATAGAAAAGTGTCGTTGGCATGTCTGATTGCTCTCCATATATCTTGAGGCTCTCCCTTAACGGGAATGTCTGTGTTTGAGTCAGATGACGAGAATTCCGATACGATGATGATATAACATTGAACTTGTAACAGATGCTGATACTTAAAAAAAATTTAATTATCTGTTTAATAAGGTTATGTCTTATCTATAACTATTGCGAGGGAACTTCGCTCCTAGAACGAAGAGGTCAGGTTAGGTTTTATAACTCATGCCCGGGCATTAACTACGAGCGCTCTTTCGTCACTCTGGTGGACATGAGCCCGACTTTACTGTGGGAGTCCTAAATTTTGCCTACCCTAAATTTTTATTCACTTAGGGCAGGGGTCTTTAACGAGTACCTGACATCGTACAGGCTCGGGACCATCGCTTAACGTCCCATCCGAAGGACGGCGTGCTTAAGTTTATTTAACCTCCCATATAAAATAAACTAAGGGCCTCGGTCGGGTTTCGAACCCACGTTCTTGAGCTCAGAAGACAAGCACGCATACCACTGAGCTACCGGCGCCCTACAGAACGAAGATCTTTTCCGAGTTCAAATAAAAAAAATTGTACGTTTTTAATATGGTATTTTATATGTAAATCATTCGAATAAATATGTTCATTGTAATCGAAATCGACTTTTTACGGAATTTCACGTGTCAAAATCCTCTGAACACATGACTATTTTCGCTACGACGTCTGTCTGTGTTGTCTGTAATTCATTTGAAATCAGAAACAATCTCCAACAGTGCTATTGTGAACTACGGAGCCCTTTCTGTCCAGGTTATGTTAGGATTAGATCTGTTTTGGACTGCAACTAAAAACCACTTTGTTAAGTAAACTGCCGACTATCCAGTTGTCTAAGTTGCTACTGAGCCCCAGACAGCTCTCTTCGCTGCGTCAGCGGAAAGACAAATAACGCTGCGGTGTTACTCACCTTACGTCCTCGGTTCCACAATAAAAAAAAAATTTTTTCATTTCAAGTAGATAAAAATTGTACCATTTCAATGTGGAAAATTGATTCCAAATACACATAAAAGTCTGAATGTTCAAAAAAATAAAATATTATGAGGGAAGGTTGGGGATGTAGGTCTACCACCCCTTCGGTCATCTCTTGCAAATTTAACTTGACCGAACCATTGTAATAATTGAAGCGCCCTTCCGGTCCCTGGGGGCCTTCCCGCGGACCCCCTTTTTTATGACCACTATAAAACCCCCCAAACTTGGGGGTGGCGGCCAACTTGCCTCCGATTAATTATATCTCTCTCTGGTTTACTGATCCTGACCGGTTTATTACCACCCCCTCCCCTTTCCTCCCCCACACCAAATTATGTTTCATGTTCTTCCTTTTGTATTTCTTTCTTTTATTTTTTACATTTTTCGTTTTTATTTTCGTTTTATTACATCTGAAGTTTTCAAGGCATTACCCCGTAAGAATATTGTTTTCCTGCTTGCCCTGTTTAACTGCACTATTTGCACAATATTTTTGAAGTGAAAACTTCTTTAGGCGCGCTGAGCACTTTATTTTGTGGGTATTGAATGAGACTGAGCCGTCATGCTCGGCTATGTAACGCTCGTTCGAGTAAAGTGCTATACTCGCTCGGCGACCGTTACATGAGAGAGCATGACGCATCAGTCGCATTCAGTATCGACGACATAAACACGCCATGTGCCGAGCCAATACGTTTTATTTAATACGTTATTTAATATTATGTACGTGTGTTCATATGTAAATGTGACAAAATTCGTTGTGTTATGGACACTTGCTGTGTTTTACTAATAGCTTCTGCCCAAGAAAAGTAATTATATGCAATAGGGGCACCCCTTCAGTACTTCGACGTGCAACAGGGCTTTGCCGTCTCCCGATTATGACCAATAATGGCAGGCGTGCCACAAGCTTCTATTTCAGCTCCTTTATTGTATACTATTTTTGAAAAAAGTATAACTAATAAAGGAATTAATTTTTTTAATGCCTTTTCCCACTTCTTGAAGACAGTAGAACCAACAAAAAATTTAAACTTCAACTAAAAATATTCATACTAGAGGAAAACTCTCTATTTGTAAACGGATTTTTTTCTCATTGTTCAAAAATAATAACATAACCATTATAAAAATATCCAAAAACATTATTTGAAACATTGCTTTCATTTTGATTTTTTTGGCAGAGTTCTTCCACACATGTACTTTAAGGTTTGTCCAATCTACGTTTTGTTTAATCATAATTTTTTATTACTTATATACTAATGTATTGTATTTCTCTTGGTTTATTCTTTTAAGTATTTTTATTATTTTTTATTCTATTTTTTTTTTCTTATCTTATTTTATCTTTTTTGTTTATTTGTTTAATTTTTTTTATACTTTTTAATATACCTACCTACATTTTTCAAATAATTTTTATTGTTATTTGTTTTCTTTCTCTCTTCTATTTCGCACATTGTGACCTTATGAAGGGGACGTAAAGGGCGTCCACGAAATATCGTCTCAAAGACACATCCGAGAGAGTTATAAAAGAATATTTATCTTAATTTTAATTAAATTAAAAACTTTGATTAAAATAAAAAAAATATTTTCATGTATTTATTTATTTTTTTATTTTATATTTAACAGTATTGTTATATATATATTGAAAATATATAAAGTTTTTTAAAATTAGTAAATATAATAATATAATTACGTATAGGCATATATGTAGTTCATTTAATAGATAATTATTTTCTATAATGCTTGACCTGTAAAGGGCTTGTAAATGTATTATAGATTATAAAAAATTAAGAATTATTGCTGACTCACATCTGTTGTAAAAGGGAAAAAGCTCATATAAATAAATATATGTTTACCGTCTGACCCAGCGGATCTCCTAAATAATGTGTTACTTCTGTTTCATCCAGACAACATAAACATATTTTTTTTGTTAGGTTTAATTCTTAAGGTTAATTGAAGACTTGACTTGTTTGTCTTCCTGTTCGCGTTACTTTGCTAAAGGCGCTTGACGAAATTTAGCTTTTTTGTTATTTCTACTTCCACGTGTAAAACGTGTATCGCTTCCTCTCGCAAAACATATTAAAACTTTCAATTTGGGTTTAAAGTTTTAGGATGTGTATGCAACTGAAAATTGTTCCAGAATCTATGTTTTAGCCCAGCCACTGGTACTGCATTTTATTGTAAAGTTTTGGTTCAAAATAAATAATTACATTTAAAACAAAAGTAAATGGTTCTTATTGAATTCCTTCTAAATATTTAGATGCAAACCCGCATAACGGTTAGTTAGCCCTATAGTTCCTTTCAAAGTACACAATACCACCCGCATCACAGTACTGCGGGTCAGACGGCATGCTATTATCAAGGCTCGACTGATTGTTTGGACAGGATTTCAGTCAGAATTATTGATGTTGCCGCTTCGAATGGATATCTCTCTATTGTGTGCAGTTCTCTTAGTGCTCTCCTAGAATCGGCTGTATTATAAACATTTATAATGAAAATTGGTTCGGTAGATTCTGCTATAGAGATAGCTACACAAACACACAGACGACAGTGACTTAATGCTATTTTAGCTCAAGACAAGTAAATCTATCGGAAGTCCGACCTAAAAATACATTTTTATTTATTTTGAACTAGTGGGGGGTTTCTCGCTCACATTGAACTTCATCTTTATGATAATAAAATCTCTACTCTTTATATGAATTAATTGAACGACCAAACTCAATTCAAATTTTCACCCCTGTTAACCCCACTAAGTTAATATAATGTATTGTATATTTTCATTATAAAGAGTATGTACGCATTTTTATTTTCTCCTTGTACTTCCATAATATATCATATAGCCCTTATTTTTTGTATATATATATATATATATATTATGTAATCTACTATAAACCCCACTATTTTTATTTGCTTTCTGTATTACGATATTATGTCCTATGAACCTTATTTTCTATAATATTAATAGGTGTCGTTTTACAGTACTTTGAATATAAATATGAAATTTCGTGTCTATAGATTTATAACAACGGCAGTTGCTAGAGTTTTTGTGTTAAGCCTCCCCCTCAAACCACATCCCTTCCCTTCGGCCGATTTCACTGAAAATCAATAGGTGTTGTCCTTTACAAGGCTTAGAAATTACATAAGAAATTTCATGTCAATACATTCACTCGTGTCAATGTTTACAGACAGGAAAGACAGTGTGTATACAGACAGATAATTTTTTTTTTTTATTTTTGGAAACTTGAGGTTGGAAGACAGGAAATTCCGTTGAGAACTTCTTATCAAAATTCTTTTATTCTATTATAGTACAATATAATCGAATAGACAAAATTCAATAAAAAATGATTTTGTTTCAAGAAGTGGGAGGATGCAATTTGGGATTATAGTAAGTGACGGTTCCATCTCCTCTTCAATCTCTTGGGAGGATTGTGTGGTAAGTGTGATGAAGAAAGTGAGTGTATGTATGGATTTGGGTGTGAATGCAATTTGCTATGGAAACGTCTGTAAATGCCCTGAATTGTGTCGTGAACTGTGTTTATCATGAGGTCATTGTGGATTGTTCTGTTACGTATGGTGGGCGTTGTGTAATGAGTCTAAGACTGGAAAACCTGGATACGTTTCAGATTAGATATTTTAGCCGAACCGAGATTTGTAAGACAAATGTGTTGCAGTTTCGCTTTTGTGTTAAGGGTAATTTTGAATGTCTGTGCAGAAGAGTGTCGGAATGTCTGTGTGATAAAATTTAAATATTACTTTAAAATATTTATTATCTATTATATCTATTTGAGGACACATTAGCGTTTGGAAACTTAATAAAGAACATTTTTTGGAAAAATAAATTTTTCAAAGGAAATCTCTAAAAATATAAAACCAAGCAACCTACGAGGAATCATATTTCATATAAATTGTCTCATGAGAGGAAAATTTAAGAAATTAAAAAAAAAAAACGAAATTTCATATTTATATACAAAGCACTGTAAGAACGACAGCTATTAATGTTCCGCGAAATCAGCCGAAGAGGAGAGAGGATCAAAGGGGGTTCTCAAATCAAAAATCCTAATAACTGCCAATGTAATAAATGAATGGATACAAAATTTAGTATGCGGATTCAGAAGCAACGATGTAAATCAAATATTGAGTTTTAGCACCCACTTTGGAAGGGGAGCGAAACGGATTTGGTTTTTTTTCGAAAGGAAAACGCTGCACAAGAAAACAAAAATGACGACACTTTACTTTAATCTACCCAGAATGCGAATATAAAATTAATTTGAGAATGAGGAAGAGGAGGGAGAGTAATCTGTAAAAAAGTGGTTGGTATAAGGAGAGGATTGGTTTTTCAGTTTGCCTAAATATTGAGCCAATATTGATTGTGTAGAGAATTTTATGAATCCAGTCAAAATTTATAATGATTCTACTTTACAAATACCACATAAACTCAAAATAAGGAGATGAAAGAGTCGTTGGCGAATCACTGAAAATATACTTCCTCAGAACGAATTAATCAATTAAGGTGTCTCTCCCCCTGCAAAACTAGTCGATCGTTTGCGTTAATATTTTGTGTCGATAAATTCATTACATCGGCAGTTATTAGGGTTTTTGAATAGAGCTCCCTTTCCCTTCAGCTGATATCGGGCCTATGTTAAACCTCCCCTCCTTCCCTTTGGTCGATTTGACTGAAAAACCAAAGGTGTTTGAGGGTTCTGGATTCACAAATACAGTTTCGGATCGACACATTCATTCTATCGAGAGTTATCGTGTTCATAGACGAGATAGACAAACTTTTTTTTTCATACTTGGAATCTAGAGGTCAGAAAACATGTAATTTTGTTGAAAACGCCGCATCGAATTTATGACCGATTACATAACTTTTCATATACATCATATAGGTGGGGAAGTAAAAATCTAGGTTGTCATCAGTAAGCAATTACGCAAAGTATGTTCACAGAATTTTAAAAAAAGTATATGTCGAGTTTTGTTTACCCCGAGTTTCTACGTAGTGAAAGATTCTAAAAGAACCGCAATTTATGACATTTTCAAAAAATTTTGTTCATTTTCCTAGCTACTGACCCAATGTTGGTTAGAGATTGTAGAGACTAAGGTGAGTGAACTTTGGACAGGACAATAATAGGATTAGGCTGAGAAAATAAATAAAGAAAAACTGAGATGGCGGGGTCAGGATGGGTAATGGATGGTCGGTCGCCTCCTTCCCCGGCCCCAACCAAAACATAGGATTAGCTGCTCCTTTGTGACAGAGTTTATTGGGACAGTGGCTATCAGGAAAGTGGTTCACTACAACAACTCAATTTGTCTGAGTATATGTTGAGAAGAGCCCACTATCAAGTATTTGGGCAGATCTCCAAAACAGCCCGTCCACTTGGGTAATGGTTGAGCTTGGTCCACTCCCCGCATTATACCTCATTCTGACCAAATGTATAATAATCAAATTTGATTTACATATTTCTAGACAAAAGAGTCTTCTGTGAATCACCGTCAATGTACTATGTTCTGAATTCACATATAAAATTTCACATAGATATATTCATTCCACCAAGAATTATACGAGATTTTGCAGTAATGGCCTTCTCTGTTTAGCTGAATATCAATTTACTCATATATAAGTATTACTATTTTTTTGAAATTTATTAAGTTAGTTGCCCGGGATTTAACTCTTGTTTATTTTGTATATTTATAATCAGTTAAAATATAACTATAAGTAAATTTGATGACAGTAAGTATAAAAAAAAAATAATAATAAAAAAATAATAAAAATAAAATATATATATACAAAATAATAAATGGCAATATACACAAAATTAGATAAAATAAAATAATCTACAAAATTACAATCTGTACAAAAACAATAAGTAGAAGTGCTGACTATAAGAATACATGTATACAGGTAATACAAGATAGTTGAAACAAATAATGAGAAGCAAGAGAGAAATGAGCATGAATATGTAGAAAATAATGAAATATATACAAAAATAAATATAAAATATGTACAAAATAAATAAATATAAAATATGTACAAAATAAATGTAATAATTACATTTAACTAAGAGGAGCGCTCCTTCGTCGCTTTAGTGGACATGAGCTCGACTCTACTGAGGGAGTCCTAAATTGAGCCTACATAGGTTTCTTCACCGAAGGTAGGGGTTTTTAACGATTAGCTGACATTGCATAGGGTCGCATATAGTATATAATAGAGGGCGCCGGTAGCTCAGTGGTATGCGTGCTTGACTTCTGAGCTCAAGGTCGTGGGTTCGTAGCCCGACCGAGGCCCTTAGTTTATTTTATCTGGGAGGTAAAATAAACTTAAGCACGCCATCCTTCGGATGGGACGTTAAGCGATGGTCCCGAGCCTGTACGATGTCAGGTACTCGTTAAAGACCCCTACCCTAGATGAATAAAAATTTAGGGTAGGCAAAATTTAGGACTCCCACAGTAGAGTCGGGCTCATGTCCACCAGAGTGACGAAAGAGCGCTCTGGTAGTAGGCGATATGACCTCGTAGTTAAAGCCCGGGCATGAGTCATAAAACCAAACCTAACCTAGTATATAATATGTTATTTGTATATAAGTATATATTTATAAGCATATAATATACCCTCGGTCTGTGTGTGTCTGTGAACACGGATAACTCCTGATAGCATGATTGTATCGACACAAAATTTCATATTTGTATTCGGAACCCTCTAATGATGACACCTATTATTTTCAGCCAAATCGACCAAATATAAGGGGGGGATTAGAGGGAGGTTTAACATAAAAATCCTAATAACTGCTGATGTAATGGATTTATCGACACAAAATTCAATATGAAGATTTAGGAGCCCAAACTATTGATATTTAACGCAAATAGTTGACTGGTTTTGGAGGAGGAGCGAAAATTTGATTGATTAATTTGTTCTGGGAGAGTACATTGCCAGTTATTCACCGACAACATATTTTTTCTTATTTCCAAGCAATCTACGGAACCCTTCAGATCGTGATCCGATACCACTTCTCTATAATATTTCCTGAATCTTTGCTATCTCTAGGGGACAAATCGACGGAGAGACAGGAGTTAAATATTCGTTAGTAGAACTTTTTGGACGATCTTCAATTTATGAAATCCTAAAATTGAGTCTGTCTCCACTTCTATCCACTTAATTGAAAGAAACGAACGAACTGACTGATAAACAGACTCTCATGAAAAACAGCTATTTGTACTAGTTAATTGTACAATATTTACCAAAAGGGGGAGTGTTAGTACAGTATAATACCTGTGTAATGGAATAGGGCAAACAGACGAGGGCAAAACCTCTCACAACTCAAACCCTGTCCCTTTCACAAACCTTTTGAAAACCTATCAATTTTCATAAAGGATTCATTTAGAAGTTCAATCATTAAATATATACCACAAAGACACTTCAATAGTGCTTTAAACGGATTTCATTAAAACCTTTTCTTTATATTACATATATTTATGTATTGGGAGAACTGATGTGTACACCTAGGGATCTAAGCAATCAATGCTCTTATCCCTTCTCTGTTACCTCTATTCTGGGAGTCCTAAATTTTGTTTACCCAGGTTTAGGTAGCGTTTTTTATAGAGTACCTGACATCGCACAGGCTCTCGACCATCGCCTAACGTCCCATCCGAAAGACGTCGTGGTTAAGTTTTTTTTACCACCCATATAAAATAAACTAAGGGCCATCGAATCCCAAGTCGAACTCGCAAATTTTATTTGTATCCAGAACCATCCGTAGACTCCACCTAATGATTTAGAAGCAAATCGGGTGATTAGAGGGGTAACTCTCAATGTAATGAATTTATCTACAAAAACCTTTTACAAAATCTGAAAAAACCTTGAGCACGCCGTCCTTCGGATGGGACGTTAATCGACGGTTTTGAGCCTGTGCGATGTCAGGTACTCGTTAAAGACTCCTAGATGATTAAACATTTAATGTAGTCAAAATTTAGGACTCACATAGTAAAGTCGGGCTCTGGTTGTAGGCGATATGACCTCGAAGCTAAAAGCCCGAGCATGAGTCACAATAACTAAAACTGTATCTACAAATAATCTGTGAAGAAAAATGTCTTGTCGTGATTACAGCAAAGGGCAGCAATGATTACAGCAACAGTCATGAATGGCTAACAGATAGCAGTACTCGGCCCCAATGAGACCTAACATAACACTAGTTCATTTGTAAATTATCGATTAATTAAGTTTCATATCGTTATTATCAATGTATTTTTTATCATTACCTATATTAAAAAAATAAAGTTTTCTGACTTTTTAAAATATAAACTACTTAGAGTTACTTGAGTTTCTTGGTTGAGTTTGTGATTATTGGTCAGCTGATTGTTGGTCAATTGATTATTGGTTAGCTGATTATTGGTCAGTTGATTATTGGTCAGTTGATCATTGTTCAGCTGATTATTGGTCAGTTGATCATTGTTCAGCTGATTATTGTTCAACTAAGGAGTTGACCACAAAAGCCTTTATACGATATTTAGACAGCTGTTTCGATTGGCACCAAAAACAATTGATCTAGAGTCCTTATTATAGACAAATTTATTTTATTTTTTATTAAGTATTTCACAATGTCTGCAGAAAACAACAAAACATCTTATTTGAACCAGAACATCTTGATTCTTCACAGAAAATATAAAATTGAATTAAAATTAACAAATTTATGAAAACAAAACATTTCAATTGATGCTTTTTTGCAGAGGTTATCATGAACGAATGAAAAGAAATAGCAGACAGTTGCCATGCGGAAAACCATTTTTTATGACGTTTTGAGGTAAAACAGCCAGAATCTGACCTTCTCATCGGGAAGTAAAAATGGATACCTACATTAACATTATAGACTAAATATAATAATTATTTGAACATAAATTTTTCGCCAATACCTGGAATGCGTACATCGCCGTAAGTTCTATTTTTTTTTTTTTTTTTTTGAAATAGTAAAATGGGGTATATCTAATTTGTCATTTGCAGGTAAATGGAGGGTCTGTCCCTGAATCAATCAGACCCTAGGAGTAATGGAATTGTGGGTAGGAAGGTCCTCTTGAAAAGGGTAAGACCCGATTTTGCCCTCCCCAGACCCTATTTAAGGCAACTCCGTCTTTGTCTGTTGCCATTAGCTTAAGCCCTTTTCAAAATAACCCCAGGCTTATCGGCTTAAATAAACTTTTATCTTCCCACAGTTTTTTTTTTTTTTTTTTTTCAGTTAATTAAATTTTCTTCTTTTTCCTCTTTTGTGTCGAAGGATCAGGAGCCAATGAAGCTTCATTTGTGACATAGAAAAAAAAAAAAAAAAAATAGAGCTGCACGTAACTTTCCCAGAGCTATCTGTGGACTCTGGAAGATTAACGCAGTGTTTCCAGCAATATTAAATTAGTTTTAGCCTGTTTGTCTAGTTGACACGCGAGGTGTTAACTAGGCTGTCCACTGTTATTACATTACGTTATTTCTTTCTACATAATTTTTGAATGATGATTCAGATGTTCCTCAATAAAATATAGAATAATTAATTCCTCAAAGCTCTTTTTAGAAATAATATTTTAGACATTTTTATTTGGTTTAATTACGAGTAATAACTAACGATCTGATTTTTTGCAAAACTCCGAACTGTTAGTTTTCAGATGTCTCTAAGGTAATTGTAAAAAACCAAAATTGCATAACTGCAATATTAACTAATATTAGTAGTCCTTTAGCATCTACACAGTACGGGAGGGATGTGCCACTGGTGATGACGCTGTTGCTTTGAAAGTAAACATAAAACAGGTGGGAAGACAACGACTTTTATTCCTATGAGAAATCTCCTCACACAACATCTTACCAGCAGATATAAAATAGTTGGTGTTAAAACTTGAACTTACAAACTAGTCCGGGAGGTAGCGTTGCAAATGACAAAGTCATTTCATACCGATTGATTTTTATTATTAGGGGCGTCAGCTGTTCAAGTAGCGGTGGGGGTGGTTGTGGGCAAATATTAAACCTGTAGATAGGGCACCATTAGCTCAATGGTATATGTGCTTGCCTTCTGAGCTCAAGATCGTGGGCTCGAAACTGGGCCGAGGACCTTAGTTTATTTTATCTGGGAGGTCAAATAAACTTAAGCACGCCGTCCTTTGGATGGGACGTTAAGCGATGGTCCCGAGCCTGTACGATGTCAGGTACTCGTTAAAGACCCCTATCCTAGATGAATAAAAATTTAAGGTAGGCAACATTTAGAACTCTCATAGGAGAGTCGGGCTCATGTTCACCAGAGTGACAAAAGAGCGCTCTGGTAGCAGGCGATATGACCTTGTAGTTAATGCTTAAAGGATAATCTGAAAATATAGTATTGTAAAGTCATTATATACCGGTAGAAATTCATACACCTGACTTATAATATGAGTAAGACAGTCAGCTGAGATAATGAACGTATTGAACGATCACTGAATCTAAACGTCGTACGTAAGTATTCTTTATGGTTCAACTGACGAACTTTACCCCTATATACTTTAAACTGACTACAATTTTTATTAATTTTATTAACAAAACTACCATATATTAAAATTTAGTCTTCTATTATATCAATTGTAAGCTTCTTATGTAAATTCTTCCATAGTTCTCTGAAGTTCATACACATCACAATTATGTATATTTGAAATATCTGTCAAGCCTTTCATACAATTTATTAACATTAATATATCGTTGAGTATTCCCAGTTCCAAGTAGTATACTAATTTTAAAATTTTTTTTACTATAATGCATATTTCTTAATAATGCAATTGAACCCGTTTCTTGAGTTCAGAAAGCATGCTGCTTTTGAGCTACCGGAGCTCTTGTATCATATTTTCTGGAAAATTCTTTGAAAACAGTTGTATTCTCTAAAACGCCATTTAACAAAAACACTCTTCAAATGTTTGTTGCTCTTTGAAAATTTAATAATAAAATATAAGTGCTACAATTTTCAAAGGAAAGATGGAATAAGATGAAGTTAGGTATTAAAATAAATTCCAAAGATATTTGTTCAACACTTCTCAAAGCATTTTGTACGGTTCTTTAATTAAGTATTCCTCAAAATAATACCAACGTTTAATTAAAGTTCCATCTTATTTTAAAGGGTTGTTCAACTATTGTGCAATATTATAAACTAGCTGTTGTACCCGGCGTTGCTCTAGTTGGCTTGTCCCTGGAATAAATAAAGCCGTCTGTTAGGAGAAAGGATCTCCATAAAATGCCTTAAACATTTAAAATTTTATAATATTAAATATAAAAATAAATAATGAAAATAGTGGAACAATAAGTAAAAAAAAAAAGAAAAATAGAAGAAAATATTTATTTCATGTACAATTGTATGAAAAATATATAATAAAAAAAATTAATTGAAATATCATAAGACTGAAAAGCAGCAAATAAAAATACTAATAACAATTGAAGAGCAAGGGGAAAGAACCAGGTTTGTCACTTTTTTCTCGAATGTGAGATATCGCCACTGCAGTATAGTATATTAAACATATTTCACGATTCAGCATCGTTACGGGCTTCAAAAAGACGGTTTGTCACTACGAAAACGGAAGCTGAAAATATGACGTGCGGGGAATTGATAGATACGGTCTTTCAAACATTTAATTTCAGTTTTCTCAATTTCAACATCTGATCTGGTTCTTTGCCCGTGCTCTTCAATTGTAATAAAATAGAGCAATAAACAAGAAACAACAATGTAATAAAAAAAAAGTCTTTTACATGAACGAGAAAGAAAGGAAAACAAAGAACAACAATAATGTAACTGCAAAGAGCTTTTTTAAATATATTATTTAATAATTAAATTGTTCTACAAGAAATTTTGTATACTTGGTAGCATCCTGTATGTGTACACAGAGTGAGTGCAAATCCTTGCCATTGAATATCTGGATGGTCTCCTCCAGAGAGAAGCTGACTCTGCCCAGGTACCGCAGCCTCCAGTCTGCCAGAACAGGACAGTCCCCCAGGAAGTGGATCGTCCTCCACAGCGTGTCTGTGAACACAATAAGACATGATAGAATGAATGTATCGAGATAACATTTTATTTGTGTTTTCAGAACCCTATAAGAACAATACCTAATGATTTTCGGCCACAGAGAAAAAGGACATAAGGGGTGGGGGAGGCTTAACACAAAAACTCCAATAACTGTCTTGAAAATTCATATGTAAATTCAAAACTCTATAAGGACGACACCTATTAATGTTCCGCGAAATCGGCCGAAGGGAAGGAAGGATCAGAGGGTGGGCTCACCTCAAAAACCCCAATAACTGCCGATGAAATACATTTACAGACAAAAAATTTAGTAAGAGGATTCAGTAAGTCAACCTATTTCCTTGTTGATTTTTAGCTCGACCAGGCGGTCGATAAGCATTGGAGGGAGAGCAATGACTGAATTGATCAATTCGTGCTGTGGAAGTTATCCAGAATTTTTCTCATGTCTTTCCTAAGATGTTGAACAGAGTTGGACAAAACTAAAATTCAACTTAAATTGATTGAACCATTGGAAATGTATATAAAACAGTCAGAACTCAATTAAATGATTGATTTTGACATTTATTCATTCCTGTGATTGAAAACTGTATCAATTAAATTCATTAGTTCACTAAAAATTCAATTAATTGTAATCAACTATCACTTTTCTTCATTTAGGAAAATTTTAGAAGTGGTTTAATTCATGTGTGAATGGCAGGGATAGGAAGTGTGGGTTGCGATATAGACCTAGAGGTAGCCAAAATGAGAATGGCAGAGATGGGATATGTGGGTTGCGATATAGACCCAGACGTAACCAGACTGAGAATGTGTGAGAATGGCAGAGATGGGATATGTGGGTTGCGATATAGACCCAGACTTAACCAGTCTGAGAATGTGTGTGAATGATTGAAAACTAAAATTGAAAATTGAATTGTTAATTGCCAATTCCCTATTTCAAACCTTACGGAAAGTTACACGTTCATTAAAATCTGAAACGATTTCGACTATAGTGAAGAATACGAATAGAAAAACGTCATCGGTAAATCACCGGCAATGTACTTCCCCAGCCCAAATTAATCAATTATGTTTTCGCTCTCCCTCTAAAGCCAATCGATCATTTGAGCTATAACTCAATACTTGACTAATATATTGACTTCTAATCCTCTTACTAAATTTTATGTTGATACATTCATCACATCGGCAGTCATTAGGGTTTTTGAGTCAGACCCCCCTCCTTTGAACACCACCTTCTTTTCGGCCGATTTCGCGGAAAATCAATCAGTGTCATCCTTGTAGAGTTTTAAATTTAAATATACAATTTCATGTTGATAAATGCACTACATCGGCAGTTATTTGGATTTTTGATAAACATTTCGTGTCATGCAAAATATCGGGAGTAATCTTGATCAAACACAGAGACATTTGTTTTTTTCTTTTATGGTATCAGGGGTACGGAAAACATAGAATTTCTGACCTTACAGAACCTCCCCTATTCTTCGTATAGCTGGGCTGCAAAAAAAAATTATCAGTAAATCACCGGCAATTTACTTCCCCACTGCTTTTGCTCTCCCTTTGAAACCAATTTACGAATTTGCTTAAAAATCAAAAAGTGTCTTACTCACGGAGTTCTGATCTGTAGAATAAAAAAATAAAAATTGAATTAATAAAATTAATAATAATTAAATAAACAATTAAAATTACCACATTTCCTGTAGAAATTATAGCTGGTCTTCTACTAAATTTTGATTTCTACAATAATTTCCGTAAAGGGTCCTAAAAAATATAGAAAGTTCAAGACGTGCAATTTTGACGAAAGTGAACTTATTTAAAAAAGTTCAATTTACAATCTTCTAAATTTACTAAAAAGATGCCATATTGTTTTTCTAAATTCGCAAAAATGTTAAATCTAAATGTATAACCTATGTTATTCGGTCAACAGGGAAAATTAATAGCATAGAATAAGAGAACAATTATTTGGGTTTATTTACCTTTAAACTTACATTAAAAATAAAATTATCAATATTAAATAAAAAATCAAATTATTTACAATAAAAAAAATCTTACAAACTAATTTTTATATCTACTTTAGTCTCTTTTTTCTGTTTGAAATATTGTGGGCGTTCTTTATTTTAATGTTATTTTGGGCAAATGTATGTACATATAAATATAAAGTACCTTTTCACTTCTATTTCATTGTTATTTTCACTCCTACACGGGTCTAAAAACAACTTTCTGTCCACCTTCACATCTCATCTCACCTCCACAACCCAACTTAGACTGGTCCACTCTATTAAAAACAGCTGATTGTCGTCTTTTGAACTCCATTCATTGGTTGTTTTAAAAAAATATGCGACTTCATATATCTATTCACTAATTAAGTTACTTCATTTTTACCAGCTGTTTTTTATACAAATAAATATAATTAATTTTATAATATGTTATTAATAATTACAATGTGTGTAGTTTTATACATCACAGATCATCCTAAATTTCGTGTGGGTACGTACATTCGTTACTTTGTCAGTTATTGGGGTTTTTGTATTAAGCTCCCCCATCTCTTTGACTAATTTGACTAAAAATCAAAAGGTGTTGTTCTTATGAGGTTCTCATATCAACTTTCGTGTCGATAAACTTATTCTATCGGAAGTTATCGTATCAGCAGACACACAGATAGACAGAGAAATGTTTTTTATTTTCATTTTTGGAACACATGAAATATCGGTGAAAACACAACATCAAATTTCTGATTACATAACTTCCCTTATACATTGTATACCTGGGGAATAGTGAGAGTCAGATCCGAAGGACGGCGTTCTTAAAGTTTTTCCCGGGTCTCGAACTCCTCACGATGAGAAAGTCTTTTGCCACACCAAATATTTTTACCGAATAGACGAGATCATCAGTAGTCGGATGACGGAGAACATTTGTAAACCCCACGTGTAATCTGACGGAAGAGGGATTGTGAAAGAGAAATCTGAGAAAATTGGAGAATCTGGGGGGGGGGGGGGGGGGGGGACGACGAGAAGAAATAGTGGGAGAGATCTCCTGAATAAGAGATCCTATAAGAAATGGTATTCATTTGGAAGGCCTGTGGTCTTGTTGTCCGGAGCTCCGCTAAATGGTATGAGCAAAGTAATCCAACCTGAATTGTTCATGATATGGACGGCGTTAGAGGGACGGTGAGCTCAGGAGGGGGGACCAAGACCGGGGTCCACTGCTAGGCTCAAGCACCAGGCTACAGGCGCTGTGGCTTAGAGGTCCGTATCGATTCGTGATATATCAATCGCATCGATATTTTTGTACCTATATAATAATATATTGTTGTCAAAGCAATTTCAAAAAATTCATAGGTGACATCACTTTTTACGTTGTACTTCCTCAGCAGGAATTAACCAATTAAGTTTTTGCTCCCCAGAGGGCGTCTCAACCTAATCAAAACATAACCCGTCAAATTTCAGCGATAGTGGCCGAAGGGAAGGGGGGTTCAGGGAAGGAGGCTCAATTCAATAACCCTAATAACTGCCGATGTAATGAATTTATCATTCACACAATATTTGTCGCACAGACAATTTAGTATGAAAATTTAGGAGTCCCTGTGTCAAATGTTGAATATTAATTCATTCTGGGGAAGTACATTGCCAGAGATTTTCCTTTGATGTCTTCTAACGTCGGATTAACTATTCGTGTAAATCCTTGCCTCTGTTTACAAGAAATGTTCTAAGAATCTTTCTCCGGTGGAGGCTCTGGTCTGTCAATGTGTGTTAGCACCTTTCTGGCAAGACACATCCTACATCCTTATCCCCTTCAACCCTCAACCCCCACCCTGCTTCCTATGCAAATTTTGTTGTACTCTCTTCCAACCCTCAAATACAATTTACAACTTTATTTCTCAAACTGACTTCTTTACTCCCCTTTATTCTTGTTAACTCTATACAGTATAGACTTGAAACATGTCTCGTATAATATAAATACAAATAAAATATATGCGATGTGGCCATTACAGGACTTTCTTATACCAAACTCGCTTACAGACTCTTTCTTCCCCCTTCTCAAAATCATTACATATTGGCATTACAGGGTATATGAAAGTAATGAGTTGGTGTCAGCGGTATTTTTTTTTCATTGTATACCGTAGTTTTGAGAGAGTCTGTCTTATACTTAGTAATGCCAGTATGAAATGATTTTCAGAAGTCGGAGGGGGAGAGAGAGTGCTGTAAGCGTAGTTGGTGTAAGTAAGTCCACGTTTCAGGGTGTGATTGGAAAGTTATGAGCGCTCTACCGCTAGAACGACTGAAGCCATGAACTTGAAATTCGGAATGAAGGAAGTGCTAACTTACTCATACTCTGATCAGTTAATAACATGGGAAAATAACGTTTTTACTTTATTAAACCACTCTATACAAAACAATTGTTTGAAACGCCTCAATATATGTCAGGGCTTCAAAAAACAACGAAAACTAAAAGTGCGAAAAAAAACTTACCAGGTGAAAAAACGGAATAACAGTCCTCCTTTCACACTGGATGCTTCCATCAGACTGAAATTATAGTGGATGATGCAACTTATTGGTGTTGTTTGAATAGTCGCTACCGCAGTGCTATGAAGTGTCTGTTGCGGAAACTAGAACCTGAATGCCAACTAGCCCCGGTCTCCCTTATATCTCGCAAACCGTATTTCATAATATATTATAAAACATGCCTTTTAGTTTTCTCTACGAATTTCATTTGTAAAGATTTTTGATTGTCATAAATATATGCTGTATATTGTCAAATATACTTAAGTCCCAAAGTAAAGTTGTCTCAATTTACGACCGATTGCAGTCAAAATCTAAACAAAAGTTAGTACATAAGACTATCTTCATTTTAAATTTCAAGTTCATAGTTACAATAGTTTTTGAGTTAGAGCGCTCAATTACAATACTTTTTATAATATTAAAGTGTATTAAAAATATTAAATAAAGGTACGTATTAAGATAATAATAAAATTAATAAGATAAAATAGTTAATAAGAATTACAGACTTACATATGACCCTTACATACACTTTAGCAGTTATGTGTCCGAACCTATGCGCAATTGCGCATTTCTCTAAATGAATTAAATTAAATTTCTAATTGACAACTAAAACTCTACCCATATTATTTCAGATAAAATACTCTTTTTCTTTTAAATTGATCAAATTTTATATAGAGGATAACAAGAAACGGATTGGAAAAGTGGATAAAATTTGAACGACTGTACCTTAAGACAATTTGTAAGATTTACGGATGTCAGAGCCTTTTATTGTCTCAGCTGTTTGGCAATGTTGACTGGGTACCGTCAATTCAATGGCTCCTTATTGGCTTTCTGAGGAGCAGCTCCCAATAAAACTCTAATCTATCCAAATCAGCTCTTTTAGAGTTTCCACCTCACTTTGAAAGCCACTAAGGGAAATAATGAATATTTCCACAGGAAATGTGATACTTGTGAAAAACTATAAAATTTTAATATATAAATAACAAGAAAGTCAGTTACTCATGCCTTCAAGGGCTTCAATTACGAGGTCATATCGCCTATCAGAGCTCTCTGTCGTCGCTCTGTTGTATATGAGTCCGATTTGAGAATCCTAAATTCCTAAATGTTGCCTACCTGGTTTTAATTACATGGGGTATGCAACATGTTTAACCATTGCTTAAGGTCCCATCCAAAGGACGGCGTGCTCGAGTTCCCCAGATAAAATGAACCAAGGGCGTTTCGAACCGGGTATCTAGAGCTCAGTAGGCATTACATGTTTTTTTTCTGGGTATTTCTGTAACCAACATCTCTGACACTAATTTCGTCTCCACCGATGTCCGTTATAGGAAAGTTTCACTATAAAATCAATAACCCGCGGCACTATTACTAAAGCGCTCTTCGCAAACATTCAAGATTGAAATGCTTTCTTATACGGTCTCAAAATGCCGAAGATCCCTCTCATTTTAGACAGAAACAGAACATGCGAGACAGCTGTCAGGGCGCATTCCTCCAACAGTTCGTTACATGTTATTAGATTTTTTCCCCTTTGTTCAGGCACTCCCTAAGAGGTTCTGCCACCCTTATTGAGGCTTGAGGCTCAAGCCATGCCGCGCTATCCATTCACCCAAACAGGGGGTGTCTTTTAAATCCAATCATGTCAATGTTAAAACGAAACGGAAGCAATTCTCACTAGGTTTAGAATGTGCGGATTTATTACGATATAATTTTTTATTCTATACATATATGAAAACAAAAATTAAAATGTTTACTTATATTGAGCACGCCGTCCTTCGGATGCGACGTAAAGCGATGATCCCGAGCTTATACGATGTCAGATACTAGTTAAAGACCCCTACCCTCGGTGCATAAAAAATTAGGTTAGATAAAATTTAGAAGTTCCATAGTATAGTGGGCATCCAGAGTGACGAAAGAGCGCTTTCATAGTAGGCGATATGCTTTGTATTTAAAGCCCGGGCATAATAACTGACTATAAAAGTTTTTTTTTGGTCGGCCGAGGCCCTTAGTTTATTTTATCTGGGAAGTAAAATAAACTTAACCGCGCCGTCCTTCGGTTGGGATGTTAAGCGATGGTCCCGAGCCTGTACATTTGACTTTTTCATCTCAAATTTCAAGTTCATTGCTTCAATTTGAGTTGGAGCGCTGACTTTGTGTCTGTACACACACATGTACATACTGAACATTGAGAAACTGGTCAAATTGTGTTCAATGGATTTTGATAAGAGAAATTCTGTGTAAAAAAGCTATTTTTTTTTCATGGTTGCAATACATTAAACCATCTCGGTTATAAAAATTTTCCGTAAGCCTCTGCCTTTTATTCTAATATGATTTGAATATATAATGGTAATTTGGTAGCTGAAAGTGAGGAATAAAAATATAATAAAAAAATTGACTCCAAAAAGAGAAGTTAAGGTATTTCTTTGACCTGGAACTGCTGAGGCATGAGGGAACACACTTAGGTATTTTTTAGCTATTCAAGTATCTAATGAGGGCGACGGTAACTCAGAGGTAGCCTACTGAGCACATGATCGCGGGTTCCAAACTCGGGCTCAGGCCCTTGAGCATGTCGTCCTTTGGACGGGACGTTAGGCGATGATCCCGAGTCTGTGCGATGTCAGATACTCACTCGTTAAAGATCAGTCTCTATACTATGTAACTTTACCAGAAAGAAAGAGCGCTCTTTTAGCCCGGGCATGAGTTACAAAAATAAAGTAGAAACATAATTTTTTTTAAATAAAAAAATGTTAAATGTGCTATGTATCAACATTATTTTTCTTTCCCAGCTATACGAAGTACAAGTGAATTTATGTCATTTGTCAAAAATTCGATGTTGTTTACCCCGGAATTTTATGTCTTTCACCGCCTGATTCCAAAAATGAAAAAAAAAAAAAAAAAAAAAATTTCTGTTTGTGAACACAACTCCCGATACATTGCATGTATAAACACGATCCCCATAGGGATGACACCTATTGATTTTCAGCTAAAACTGGCGAAAATAAGGGTAGATTAGATGGAAGGCTTAGTACAGAAACTTGAAAACCTGTCGAGTGGTTTAGAGGGAGAGCGAACATGTAGTTGATTGATTTGTGCTGGGGAAGTACATTGTCCGTTTCACCTCCAACATTTTACCTTTCATATTATTTTTTTCTTGTTTTTCTCCATATCCTAGAACTGGGCCACTTACTGAATCTCATTCTATATGGGAAATGTTCAGTTCTGGTCAGAGCTCCCCATTTCTGTTTCCATTTGGGTGAAGATACGAAGCTGGTGGAGGTAACCTCCCAAAGAGGCTCCTCTTCCACCTCCCTCCCCCCTCATCCCTCGCACACACACCTCCCTCCTATCCCGTCTCAGCCCTCCTCTATAGAAAATTGGTAAACAGACTTACTGACCCTACCTACTTATATCCTTCAACGTTCCAACTTTGTTTTACTCTATCTTATATATACAGGGTTCTATAGAACAAAGAAACCACTGATAAGGAATGTGTAAAGTATCATTATTTTTATTATTTCCTTGTCGTCCCATTTTCATCCTGACAACCTTCCTCGAAGGCAGAGAGACCCAAGTATTCACATTAAGCTTTTCCTTTTCTCTCTGGTCTGCCACCACTGCTGGTCAGAGGCTGGCAGAGCGAGGTGATTCAGGGTATCATCTGAGCTACCGTGGCTTCCTGTACCTCCATCAAGTTGTAGAAATGACGATGACCTCTCATGGCGGGGGATCTGGAGCTAAATTTATTTATATTTTTATTCTTATATATATATTTTTGTCTCTTTTTATATTATTAGCAATATATATATTTTACACTCATCATATATATACATATATATAAATTATATATTATTATTTTGTACCTACATATTTCAATCAATTTACAGAAACATTTTTATTTTACAATTATTTATATTTTATTTTATTTTTATTAATTTCTTTATATTTAATTGTTATTGTACCTATTGCCTTCTAATATTTTACTTTGTCCTATACCATTAATTGTCATGAGAATTACTTATGATTTTTACCGATTGTAAATATTTTCAATAAATACATATATAAATTTAAAAAATGCATATTATTTATTTACTATTTACTTTATTCTTATTTTTGACTAGTTTATATGTATTATTACAGACGTTCAAATGTAGAAGTAACATGCCATTTATAAATGTAGTTAGATGGGGATATATGTGAAATGAATTTATCGTTTCAGCAGCTACTCTCAAAGAGAATATTAAATTATTTAAAAAGTTACCCCAACTAATGATGGATAAAAAATAAGTTAATCAAAATAGGGGTAAGTAATTTTTCTCATCTAAAACACGTCATAACTCACTACACTTTTTATTATAAATACTATTTTAACTTTTGAAACACATTTTCAGGTTTGTTTATTCTTATAATTTGATGTTTCTTCAGTAATTTTTTTTTCTTTTGTTATTCATTTTAAATTTCATTTCAATCATAAAATTAATTTCCAGTATATTGAACATCTGTTCCTTGGTTGAGTTTATATGGAAATAGTGTTGCCACTTGCTTGAATATTATTGTTCCTATAATAATTACATTCTTTCCAAAAAATTTATTTACAATGTGTGTACTTTTTGTACATCACAGTTCTCAGCTGCCTTATGGATTTGTTAAGTGTACAATGAACAGTTAATAAATTAAGATGTAAATAGTTGTAAATAATTACTTCCAGTGTTTATTAATATATTTTATTTATTGTGAATTCACTTTTTCATTCCATACATTTAATATTTATTAGATCACAGTCTTAGAAGATGGACGTTTGTGACAATATTTATTAATTTTTTTTTATTATTTATTTATCTTAAGCCACAACTATGCAAAAAATGCACTGCAATAAAAAAAAATATATATATATTATAGTGGAAGGTATGTAATCAGTCGGAAATTCTATATTTGTTCAACCGAATTTCATATGTCTGTCCTGTGGACAAGATGTGAACTGGATAACTTGCAATAAAATAAATCTTTTGACATTAAAATTTTATATAAATATGTATCCAGTACAATTATTAAATTGTTTAAAAAATTACTCCAACTATTGATTGATAAAAAATACTGTTAATCGAAATAGGTGTAAGTAATTTTTCTCATCTAAAACACGCCATAACTGAGTTACCAACAACAGATCTTTTGCTAAACATTAAAAATGCAATTTATTAAAATGACATAAAAAAAACTTAATGTCTGATATTAAGTGGACCAATATCACATCTGAACTGTAATTAAAGTAAATATGTTGTAGACTGGAGCGGGGATGTTGTTGAAGCAACATTTTGAGCCATATATAATTAATTATAGTTATTAGGGTGAGTGGGAGTAAGGATACAGTTTAATGAGGATACAGATTAATGAGTTCTTCCCCCCGACCCTCTCCTCTCCATATCTTGTTCCTAGGATGGCCTCTTCGTTAGCACACGATTAAGGACCCTTCTTTCACTCCTATCAGTCTGGGGATTTTATACAAGTAGATAACAGTTTTCTCTAATTATTATATATACATAATTATTATATATATAAGCATTCCAGTTCAAACTCCTTCGACGAATTGTCAACGCTCCTTTCTATGTCACCAATAAAGTCATACACAGAGATCTCAATATTCCCACTGTCAATGAATTAATCAAATCACATTAGAGATGTTTTCGCCAGAGATCTTGTGGAAGTTCATTGTGAATACTAATGAATAAAAAACTTAGAACGAGTCAAAAATTCCACTTTATTTATATGAAAAACACAATATATTTCGCTCGTTAGAGCATTCTCAAGTGTACAGACAGATACAGACGTCATAAGTCTGTATCTGTCTGTACACTTGAGAATGCTCTAACGAGCGAAATATATTGTGTTTTTCATATAAATAAAATGGAATTTTTTGACTCGTTCTGTTTTTTATTCATTAGTAATCAAATCACGATTTCAATTATTCCACAGAAACCTTTCTTCCCATTCGAATCCTTTCGCACAAGACCATTTCCTCTTTTTCCCATCCTGACAATCCTCCCCGCCCCTTGAGCAAGAGCTGGCCTCGCAATTTCCTCTCTGAGGATAGTGAATTATGAAAATTAACTTTCGAGGGAGTGTAGTGATGGGAGTGACATTGTTATATTTTTTTATTTTTAGACCACATATTTGCTTATAATGTCTCATATGTATGTATATATTGTAACAATTGGGATGCTAGCGTTGGGCGCCATTTAAAATTATCAGAATTTTAAAATATCAAATATTTAGATATTTTCTATCTTTTTATATTGTTTCTCTACACAACCCCCCCCCCCCCCCCCCCCCCCCCCCACCCCCCCCCCCCCCTAGTTTATACAAATTACACATGGGACTGTGATTCAAACTGTCACAATATATGTAGATTACAAACAAATAAAAAATAAAATAAAATAAATATATATACCGGGTGATTCATTTAACCTGAAAAACAAGAATAAGTCGAAAAATAAGCTTTATCGAAAAAAATTGTTCAAACAAAAGTTGCAGGGTTTAAAGGGAGGCATATAATGGTAATACGAAATTTAGCCTCGAGTGGCGTTTTCAGGGTTAAATCAATGGCAACTTCGATTTTTTCAATGGGAACCCATAGTTTTAATTGCATAGCACCTGAAAAAATACGTATCTTTTGTAGGAAAAGTTTTGTTTGAAAATGTCAATTTTTTATGGTTTTGAGAATTTAAAAACACAAATTTGATGCACAAAGAAATAAACATCAATAAAATTAAAATGAATGTTATTGTAACAAAGAATTAATATTTTATACAAAATTTTGAAAACAAATTTTAATTGAATAATTTCACACCACTTATCAACAATTAATTATCATCTTAATAAATGTTCAAAATGATGTCCCTGAACTTCAATACATTTTTCAACACGTGTAATGAAACATTGCACCGTCCTTCATAAAGTTTTTCTGTCAATTTCTCGACATGCATTTCTGATTCTCTCTTTCATATTTTCAGTTGTAGTTGGCACATTTTTGTATTCTTGTTCTTTTAAATATCTCCATAGAAAAAAATCTGGCGAAGTTAGTCCGGTGACCTAGCTGGCCAGTTTACTGGACCACCTCGACCAATCCATCGGTTAGGATAGTCTCGTTTCTTATATTCTCAAAACCATAAAAAATTGACATTTTCAAACAAAACTTTTCCTACAAAAGATACGTATTTTTTCACGTAAAATACAAGTATGCAATTAAAACTATGGGTTCCCATTGAAAAAATCGAAGTTGCCGTTGATTTGACCCTGAAAACGCCACTCGAGGCTAAATTTCGTATTACCATTATATGCCCCCCTTTAAACTATGCAACTTTTGTTTGAACAATTTTTTTCAATAAAGCTTATTTTTCGATTTATTCTTGTTTTTCAGGTTAAATGAATCACCCGGTATATTGTAACGGTCTGTTCAGGGAGTCTGTCCCTGTTTGTTTCCAAGTATGACCCCGTTTAGCCGTCTGTTCATCCTGATCCAAGAAGTCTCGAAGAAAATAATAGAAATCAGCGGAACATCTGGGTACTAGGGTGGTACCCCAATTAACAACCACACTATATACATATATGTAAATTAATTCCCTTACTTTCTAGAGTTTTACACGGAACTGGAGTCTCCATGTTTTTCTCAACAGATTTCTTGAACAGAGAGGGCTTCTAGCGATGCTCATATTGTGTAGGTTTTCGTTCATTTGATAGCGTTCTGTGATCAAACCAGGTTCATTCTGTTCATGTTCAGGAACTCTCGGCTTCCAGTGTTCGTTTAGACACCACACTATACAGTTAGTAAGTTTCATTTTATATTTATTTCCGTTGAAAATACAACAGTTGGAAGTAAAAGTCGTTTTATTTCTATGAAAAATCTCGTCCAAAATATATCACATATGAAAAAATGATTTTACATTGCTATTTTTTAATAAGTTTTCAGTGTATTCAAAAATTTCTCACTGTGCCCTAAGCAATGAGAAACTAATTTGCAATGTATTTTATTAGAAGACAACAGATATCTAAGGAGACGTGGAGAGGTTTGCGGTTGGCCCGGCTTTCCTAATTAGGTGGCTTGTTCAAGACAGGCCCTCGGGGTACAATTACCAACATTGTCTTGTTGGCTTGTCACAACCTAACGGAGAAAAACTCAACCCTTATTATATTTGGGTTGGGTTAAAGGATGTTGGCGAAAATCTACAAGGAAGTAATTGAATGTAAATGGAGGGGTGGTAAGATGGGAGCTTAAGCTCCAGGGGATCAGCTTTCCTAATTTCAGGTCTAAGATCCATAGGATAGGGACACTATTACGTAGGATAGGGGGAAATATGTAATAATGTTTTCAACGGAATTTCATGTTTTCCGACCTAAATTCTGTCTGTGAACACTATATTTTATTGGATATTAATAACACAAAAAAACACAATAACTGACTATGTAATGAACGTATCGACATGGAATTTCATATTTAAAGTCAAAACCCAATGAAGACATTAGATGTCAAATTTCAGCGATATCGACCGAAGGGAAAGGGGGGTTGAGGGAAGTGGGCTCAATTCAAAAACCCTAATAACTGCCAATGTAATGAATTAATTGGCACGAAATTCAGTATACGGATATAGTTGATATGCAAGTCAACTGTTGAATATTAGCGCGTACGGTCGACTGGTTTTGGAGGGAAGCCAATAGTTGGAAGAATTGATTAATTCATCTGGGGAAGTACATTGCCACGCCGGTGATTCACCAACGACATTTTTTTACATGGTTTTTCACTTGCTGTGATTCACTTGCTACGTTTTCGCTCTCCCTCCGAAGCCGTTCGGAAGCGTCGTTAATCGACCGTTTGAGCTAAAACTCAATGTTTGACGTACTATGTCTTCTGAATCCCCATACTCAATTTTGTATCGATACATTCATTACATCGACCTTTTTTTGAGTTTTAGATCCCCTCCACCCTTACAGCTGATTGAGCTAACATTTTTTATTTATTTATTTATTGTGACTTTTAACTTCGAGATCATATCTGTACCATTTGGGAAAAACTAGGCAAGTCCAAAATCACAGGTTTTCAGGGCAGCGCTTTGAAGTTTTCTGTTTTCAGTGTAAATCGAATTTTTTTGATAAATTATTTTTCCAACCGCCATTATCCAACAATTTCTCCATATTTTATTAGTAGTAGTAGTAGTCAAGTCTCTATTAACATAATGGAATATCACATTCAAACCATATATACATTAATGAGATCTTTCATGAAGACAAACTCAATGGCCTAAGCCGTCTTGAGGAGTCTCGATTTACAAAATATTATCTTATAAACTTAATCAAAACAAATTTCTTTTTCTAAAATCAAATAAAAATAAAATAATATACATATAACTTTGTTCCTATTTCTTTATTTATTTAGTTCACAGTTTCTGAGATTGTAAGCCTTTTTGCAATATTTTACCAGTAGGTGCCAGTCTTTACCATTTAATAATTCCAACATAAATGTAGTATCTGTGGTGTCTTTAAATATTTCTTTTTTATATCTTCATATTTGGGGCAGGTAATGAGGAAGTGATGTAGATCTTCTTTACAGGGGCTGTAACACATTGGGCATACAAAGTCCATATCTTCGGAGGTATATTGATTGATAGGTGTATAGCTTAGATGCAACAGTTCACCTCTAAGTTTAATTATAAATCTAATACTTGACAATGGTAGGTCACTCTGTAAGTAACTAATAATCCATATTTTATTATGGAATGCATATATATTTAATATTGTAATTTTATCATACATTTTTAGAACATCTAAAATTGCACCCCCACCTAATCACCCGAAATCAAAAGAATTGTCTATTTTACACCATCACTTACCTAGTTATTCACGTACTTATCTAGTTTTTGCCAATGAAAGAAGCATTTCAGAACTACATAACGATAACTATCTCTTCACCGCATCTGGGCAAATGTTTGTATAAGAGTAGGGGGAATAAGGGGACTCTGGCACAATGGCAAATGCGCAAGATGGCGGCCGTCCCCCACTCCTCTCCCACCACCACCAACCTTCACCCCCCCCCCCTCCCCTCATCTCTGAATCACTACCATCGTACTTCCCCATCTCGATAAGTTTCCGCTCTCCCTCTTAACCCTAATAAGTTTCCGCTCTCCCTCTAAACCCTGCTTTGCATTTTTATCCCACCCCTCGGCTATGCCCCTATTTTTTTTTAAATTAGTCCACTAGCGCTTCCAAGCGTCTAGAAATCAAATTAATTTTCAATTAAGTAGCTAGGGTCGACTTCTTAAGGAAAAAAAAATAACTTGACCTTACGAGAGTCGAACCCGACTGCTTTGCCTTGAGAGGCTGACTTGCTATCCACACGACCATTGTGGCATGGGTGGCCAAGGTAGTGATATACTAGGTATATAAACTTACGGCCGTGTATTATCAGACTAGTATCACCAAGGTTCAGAGGTTTCTAGCCTTTTTCACTAGAGCACATTTTTGATCGCCCCTCATCGAAAAATTACAGTCCTACACCCTCATATAAGTTTCCGCTCCTCCATTTCAAAGTCATTCATTATTATAATAATACCTCCTCGGTCTTTAACCATCTTTATACTAATTCGTCACAATACCCTCTCCTAATTTTCTGCTCTCTACTCCCCCACATCAATTGTATACACTTTTCCTTAGCATCATCCTGCTTCACACTTTTCTTCGCCCAACTCCTACAATCTCTCTAGATTATGGTTGGTTTAACATTTTTTCAACATAACCCGGTTTACCCATACATACACCTACACCCATTAACCTCTCCCCGCTCATCAGTAATCTTCAGGTCTTTTCACATTTATTTCAGGAGTCTCAATATCTTAGGCTAACATGCGGTATATAACTTGCATTTATTTTCTTCGTAGGCTGCTTCTCGTCTCCAACTTTCTTAGGATGTTTCTCACCAGGATCTCTACATCAGGTATTTGATAGGGGTGTGTATTTCTTTTTGTTCGCTTTATTGACTAATCAATAAACCGGTAAGCCTCTTCACCAGCGCCAAGGTAGAAATACGTCGAAGAGGTGGGTGGGGATAGGGAAGGGATAAAGGCTCAAGTCAGGGCTTCTCTTCAATTTCAAGGTATTTTTACTTTTCTCCATTTTTCTACTTTCATACAGGTTTACGGGTTTTACACCACGCCAGTGACCAATTGGGTTTACGGGTTTTCTACAACCTCGCCAGTGACCAATTAAGTTTACAAGTTTTCAACCACGTCCATTCAAAAACCAAAAGACATCAGATCAGTGTAGACTAAGCCTCAAGAGGATTTTAGGAATAGGATAGGAATAAGAATTTTCCAATATTTAAGTCCCCTCGGAAAAATGGGTAGCCAGGTTATACCTCCCAGCATTAGGTTTGAATTGAGTAATGTCCGTGAGCTAAGGTATGAATACCATCAGATAAAACTACTCTTTTATCATCTTCCGACGACAACGCCTTTTTATTAATTCTAACACTGAACAACTCATGTTTTTTCGACTGAATCATTCTCATGTCTGTATATACTATTTTTCCCTCAAAAAGTGATTTCTCAAAATCTTGCAACGATATATTTTTTTCAACGGCTGCTTTTTTAATACCTTTAATACATTTTTTAATTTTTTTATTTATATCCATAGCATAGATCTTCGGTTTAAGTCCTACGAATTTATTAATGATAACACCATTAGTCTCGTCTTTGAACTTGCCAAGAATTTTTTTATTTAAAACAGAATAGCACGGATGCTCTTTGGGGAAGTCTGACGTATCGAAATAATGCTCCATCGCTTTCATGTCCTGATACCAGTCGGGTGTATTAATTAAATAAACTAAACTGTCCGTATCTGTGTACATTAATTTTAGAGTATTAGGATTATATTTTTTCATCATTACATTATAGTGAAAATCATACATGACAGTTTTGGACAAATCTAAAATCGACATGCCTACATATATAGGCTTATTAAATAATAATTTTGTTTTACTCATAGTTACAGATACCAAATTCTCGTGATAAATTATCCTGTCTAAAAAGTTAGCTTTGGCGATGAGTTTCATTAATTTTTTAGAGTCTGTAACTAGCATCATGTTCATACGGTTTCTTATGTTCTCCATAGTTTTCCCAAATACTGCATTATTTAATAATTTATAAAAGTCTTTTTCAAAATCATTTTTCGCTTTTTTACGAAGCTCAGTATTACAATCAATATATGACTGTAACCAACGAGACTGTCGAAATTGTATCGCTCTATGAATTTTTTTGACTTTTAAGCCATGTTTAATCGCTTGCTTTAAGTTGACGTAATGCACAACATATCGCTCACGAGGATTGAAATGAGCAACTAATTTGTTTACTTTCCCGCCTGGAGGACTCATTGTCTCAGGTAAAAATGGTAAATCGTTATGAGCTGTGTGTAACTCGGGGGGATAGACTACGTCAACCTCCAGAATACATCCTAATTCTCCATCATCGTCCATGTTTTCAATATCTATGCTTTCAGGGTCTTTCACCCATTCAAAACTCCCATAAGGTAGAGGTCTACTCATAGCATGCCCATAAAGATTATTAGCATCTAAATAGGCAATGTATGAAGACTCTTTTTCGGGATCATACTCAGGCATATAACTATTATTAGCACTCGCATATCGGTGTGATACCTGGCATAAACCTCCCCTGATCCCCCGCTCAAAGAATAATATCATGTCATAATCCATTAATTGCTCTAATTTCACCTTAGTATGCTTCAACATCGCATCCCATGTCATCCCAGGAGCAGTGAAATAATGTGCGGGGTCCACCTTATGACTATTAAGCATAACATCTCGAAAATTCTGGAAAATATCCGCGAGGATGAGAACATCCGTTTTAAGATAGATGTCGCTGTATTCTCCAAGGGTAGAGCACTTAAACATATCCCAAACACGTAGTCCACGCGTATAGTCCTCTTCACTCAACGGGGTATCAGTCAAAGTATTATAAAATTTTTCCCGGGGAGGTAGACATTTCTCATCCAGTTTCTCCCAAGCGTCAACATAATCGTAACAGAAAACCCCTTTTTTGGTCACAAGAGGAAGCTGATCCTCATTAAAGTATTTAGAGGTTTCCCTAAAGGCTGTTTTCGGAAGCACGCTAGCCATATAATCAAGACTACGACTTAAAAAGCGATAAGAGTCGATAAATCGAAGCTTAACACCGTGAACATGCTTAGTGAAGCTTATGTATTTCTCCTCAGTATTGGGAATCACATCAACCCGCTCTGAATCTTTACCCAGCTCCATAACTATAATGTTTGCATCATAATTCGATAGATTATGAAAAATTACAGGTATATATGAGGGAGTTTTACACCTTAGGTTGCAGCTATTACAGGCTGCTCCTCTATATTTTCCGGTCAAGTGGTCATGATCCTTAACTTTAGGATTAATCTCAGAGAAACTCCCTTCGCAAAGGTAACAATTTTGATCGTTTTCCCACTTCATCTCTTCGTCTTTTGTTATAATGATAGGAGTATTTTTTTTATAAATTTCTGAAATTTTGTAAGCTAATGAATCGATATATTTGATAAAGTGAGCACCCGCGTCTTTACCTCTATAAATGTATGGAGGTATATTAATAGAACCATCGGATACTACGTGCACGCAAAAAGACATGGGCACATGTCGTTGATAAGGAACAGTCGCCTTCGATGTATCTTCAGAGAGGGGAGTCAACATGGTTTCAAAATCAGCATAAATAACAAAGGGTAGACGAAGCTGCCGTTCAACATTTTTGAATTCCAAAATGGGATCCTTAGGGAGCTCTATCCTAACTGGATTGTTTTTATCGCAATACATTTTATGTTCTCCTAATTTATTCTCACTCAACCTGCCATACTGATTGTCAAAATGCTTAAAGCATCGCTTACAAGTTATAATTTTGTTTTTATGCTTAGTAATTTGTGACCGTACGAGTCTTTCAAAATTTTTAATGTATATGTAATGCTGCTTCTCCCCTTCTGTCAAAAGAAGTAAATCACGATGGTCTTCTAATTCGTTCTTCACTATTTTTATTGGAAAAACATTATTATTTTCGTCCAACCCAAACACATTTATGGAAATATTGTTAGATTTTTCAAATTTCTTAATTTCATTGAGCGGAGTCGGGAAAGAAATGGCTGAAAAGTCATATCGATGCTGAACGCCAGTATATTTAGTCACACGCTGGGGGTTTATTTCTACAAATTTAGATAAAATAGAATACATAAAACAGTGGTGATCTTCGTTTTCAACATTAATACAAGCTTTCCTAGACTCAATGTTCTTTGGTAGAGGAACGTAGGTACTTCCACGAAGGGGTCGATATCTGTTTATTCGTAATCTCAATCCATCTACGGCAGTAATAAACCATCCGCTCTTCTTCATTTGCGCTTCTTCCATCTCCACAGTTAATCTCTTAAAAGATACATCTAAGTATTTGTCTATATCTGTATCCTTGAAGATAGGGCGATTTTTAGTCTTGAAAGCTTTATCCGTTAGATCGCCTACGACATTTTCAAACAAGCACTCTACTAGGAAGTTAACTTTTAAAGCCGAATGTATCTGAAGTTGTTCCAAGATTTTTTTCTTTAGACAATCGCGCACATCTTCCAAAAAGCATTCTAGGTCTCCGTATTTATTGGATCTTACAAAATAAGACTTCACTCTACCCTCGAAAGAAGTATCATAGAGAACCAGATTAGATTCATCAGGTACTAGTTTTAATAAAGTTTTCTTAAGAGGTTCATTTTTGGGTTTTTTCATAACCGGGGCATTATTACACACAGACTCATGTCGACTACCATTAAACCTATTGGAAAATTCATGTCCACAGTGTTTACACTTATAGACCGTTCCACAACTAAGTTCATGACGTTTTAGACTACAAGATTTAGTGAAACTCGACCTGCAATGTTTACACATAAAACTAGGTTTAACCCCATGATTTAAAGCCATATGTATGTCAAAGTCACTTTTCAAGGACAGTTCATCACTACAATAATTGCACTTATACATGATAAATCAGTACTTATCCCAAGATAACCGAATGTTTAAAGTACAGTTCACCTTCGCAGATCTCAACGATGTTGACACCTCAAAGACTCAATCAAGACTGAATAAACTGATCACACAGACTATTTATATAGAATAGAGGAACCGATCACACCTGAAGGGAGCCGATGATAACCGAAACACAGTTCACTTTCACAGATCTCAGCGATGTTAACACCTCAAAGACTCAATGAAGTCTGAAAGAAACTGATCACGCAGACTATTTATATAGGATCGAGGACCCGAATACACCTGAAGGGAGCCGATGATAGCCGAGCGTACCCGATGATAGCCGAGCGTACCCCGATGATAGCCTAACCAAACGATCGTTGACACTTTTGATCGTGACACACAAATTTAAAATTTAACTATATAAAACACGTCAGCAAACAACGAATGAAACAAATTTGAAATATAACTATATAAACAATAAACGAAACAAATTCAAGAACACAATGAACGAAACTAATTAATTTACATAGATAATAACAGAACTAAAGAGAAAACAAAAATATATATAACACTCAAAAATATAATTAAGAGACAATCAAATAATTGCACAAAGTACTTACTGTAGCAGCAAACTAGTAGGTAGATCTCTTCAATAGCACTGAAGAATGAGCTTCCCCAGAGGGAGCTGCTCCTTATATAGACCGACTCTGCGCATGCGCAGTAATCGATAAAAAGAGTGAGGGAGGGACTGCAGGTCTCTACATGTTTGAACATGCAGGTGCCTGTTCAGGGTCACGAGAGAAATAATCCCCAAATATCTCGACATGTTTGAACATGTAAACAACGACTTAATCCCTACAGATACGAAGGTCATTTCCAAACCATAGTAGATATTAAAAAAAAAAAAAAAAATGGAAAAAAAAAAATAATTCACAAATAACACCAAAAGACAGTGTGCTCGGAATTGAAGGTAAATATTTTTTTTCGCATATATTACACCAATCGGACAACATAATCAATATGAAGAGCTTTGAATTATATTTTTAAATGCAATACCATTCAAGGAACCGAAGGACGGCATGCTCAAAAGTGTAGGTAGGCGATTTTTCCATCATAATACTCCAGTTTAAAATAATACTGAATACAATGATGATGATGATGATGCTAGTACATGATAAGGTAGGCTACACGAATGCAGGGTTCGACATGCTAGATCACGCAAGTGCCTGTTCAAGGTCACGAAATCAGTCTTAAAAAATATTAAAAATAAAAAATAACTGAATAAAACACGCTATATTTATAACGATATCACAGTAGTTATAACGATATCGCTATATTTATAACGATATTACTGCAGTTATAACGATATCGCTATATTTATAACGATATCACAGTAGTTATAACGATATCGCTATATTTATAACGATATCACAGTAGTTATAACGATATCACAGTAGTTATAACGATATCACAGTAGTTATAACGATATCGCTATATTTATAACGATATCACAGTAGTTATAACGATATCACAGTAGTTATAACGATATCGCTATATTTATAACGATATTACTGTAGTTATAACGATATCGCTATATTTATAACGATATCACAGTAGTTATAACGATATCGCTATATTTATAACGTGTTTTATTCAGTTATTTTTTATTTTTAATATTTTTTAAGACTGATTTCGTGACCTTGAACAGGCACTTGCGTGATCTAGCATGTCGAACCCTGCATTCGTGTAGCCTACCTTATCATGTACTAGCATCATCATCATCATCATTGTATTCAGTATTATTTTAAACTGGAGTATTATGATGGAAAAATCGCCTACCTACACTTTTGAGCATGCCGTCCTTCGGTTCCTTGAATGGTATTGCATTTAAAAATATAATTCAAAGCTCTTCATATTGATTATGTTGTCCGATTGGTGTAATATATGCGAAAAAAAATATTTACCTTCAATTCCGAGCACACTGTCTTTTGGTGTTATTTGTGAATTATTTTTTTTTTCCATTTTTTTTTTTTTTTTTAATATCTACTATGGTTTGGAAATGACCTTCGTATCTGTAGGGATTAAGTCGTTGTTTACATGTTCAAACATGTCGAGATATTTGGGGATTATTTCTCTCGTGACCCTGAACAGGCACCTGCATGTTCAAACATGTAGAGACCTGCAGTCCCTCCCTCACTCTTTTTATCGATTACTGCGCATGCGCAGAGTCGGTCTATATAAGGAGCAGCTCCCTCTGGGGAAGCTCATTCTTCAGTGCTATTGAAGAGATCTACCTACTAGTTTGCTGCTACAGTAAGTACTTTGTGCAATTATTTGATTGTCTCTTAATTATATTTTTGAGTGTTATATATATTTTTGTTTTCTCTTTAGTTCTGTTATTATCTATGTAAATTAATTAGTTTCGTTCATTGTGTTCTTGAATTTGTTTCGTTTATTGTTTATATAGTTATATTTCAAATTTGTTTCATTCGTTGTTTGCTGACGTGTTTTATATAGTTAAATTTTAAATTTGTGTGTCACGATCAAAAGTGTCAACGATCGTTTGGTTAGGCTATCATCGGGGTACGCTCGGCTATCATCGGGTACGCTCGGCTATCATCGGCTCCCTTCAGGTGTATTCGGGTCCTCGATCCTATATAAATAGTCTGCGTGATCAGTTTCTTTCAGACTTCATTGAGTCTTTGAGGTGTTAACATCGCTGAGATCTGTGAAAGTGAACTGTGTTTCGGTTATCATCGGCTCCCTTCAGGTGTGATCGGTTCCTCTATTCTATATAAATAGTCTGTGTGATCAGTTTATTCAGTCTTGATTGAGTCTTTGAGGTGTCAACATCGTTGAGATCTGCGAAGGTGAACTGTACTTTAAACATTCGGTTATCTTGGGATAAGTACTGATTTATCATGTATAAGTGCAATTATTGTAGTGATGAACTGTCCTTGAAAAGTGACTTTGACATACATATGGCTTTAAATCATGGGGTTAAACCTAGTTTTATGTGTAAACATTGCAGGTCGAGTTTCACTAAATCTTGTAGTCTAAAACGTCATGAACTTAGTTGTGGAACGGTCTATAAGTGTAAACACTGTGGACATGAATTTTCCAATAGGTTTAATGGTAGTCGACATGAGTCTGTGTGTAATAATGCCCCGGTTATGAAAAAACCCAAAAATGAACCTCTTAAGAAAACTTTATTAAAACTAGTACCTGATGAATCTAATCTGGTTCTCTATGATACTTCTTTCGAGGGTAGAGTGAAGTCTTATTTTGTAAGATCCAATAAATACGGAGACCTAGAATGCTTTTTGGAAGATGTGCGCGATTGTCTAAAGAAAAAAATCTTGGAACAACTTCAGATACATTCGGCTTTAAAAGTTAACTTCCTAGTAGAGTGCTTGTTTGAAAATGTCGTAGGCGATCTAACGGATAAAGCTTTCAAGACTAAAAATCGCCCTATCTTCAAGGATACAGATATAGACAAATACTTAGATGTATCTTTTAAGAGATTAACTGTGGAGATGGAAGAAGCGCAAATGAAGAAGAGCGGATGGTTTATTACTGCCGTAGATGGATTGAGATTACGAATAAACAGATATCGACCCCTTCGTGGAAGTACCTACGTTCCTCTACCAAAGAACATTGAGTCTAGGAAAGCTTGTATTAATGTTGAAAACGAAGATCACCACTGTTTTATGTATTCTATTTTATCTAAATTTGTAGAAATAAACCCCCAGCGTGTGACTAAATATACTGGCGTTCAGCATCGATATGACTTTTCAGCCATTTCTTTCCCGACTCCGCTCAATGAAATTAAGAAATTTGAAAAATCTAACAATATTTCCATAAATGTGTTTGGGTTGGACGAAAATAATAATGTTTTTCCAATAAAAATAGTGAAGAACGAATTAGAAGACCATCGTGATTTACTTCTTTTGACAGAAGGGGAGAAGCAGCATTACATATACATTAAAAATTTTGAAAGACTCGTACGGTCACAAATTACTAAGCATAAAAACAAAATTATAATTTGTAAGCGATGCTTTAAGCATTTTGACAATCAGTATGGCAGGTTGAGTGAGAATAAATTAGGAGAACATAAAATGTATTGCGATAAAAACAATCCAGTTAGGATAGAGCTCCCTAAGGATCCCATTTTGGAATTCAAAAATGTTGAACGGCAGCTTCGTCTACCCTTTGTTATTTATGCTGATTTTGAAACCATGTTGACTCCCCTCTCTGAAGATACATCGAAGGCGACTGTTCCTTATCAACGACATGTGCCCATGTCTTTTTGCGTGCACGTAGTATCCGATGGTTCTATTAATATACCTCCATACATTTATAGAGGTAAAGACGCGGGTGCTCACTTTATCAAATATATCGATTCATTAGCTTACAAAATTTCAGAAATTTATAAAAAAAATACTCCTATCATTATAACAAAAGACGAAGAGATGAAGTGGGAAAACGATCAAAATTGTTACCTTTGCGAAGGGAGTTTCTCTGAGATTAATCCTAAAGTTAAGGATCATGACCACTTGACCGGAAAATATAGAGGAGCAGCCTGTAATAGCTGCAACCTAAGGTGTAAAACTCCCTCATATATACCTGTAATTTTTCATAATCTATCGAATTATGATGCAAACATTATAGTTATGGAGCTGGGTAAAGATTCAGAGCGGGTTGATGTGATTCCCAATACTGAGGAGAAATACATAAGCTTCACTAAGCATGTTCACGGTGTTAAGCTTCGATTTATCGACTCTTATCGCTTTTTAAGTCGTAGTCTTGATTATATGGCTAGCGTGCTTCCGAAAACAGCCTTTAGGGAAACCTCTAAATACTTTAATGAGGATCAGCTTCCTCTTGTGACCAAAAAAGGGGTTTTCTGTTACGATTATGTTGACGCTTGGGAGAAACTGGATGAGAAATGTCTACCTCCCCGGGAAAAATTTTATAATACTTTGACTGATACCCCGTTGAGTGAAGAGGACTATACGCGTGGACTACGTGTTTGGGATATGTTTAAGTGCTCTACCCTTGGAGAATACAGCGACATCTATCTTAAAACGGATGTTCTCATCCTCGCGGATATTTTCCAGAATTTTCGAGATGTTATGCTTAATAGTCATAAGGTGGACCCCGCACATTATTTCACTGCTCCTGGGATGACATGGGATGCGATGTTGAAGCATACTAAGGTGAAATTAGAGCAATTAATGGATTATGACATGATATTATTCTTTGAGCGGGGGATCAGGGGAGGTTTATGCCAGGTATCACACCGATATGCGAGTGCTAATAATAGTTATATGCCTGAGTATGATCCCGAAAAAGAGTCTTCATACATTGCCTATTTAGATGCTAATAATCTTTATGGGCATGCTATGAGTAGACCTCTACCTTATGGGAGTTTTGAATGGGTGAAAGACCCTGAAAGCATAGATATTGAAAACATGGACGATGATGGAGAATTAGGATGTATTCTGGAGGTTGACGTAGTCTATCCCCCCGAGTTACACACAGCTCATAACGATTTACCATTTTTACCTGAGACAATGAGTCCTCCAGGCGGGAAAGTAAACAAATTAGTTGCTCATTTCAATCCTCGTGAGCGATATGTTGTGCATTACGTCAACTTAAAGCAAGCGATTAAACATGGCTTAAAAGTCAAAAAAATTCATAGAGCGATACAATTTCGACAGTCTCGTTGGTTACAGTCATATATTGATTGTAATACTGAGCTTCGTAAAAAAGCGAAAAATGATTTTGAAAAAGACTTTTATAAATTATTAAATAATGCAGTATTTGGGAAAACTATGGAGAACATAAGAAACCGTATGAACATGATGCTAGTTACAGACTCTAAAAAATTAATGAAACTCATCGCCAAAGCTAACTTTTTAGACAGGATAATTTATCACGAGAATTTGGTATCTGTAACTATGAGTAAAACAAAATTATTATTTAATAAGCCTATATATGTAGGCATGTCGATTTTAGATTTGTCCAAAACTGTCATGTATGATTTTCACTATAATGTAATGATGAAAAAATATAATCCTAATACTCTAAAATTAATGTACACAGATACGGACAGTTTAGTTTATTTAATTAATACACCCGACTGGTATCAGGACATGAAAGCGATGGAGCATTATTTCGATACGTCAGACTTCCCCAAAGAGCATCCGTGCTATTCTGTTTTAAATAAAAAAATTCTTGGCAAGTTCAAAGACGAGACTAATGGTGTTATCATTAATAAATTCGTAGGACTTAAACCGAAGATCTATGCTATGGATATAAATAAAAAAATTAAAAAATGTATTAAAGGTATTAAAAAAGCAGCCGTTGAAAAAAATATATCGTTGCAAGATTTTGAGAAATCACTTTTTGAGGGAAAAATAGTATATACAGACATGAGAATGATTCAGTCGAAAAAACATGAGTTGTTCAGTGTTAGAATTAATAAAAAGGCGTTGTCGTCGGAAGATGATAAAAGAGTAGTTTTATCTGATGGTATTCATACCTTAGCTCACGGACATTACTCAATTCAAACCTAATGCTGGGAGGTATAACCTGGCTACCCATTTTTCCGAGGGGACTTAAATATTGGAAAATTCTTATTCCTATCCTATTCCTAAAATCCTCTTGAGGCTTAGTCTACACTGATCTGATGTCTTTTGGTTTTTGAATGGACGTGGTTGAAAACTTGTAAACTTAATTGGTCACTGGCGAGGTTGTAGAAAACCCGTAAACCCAATTGGTCACTGGCGTGGTGTAAAACCCGTAAACCTGTATGAAAGTAGAAAAATGGAGAAAAGTAAAAATACCTTGAAATTGAAGAGAAGCCCTGACTTGAGCCTTTATCCCTTCCCTATCCCCACCCACCTCTTCGACGTATTTCTACCTTGGCGCTGGTGAAGAGGCTTACCGGTTTATTGATTAGTCAATAAAGCGAACAAAAAGAAATACACACCCCTATCAAATACCTGATGTAGAGATCCTGGTGAGAAACATCCTAAGAAAGTTGGAGACGAGAAGCAGCCTACGAAGAAAATAAATGCAAGTTATATACCGCATGTTAGCCTAAGATATTGAGACTCCTGAAATAAATGTGAAAAGACCTGAAGATTACTGATGAGCGGGGAGAGGTTAATGGGTGTAGGTGTATGTATGGGTAAACCGGGTTATGTTGAAAAAATGTTAAACCAACCATAATCTAGAGAGATTGTAGGAGTTGGGCGAAGAAAAGTGTGAAGCAGGATGATGCTAAGGAAAAGTGTATACAATTGATGTGGGGGAGTAGAGAGCAGAAAATTAGGAGAGGGTATTGTGACGAATTAGTATAAAGATGGTTAAAGACCGAGGAGGTATTATTATAATAATGAATGACTTTGAAATGGAGGAGCGGAAACTTATATGAGGGTGTAGGACTGTAATTTTTCGATGAGGGGCGATCAAAAATGTGCTCTAGTGAAAAAGGCTAGAAACCTCTGAACCTTGGTGATACTAGTCTGATAATACACGGCCGTAAGTTTATATACCTAGTATATCACTACCTTGGCCACCCATGCCACAATGGTCGTGTGGATAGCAAGTCAGCCTCTCAAGGCAAAGCAGTCGGGTTCGACTCTCGTAAGGTCAAGTTATTTTTTTTTCCTTAAGAAGTCGACCCTAGCTACTTAATTGAAAATTAATTTGATTTCTAGACGCTTGGAAGCGCTAGTGGACTAATTTAAAAAAAAATAGGGGCATAGCCGAGGGGTGGGATAAAAATGCAAAGCAGGGTTTAGAGGGAGAGCGGAAACTTATTAGGGTTAAGAGGGAGAGCGGAAACTTATCGAGATGGGGAAGTACGATGGTAGTGATTCAGAGATGAGGGGAGGGGGGGGGGGGGTGAAGGTTGGTGGTGGTGGGAGAGGAGTGGGGGACGGCCGCCATCTTGCGCATTTGCCATTGTGCCAGAGTCCCCTTATTCCCCCTACTTATAAGCAAGATAAATACGTTTAACCAATTTTAGGGCACGAACGCGGTTTTGATAAAAATAGATACATGCAATTGTATAAATCCGTAAGTAAATTTCCGAGTTGTCTAAAAATGCCCAATGCGTTTTCAAGGATACCATTGATATTACGACTTGCATACTTTTACACGATATGTAAGACAACAATATGGGTTGCCCAGAGTATTTATATCATTTTGGACACAAATCGACTTATCTACTTTTTCCCAAATGGTACAGATATCGCCTACCACCAGAGCGCTCGTTTGTCGCTGTGATGGACATGAGCCCAACTCTACTATGAGAGTTCTAAATTTTTCTTACCCTAAATTTTTATTCAAGTAAGAAGAATAAACCTAGGTAGGCAAAATGTAGTTCCCACGAGTCTCTACTCGGGCACATGTCCACCAGAGCAAAGAAAGAACGCTCTGGTAGTAGGCGATATGACTTTGTAGTTAAAGCCCGGGCATGAGTCTAAATAACTATATTATAGAAGAATCAATTTGTCAAATGTTGAATTATCAGTAGATCAAAACAATTGTTCACGTACGGAAACCTTCAGTGTGTGACCTGATCAAATTTGACTTAGGTCAATTAGGCTTTCTGAAGTCTCAGGCTAACATGAAGTTCAAAGTGAAGCCTGCATCGTGTTTCTTGTCAAATAAGAAAAAAGCTAACGGGGGAACGACACTTTATGAATATTTGACTTAGAAAGGAAATGAAAATTTACAGGTCAGTTAACTCAATATAAAAGGCGATAATAAAAAAATTCATATTAAATAAAGCTTCAATTTCAAGGAGGTTTTAAGTAAAAAATATAGTTCACTCGAGTACTCTCAATGTCCGTTAGAGGGAGGAAACAGAGTTATAGTAGGTACTTGAAAGAAATTATAAAATAAAAAATGCTTATTTTATTTTAATTGCTTTTGTTTACATATCCTTGAATACATATCGACATCAGTTGAAAGCTCAGAGAGCGACCCTTCTGCGGGATCGCTAAGAGCGTAACAAAAAGCTGGCTGACCATGAAACTAGTGACCGACCGAAGATTCGGTTTCGGCCAAAAATCAGCCGAAACTTCGGCCACGCCCAAACTCAGTTATCGTGACTTGTCGTGCGTCGTTCAACTAACTTCGGATGAGTTCGTGGCTTGTGAGTCGTGTGGTTGCCATACGAATACTACGAATAATTAATTAGTAATCTAATAATAATATTTCGTTTTTTTTCTTTTGATTTTATAACTGTTTTTTTAAATTAAGTAATTACTTGATAGTCGTACAAATTATTGTAATCGTTGTTAAGACTCATAATTAGGTAATTCACCAAGTGCTAAATACAAGATCTCAGTAAAAAATAAATTAATTTTAAGAATATTGTGAACACAATTAAAATAGGTACTTACTTAATTAAGGAGTCTGTACTTTATATCTAATCTAAGTGTTGATTTTTGACAAAGTTTACTTACAGGGCAGGTCTTTACTTTAATATGTTTATTATTTTTGTTCATGTTAAATTGTTAATGAAACATAAATAAATAACTATTTTGTTACATACTTCAATTATTGTTTTTTATTTAATTTAACACGAGCTAAGTGTCTCTAGGTAGGTGTATGTGTAAAAAATACACTAAATTTCAGTATACAATGGAAATTTTAACATGTCTAAATAAGTTTCGGTTTTGGCCGAAACTGAGACCGAGGCCGAAGATTCGGTTTCGGCTGAAAATTCTGTTTCGGTCGGCCACTACATGAAACACATTCAGTCGTGGAGAGTGTCCCCAAGCAAAGACATTCAAAACTCTTTGTTGCGGAAGCCTCGGAGAAGAGAAGCCGAGAGCTTCTGAACTTGAGAACTATGACAGAGCTGATGACCGGACATTGTCCTATGAACAAAGACCTGCACAAGATGGGCATTGCTAGAAGCCCTCTGTGCAGGAAATGTGATGAGAAAAATGAAACTCCGGTTCATGAAAGCAAGAGGTTCTACTGATTCGGGTCTGTGGCTATGGAGGAAACCTGCAGCATGCTGGCCTTTATTAAAGATACAGGGCTGCTGTGGGGACCAGCACACACAGTAGGCCCACTTTGGCCGCGGAAAACCATCAGCCATGAAACAAGAAAAGAGAGCAGCCTTTTTATGGCTTATAAGGATGTATCTATTTGGTCTCGGTTGCTGCTGTTGCCAGGTTCTTCTGTAAACATAAGATTCCTGTAGGAGCGGTTTTCGATGGGTCCTTACGTCTAGCCCTGAAAAAAAGAGAAACAAGGACGGTCAACCAGAGCGTTACAAGGACAACGTACTCACACTCCCGGAGCATTGAGACTGCAGAACATGTAGTTATTGCACTGGATCTGCGGCAGCTTGTGACGGAGCTACCCAGTGTTCCTGCAGTATGACTGGGATCATCGATCACCGATTGATCGGCCGGTGGTCCTCCCCATTCGTCATAGTCTCATTTAAGCCCTCCCTGATTCCGAGCTTCCTCAACGATCTACTGACAGGTGATGTTGCACATGTACAAGGTGCAACCCAATATAGTTAATAATAAATAAAGTTGTGTATCAGTCCAACAATATATTTTATTAACACCGCTGCGGGGTAAATAAAATATATTTGTGGACTGTTACCTCTTTGTTTCTTATTCAAAATAAATTAAAGGTCATTACTTCTACAGCTACACGAAGTATAGGGGAAGTTATGTAATCGGTCAGAAGTTCGATATTTAGTTTTTACCAGAACTCCATGTTTTTCGGGCCCCTGTTTCCAAAAAAGAAAGAAAAAGCTCGTCGGTGAATCACCGGCAATGTATTACCCCAGAACGAATTTATTAATTCATCGGCAATTATTGGAGTTTTTGAGTTGGACCCCTTCTGATCCCCCCCCCCCCCCCCCTTCCCTTCTGCAGATTCCACTGAAAATTTATAAGTGTCCGTTTTGAATCTACATATGAAATTTTGTACATTCATTCGATACATTCATTCTACCGGCAGTTATTACAGTTTTTATGTTAAACCTCTCCCCTAATCCTACCTCCCCTTTGGTCGATTTGTCTAAAAAAAAAAAAATAGGTGTCGTCGGTAAATGGTTCTGGAATCACAAATAAAATTTCGTGTCGATACATTCATTATATTGGGAGATATCATGTTCACAAACACACAGACAGACATCATTTTTTTTTCATATTTGCTCTCTTGAGGTCGAAAAAAATGAAATTCCGTTGAAAACTCCGCATCGAATTTTTTTACCAAATACATAACTTCTCCTATACATCATATAGCTGTGGAAGTAAATCTCTCTGTGTGTTACTTGAACACGATAACTACTTACAGAATTAATAAATCGACACGAAAGTTTATTGCAGACTCTCAAAAAAACTCGAAATTTATGTCTTTGATGATTCTTGTCAAACGGAATCGTAAGTTATCATTAAGTTAATTTTTTTTACGAAACTACATCACCAGGCGTACCAAATTATGAAACACATTTATCTCTTTTATCTATATAATAAAAATGATCATAAATAAAAAAATATATGTTTAAGTAGATACCCTAAAAATCATTCCCTCATTGTGTCCCGACCGACAAATTCGAATAAATTCAAGCATCTAATTGGAAAAGTTTCTTAAAAACTATCTGCTATCTTATTATTTATTCATATATAATAGCACTGGCTGTATATAAATGTGTATGTAGTTAAAAAAAGACAAACGGAAAAATCACAATATATATTTTTAAATTTGTCCTTAAAAAACGAGTAATTTTTTCACAGTTGTGTGAGAGAATTGGAGCACAATTTTGAATGATATTGAATGCAGCCTAATTGTTTTCAGAAGTTGGCAATATTGATTTTAAAAAAATATGGCAGACCGGAGTGTGACTGGTGAGATTTTTTGTTAAAGCTACTTTAAAGGAAAACTTTTTCAAATTTACATTTTTGGCTGTCATTTCCTCGCACCGTGTTGTAAAAAGGTAAGCGCTTATTTATATACTTTTTATGATATATTTGTTTGTGTTTCTAGCAGTAATAATGTATCGTAAAATCGCCTGAAAAAGTTAACTATTATGTTTTATACTTTTGCGCAATAATGTTTCATTTCGTCATTCCCTCACCTACAAATTGTATATTTTATTTAAGAATCAGCCATATATGTGTATCCAGAATCATAAGAACGTCAACTAATAATTTTCCGCGGAATCGGTCAAACGGAAGAGGAGGATTAGAGATGGACTCAACTCAAAGACCCTAATAACAGCCAATGTAATGAATACATTTCTAAGTGGTAGGCGATGTAGTTGACTTACTTGTTAAATGAGTAATACAGATGTATATTAATCCTAGGGCGCCGGTAGCTCAGTGGTATGCGTGCTTGCCTTCTGAGCTCAAGAACGTGAGTTCGAAACCCGACCAAGGCCTTTAGTTTATTTTACCTGGGAGGTCAAATAAACCTAAGCATGTGGTCCTTCGAATGGGACTGCCCTAGGTGAAATAAAATTTAGGGTAGGCAAAATTTAGGACTCCCACAGTAGAGTCGGGCTCATGTCCACCGGAGTGATGAAAAAGCCCTCTGGTAGTAGGCGATATGACCTCGTAGTTAAAGCCCGGGCATGAGTCATAAAACCTAACCTAACCTGTATATTAATCCAACTAATAATTTATTTTTACCACAACTAGTTTCGGCTATTTGCCATCTTCAGGTGGTGAAACTGAACATACATAGGTTCAGTTTCACCACTTGAAGATAACAAATTGACGAAACTAGTTTTGGTAAAAATAAATTATATAGTTGGATTGATACATCTGTATTGCTTATTTAATGAATGAATTAATCAATAAAAAACTAAGTATTCAATGTAATTATGTAAGTCAACTATTGATTTTTAGTCCAAACGATTGGTTTTGGAGGGAGAGCGAAAAATGTATTAATTCGTGCGGGAGAAATTTTTGGTTATAATTTTATTTTTTCAAATTTTCAAGTAAGTTGACCAAAATACCAGCGGTCTGAGAGACCGATCAACAGGGTTAACGGTCCCAAACTAATTTTGAGTAAAGAAGATTTGATAAAAGAGACTGGATGAAATTTCCCCGGAGAGGCAAGGCTGCTGAACGATGACTGGGGGCTGCTTGACAAATTGAAACCTCCATCCACGGCTCCTACATTAACTCGTATTAATGGATTCGAACCCGGGATCTTTTGTTTATGAATCGTTCCTCACTCCACTCAACTTATATTGATGAAACTTCCTTCTAGTTAGGACAACCTTCATAAGTTACACTGTTAGTTTTCATTTCAACAATAAGTTGTTCCTCAGTGTCTGTCAAGGAAGAAAAATAATTAATTATATTGCACATTTTGGATAAAATAAAAAATAATTTTTTATTGATGAATTTTTTTTCTTTTTCTATTCATTTTACTGGCCCAGCTACACGAAGTATGAAGGCAATTATGTAATCGGTGAATCGGTGAAAAATGTCTGTCTGTGCGTCTCTGACTGTGAACACAATAACCCCCGGTAGAATGAATGTGTCAACATGAAGATTTATATATGAATCCAGAACCCTCTAACGACAACCCCTATCGATTTTCAGTCAAATCGGTCAAAGAGAGGAAGGCTTAACGCAAAACACTTTAATAACTGTCGATGTAATGTATCGACATGAAATTTAATATTTGAAGTCAAAACCCAATAAGGACATAACCTGTCGAATTTCAGCGATATCGACCGAACGGGAGGGGGCTCAATTCAAAAACCCTAATAACTGCTGCTGTAATGAATTTATAGACACAAAATTTAGTCGAGAATTAGCTCAAACGGTCGACTGGTTTTGGAGGTGGAGCGAAAAGTTAATTGATTATTTCGTTCTGAGGAAGTACATTGCTGGTGATTTTCTGACTACTTTTTACTTTCTTATACCTATATAGTATAACGGAGTATTGTAATCGTGCAAAAACCTTTGGTTTTTTATCTGGGAGGAAAAAAACCCTTGAGCCCGCCGTACTTCGGATGGGGCGTTAAACGAATTCGAGTGTACGATGTCAGGTAGTCGTTAAAGAACATAGTATGAGATATTACCTAGTAGATAACGCTTGAGCGTGATTCACAACTTGCAATACTATATTTAGGTATGAAGTTCGTGATGCTTTTCTGCCTAAGGTGGTTTTGATGCGGGGGTGCGAAACACAGAGAGAGCAAGTTGATCTCATGAATCTAATTTTCCCTGGAAAATAACCAGAGCAAAAATATATCAACTTTCAAAGAAAATAATTAGGTTGGAGTTAATATTTTAGTCAAACAGTGTTTCTTGTCTGGACGAGGCGATAAAATCTACTTTTAATAAAGGAGAAGAAATGAGTCTGGTGGAGGGAGTAGCAGGTGAGGGTGTCGTTAATAATGCTAAAGTCGCAATGCTGCAAACTGCGAAATTAACAAGTTCTGAGCACAAGTTACTTGTACTATGTCAATTCCCCCCCCCCCCCCCCCTCCCTTCACCCCTCCCACAATAGCAAATTAAAATTTTTTTTTGTTGTGAAAACAGTCACCGATGAATCACATTGATAGTTGAACTAACTAGATTGTAAATAAAAATTATATAAGGGAGTATAACCATACCAGTCCGTCCTGCAGACATCAAGCAGCCACTCAAATTGGCCATAAAAAATAAATGACAAAAGCAATGGGAGGAGTGTAATACTTTTCTGAAGTCGGCTAAACCTCGAATCGACACAGCTGATGTAACGCCTCTTTCCCGGAAAAAAAGAATGGTCCTGATGAGGCTAAGAATCGGACACACTTGGCTAAGCCATGTTGCGGAGACGCCCACCGAGATGTCCACTATGCAAGGAAGAACTTACTGTCTTCAACATATTAGAATCATGTGAAGCTCTCAAACCTTACAGAGAAAGAGATAGACTGCCTCACGATGCTCGAGCAGTGCTGAATGATGGCTCGGCCTACACATCTCAGCTGCTGCAATTTTGCGAAACACTGGGCTTTATCACCAACAAATTATATGGTGCCATTCAGGGAGGAATAGCTAATATCCAGAGAGATAGCCTTATTCGCATGATGTCACTATTATAAAATAGTTGTGCTGGCGCTAATGGCCTCTACAGTCGATGCGCCTGTTAAAAAAAAAAAAATAATAAAAATAAAATAGACAAATTATAGCAGGTAAAATCCGTTGAACCTCTAAACAAGTGCCGGATTAAGAATATTGAGATCATCAGAAATTGGTGGGGGAAGGTGTACTTAAGTTTTTTTTTACCTCCCAGATAAAATAAACCAAGAGCCTCGGCCGGGTTTCGAACCCGTGATCTTGAGCTGAGTAGGCTAGCATGCTACCTCGTGAGCTGCCGGTGCCCCCATTATAGATACATTTATTTTTCTCTTAATTACGTTGTTAATTTCAATGAATTATTCGGCACCTGGGTCCCAGAAAAAAAAAAATTATTTTCATTTCAAGTAATTTTCTCTGTACTACACTAGTGGGGGTAGTAGTTGGAAGGGTGAAATTAAAATAGCTGTTGTCCGATTATCTAGTTATCCTTAAGGTTACGAAAAAAATAATAAGGTTGAGATAAGGTGATACCCCGGAGTGAGGTGAGGGGATTTTGATGACACACTCCATTCTGCCATCCACCCCCCTACTGATAAACCCTTAATATCCTCCCCACAACACTTCACAACTTAGGGGAGGGTTCTATTCAAAGAAAAACTTTTTTGAGGGAAAACCAGAATATGGATATAGCGTCTCTATCTTGGATCTTTTGAGTTTTTAAGGGTCCCGATTAAGCAGTTCCTAGCACATGTGATAAAATTTGTATATGTAATACATAAAAAACTGTATGTCAGTTTTTTTTAAAAATAGTTTGAGCTCTATTTAGTGGTATACTGCATCATGTCCTTTTTAAAGTAATTACAAAATAACAGGTTGGTAAACAGCACTAACTCTAATGTCAATTTGGGAAGCAACAGAACGTCGACTTCATGCTTTTTTAAAGAAGATACAAATATTTATCTTTTAATGCGGCCTGAGTATTTCAATGAATTGTTTAGAATAACTGTAGTTATGAAAGCAGGAAAATTTAATGCCATTGTGGTGAAATTGACAGTTCAAAATTTGAAAGCGCTCTGCTATAAAATTGGGTTTCTATCACATAGTGCAGTTTACCTCCGAGGTATATATTATGTATACATATATAATATGTAAACGAATTTTGAATAAAGAAAATATTTGATGTATACATAACAGGATTTTCTTATACCTCTAAATCCTCCATCTCCAATTCATTTTTAACTGGCATTCTGGGAATATGAAGGTAATGTGTTGGTAACATTGGTTTTGGGAGGAGGGGTAAGGTGGGGGGAGGTAAATATAAAAATGTGATTAGTCTCTTATGGATACATCACATATTTTTGTACTCAAAATTCTTTTACTACTACTTAAATTTTATATAATTTATTATTTCATTATATTGTGGTTGGTATAAGAAAGTCCCGTTTATGGACATCATACAAATATATATATAGGTAGTTAGTTATTATGACTCATACCCGGGCTTTAACTACAAGGTCATATCGCCTCTTTCGTCACTCTGGTGGACATGAGCCCGTCTCTACTGTGGGAGTTCTAAATTTTGGCTACCCTAGGGGTGTTTAACGAGTAGCTGACATTGGGACCATTGCTTAACGTCCCATCCGAAGGAGGGCATGCTTAAGTTTATTATATATTTTTATATTATGTATATATATTTTGTAAAATGCACATAGGCTCCGAAGTAAACTGATCTTAATTTTAGTCCGATTTGTGCCAAAATGTAATCAGATTTACAATAGCACGTGTAAAATCTTCATTTCAAATTTAAAGTTCATAGCTACAATCGTTTCTGTGTTAGAGCTATCATAAAGTTCCAATCACAATGCACTTTTTGAAATGATGTCACTGAACATGAAAGAGGTTGTAAAATAGGACAAGCCCAGTCCAATAGCCAATTATCTTCTACTATCTATTATTATCAGGTAGTTCTGGTTTAGTGGCATTACGTTATCAGAACTGATTCCAGCGCAGCCTAGTAGTGGGATATCGCACTACAGATTGTAATTCAGTGTCCTCCCATAGGCTAATGTCTAATTTTATGAGGCCATTCTGATAATGCCCATATGCCATTTGTTTCATTTTGGCTAAATGAGCAACAAGGCATGCAATCTAATTGACCCCAACGTTATATTTCACTTAGCAGTTAGAGTCAGTTTTGAAATATTGCCCTAACAGAGCCCTTCCGTCCTCTACCTTCAGCTTTCAGCACCTCAAACTGAGGTACTTTACTTCCTCGTAGTATAGGGGAAGTTATGTAATCGGTCAAAAAAGCGATGCGGAGTTTTCAACGGAATTTCATGTTTTCCGACCTCTAGATTACAAAAATGAAAGAAAAATTTCCTTATGTGAATCCAAAGCCTCTTAATTAAGGACGAAACTTACTAGTTTTCAATGCAGAAGGGAAGGAGAGAATCAGAGGGGTTCAACTCAAAAACCCCAATAACTGCCGATGTAATGAAGGTATCGATATCAAATTTCATAATTAAAGTCAAAACCCAATGAGAACAAAATCTGTCAAATTTCAGCGATATCGGCTGAAAGGAAGTTCAGGGGAGGGGGCTCAATTCAAAAACCTTATTAACAGAATTTATCGGTACACAATTTAGTATGAGGATTAGGAGCCCCTCTGTAAGTCACCTGTTGAATATTAGCGCAAAGAGGCGACTGGTTTTGGAGGAGGAGCGATTAATAGATTAATTCGTTCCGGGGAAGTACAATGCCATTGATTCACTGACGATGTTTTTCAAGAACTCAACATCGAATTTCTGAGCGATTATATAACTTCGTATAGCTGTGGAAGTAAAAAGAGAGAAAACAATCGATAACACAAGGTATCGATATGAAAGTACTGATCTAGCAAGTTAGTTATTGTGACTCATGCCCGGGCTTTAACTACAAGGTCATATCGCCTACTACCAGAACACTCTTTCGTCACTCTGGTGGACATGAGCCCGACTTTACTATAGTAGTACTAAATTTTTAATCATCTAGGGTACATCGTACCGGCTCGGGACCATCACTTAAAATCCCATCCGAAGGAGGGAGTGCTTAAGTTTGCTTTACTTTTCAGATAAAATAAATTAATGGCATCGGCCGAGTTTCGAATCCGCGATCTTGAGATCAGTAAGCAAGCACGCATACCACTGAGCTACCCGCGCCCTCTGATATCGCAAGTAAAGTATCGAGTACTAAATTACCCGATACTGAAAGAAAAATTTCGACGCTAATATATCAGGATTATCGCATCATTCTTAGTACGGGGCAGAGATTCAAAGTCGGATACTCGTTATAAGAGTCTCGATCGATTTTACAATTTTTTTTTTCCAAATTAGATTTGTTGTACCTTCCTGTCTGATGTAAGATTTATGTTAGTTGTGTTGTTACAAGTTACTCGGGAAAATTGGATAAGAAATGATTTTCTCTGTGACTTTTCCGTCCCCGCCTCCCCGATTCCAATATCTGAAGCTTGATTCGGAAATAAATCAGATTTTTCTAACACAAAATTTAAATTAAACTTTTTTGTGCGAAAAATATAATATTACAAATCAAGCTGTTGATTGAAAAAGAAAGCTTTCTTACAACTTTCAGTTAGTGAATGAAATTTATATAGATCGATCTCTTACTCAGCAGCTTTGCTGAGTTAACAGGTTCAGACTGGCTGTATCAATATTTTAGGAAATTTTAAAACTATGATTTAAGGTTAGCAATACTAATCAGAAAGCTAACCACTGCGCCATTTATATGATCCCATCTGAAATAAGAAATTAGAGTACAAGAACCCGTTGGCAAAGTTTTATAAGATACCTTTAGTATAAAGATGTATTGTATTCATGCTAAAAACCGAGATCGAGTTTTATTGGAAGTACACCTTTCAAGATGGCCTTAACACATTTTGACGGTGTTGTTTTCACGATGATGTCGATCTGTGCTTTTGTGGATGTGATTGGAACATTTTGAACGTTCTAAAGTTAGAGTTCTCAAAAATGATTGTATCAAAATGAACTCTTTATAATATACCTACCGCTTATATTTATGACGTAATCAAACCTTTCTTCAAATAAAAATTATAAACAAAACTTAAAGTAACATTTTAGTTGTTTAGAATGTTTCAAAGATAGTTTGATTCGGGAGATACATGCTGAAAATGGTCCTATTATGTCGTTTTCAAACCTAATTGTTTTTACGTTTCCTTGAATTGTGCAAAAATGGTGCGTCATATCGAAATATTGCTTCTCACCAAAAATGTTCCTTATTAAATTTCCAATCGCTTCCATGTCCCTAAATTTATGATGAGACCAAACGAACAAATTTACAGCTTCCCAAATACTGTTCAATAAATTTTCGAGAACCTCTTTAGCTCTTCATTACAATTATTTTTTCAACTCGCATATTTTTAAAGAAAACCCACTGATTCTATAAGAATGTATACTTTTACTTTTTTATACCTTTAGAGTACCTGACATCGTACAGGCTCGGGACCATCTCTTAACGAAGGACGGCCTGCTCAACCCGCATTCTTGAGTTACCGGTGCCCTCCGTCTGGTGCCGTCTTCGACATAATCAGCTGCAAAATACATTGAAATACAATTAATATTTTGTCGTTCATTAAAATCTCTTTAGTTTTTAATGAAATACAGTAGAACTTCGATTATCCGGAATAATGGGGAGGGGAGAGGTCGCACTAATAAATCAAAACCACGGTTAATCAATACACTTTTTATTTAACGTCGTCATGTCATGTTATAACGTTATCAGGGCTTGAAATATGAAGTGATCCTTCTTTGTTTTTCCCCGTTTGAAATGATTTTCCTTACTTCAGTTCTAATTTTTCTCAAATGTCAAAATTTTCATGTTCGCAGAAGTTCAGGAGGACATGAACTAGTTCCATTGCTTGACTTGTCTGAATGTTTTCTTCTTTAACACCAAAACTGTCATCATTGTCACTCTACTCTGTCTCAAAGTTTCTAGGAACCTATACGTACTGCTTACACACTACGGATAATCGCGAAAAAGGATAATCGAGACACTGTTAATCGAGGTTCTACTCTATTATATTATAATTATCTGACTATATTGAGGTAATAAAAAGGCTTAAGTGTTAATCTCAAATAAATGATAAATAAATAAAAATATAAATAATAATTAAAACAAAACAATAAATTACCACATTTCCTGTAGAAATTTTTAACTATTTTCTTTTACTAAATTTTGATTTCTACAGTAGTTTTTCGAAAAGGGGCCCTAAAAATGTATCAAAAGTTCAAGACGTGCAGTTTTTAAGAAAGTGCACGTATTAAAAACATTCAATTTACAAACTTTTCATTTGGATTTCTAAAGAGATGCCATTTTTAATAATTTTAAATAATATTAAATCTAATCCAAAGGTTTCAAATAATTTTACTAGACCAACAGGGAAAATGAATAGAACAGAATTTTCGAGAACAAATATTGGGTTTATTTTCATAAATCTACATTATTAAAATTAAAAAATTAAACATTGAAATAAACAAAAATCGAAAGAAAAAAATCTTAAAAACTAAATTCTTAACACTAATTCAATCTTTTTGTTTTATATTTTGGGCCATTCTCTAAAATTAAGTTATATATTTCTGGGCATATATCCTGTACATATAAACAAATAAAAGTACCTTCTTTTTGGATCAGTTTCACCGTCAATACACTTCTATTTAGTTCATTACAACATAAACCTAAAACACCACTCTACATTTTTACTCAGACCGCCGCCATAGAACCCAGGTCTCGACTCTCTACTACACACACTAAAAAAAACAGCTGATGGCCGTGTTTTGTTTTTTACTGGCATTTGTTTTAAAAGAAATGGTTTCTTATTATATAAAAATAAATATAATTAATTTTTTAATGTTTATAATTTAATCTTTTTGATGTGTGTATTATTTTTATACATTACAATATTAAAGCATGAGATAGAATTAGGTCCGAAAATCTCAGTTGTATCTGGGCTATTGGCTGGGGCAGCGAAATTTGAAGGCGAGAAAATGCTAGGATAAAAAATTAATTTGAGAAGAAGCAAATTTTTGATAAAATATCTGATAGATTTATTATTAATTTCTCACATTTATGTTTATTCCGGTTAGTTTTTTGGCCTATATCCAAAATGTAGCAAGATCCAATTCATTGTGGAACAGAAGTTGTAGGAGGGGATGAGATTAGGATATCTGTACATATGGTGGTAGTATAAACGTGGATGATATAGTACTGTGGATATAATGAAGTGGGTGGACACTGGAGAGGGCTCGTGGTTGCACGGGCCAGATGACTTGAATAGGGCCGGGATCTGGGCCCTCCCGGGGGGGCTATAGAGCCCTATCACTGCCCAGGGAGGGGGCCCTACACAAGTACCTCCCACTCAACAATACAGTCTTCATCATACAGCCCCCCAATGTATCAATCAGACAGACAGACACATGGGCAAAACGGTGATTATTATAAATCCTAGGAAAATTGTTACAACCAAAATTGTGATCGTATAGTGAAAGATATCAACAGAAACAAAGATAGAGAAAACCAGCCGAGGCACTTAGGTTCTTTATCTGGGAGTTGAAAAAACCTCGAGGACGCCGTCCTTCGGATGCGACTTTAAGCGATAGTCCCGAGCCTGAACGATGTCAGGAACTCGTGAAGACTCGTTCCCTAAGTAAGAGAACCTGAGTAAGCAAACTTTAGACTCTAGGTGAATAAAAATTTAGTGTAGGCAAAATTTAGGACTCTCATAGTAGAGTTGGGCTCATGTCTACCAGGGTGACGAAAGAGCGCTCAAAGAGTAGGCGAAATGACTTCGTTCTTAAATTATAATTATAAAAAATTAACCTATATGTTTAGTTCACAATCACATCACTAGAATCGCCAGCTGTGATTCATGCCCGGGCTTTAACTATGAGGTATATCGCCTATTAGCAGAGAGCCCTTTCGTTAATCTGATAGACATGAGAAGAACTATAATTCCTGGTTAGGATTATCGTTAGTAATAATTAATACACAAGTTCAGGCCAACGGTTTGAGTTTCCCGCCGATTTTGAGCCTCTCGCCTATGTTAGTTTTCAGTTTTCTCCAAAGATAGCATTACTCTACCTTTTTTTTTAGGGTTACGTACCCCGAAAGGGTCCAGCGAACCCTATTGATCTCGCCGTGTCATCTATGTGTCCGTCCGTCCATCGCAGCGAAATATTTCACTAAACTATTAGTGTTAAATATCGTAAATTTTGACTAAATATGTTGATTAATGACTCCAGCAATATATTTAAAACTTTTTGAAATCGCAAAAAATTCTAAATCGCCCCCCTCCCTTATGATAAAATCTTTAAAAAAATCATGATGGCCCTCATGAGTCTAGAAACAAATATTATTGTTGAAAATATTATTTTCTTTTTCTTTTTATAGGATCTACCCTAGGTTTCATCGGAATTACACGCTTCAAGGCCCCCTAAAAATTGACCCCATTTTCGCGATGATGTCTCTCATCTTACCAAACAAAAATTGTAGAGAAAACTGAAAAGCACATTTTTTATGAAATACTATTCCTCGGAGGTCGCCCAGTTTGCGAGGTACATACCGAAAACAGTCCAGATATACCGTTTTGAAATACATTTCTTTCTAAGTTTGCTAAATTTATGCGAAAAAATTTAGTCCTATTGAAAAATTGTTTCCCATCAAAAATGTTCCTTAGTAAATTTTCAATTGCTAATGTGTCCTTAAACTCTAAAGTAATGTTTACATTGTATCGCGTAGCAACCCATTATTATAAAATGTTTTGTTATTATTGGTAGGTTTTTATTATTAATTTGTGGTAAAAAAGGTTTAAGTGTTATGTAAAACTAATAAATAATAATTAGATAAATAATTAAACAAATGAAATAATAATAATTAAAACAAAACAATAAATTACCACATTTCCTGTAGAAATTTTATATCTTTTCTTTTACTAAATTTTGATTTCTACAGTAGTTTTTCGAAAAGGGGCCCTAAAAAAGTATCAAAAGTTCAAGATGTGCAATTTTTAAGAAAGTGCACGTATTAAAAAAAAATGCAATTTACAAACTTTTCACTTGGATTTCTAAAGAGATGCCATTTTAAATAATATTAAATCTAATCCAAAGGGTTTTGAATAATTTTACTGAGCCAACAGGGAAAATGAATAGAACAGAATTTATGAGAACAAATCTTGGGTTTATTTTCTTAAATCTGCATTATTAAAATTAAAAAACTAAACATTGAAACAAACAAAAATCAAAAGAAAAATCTTAAAGACTAAATTCTTAACACAAATTCAATCTTTTTTGTTTTATATTTTGGTAATTTAAAAAAAATTAAGTTATATATTTCTGGGCATATATCCTGTACATATAAACAAATAAAAGTACCTTCTTTTTGAATCAATTTCACCGTCAATTCCTAATTAGTTCCTTATATCTTAAGCCTAAACACCACACTCTCCATGTTTTACTCAGACCGACTCCTCTCAACCAGGCCTCGACTCTCTCTACACACACTAATTAAAACAGCTGATGGCCGTGTTTTGTTTTTTTACTCATTTGTTTTGAAAGAAATTTGCTTTTTATATAAAATAAATATATATAATTTTTTAATTTTATAATTTAATCATTTTAATGTTTGTATTATTTTTATACATCACAAATTATAAAAAAAAAGTGATGTGGCCTTAACAGAACTTTCTTATACCAACCATGCTTTTACATATCACTTTCTCCCTCCTACGTTACTGGGTATACTAAAGTCACTTTCAGAATTATCCTGCTCAGTGTAATAAAGAAAACGGTTGTCGCCTGAACACTAATATACACAGTAATGCCAGTGTGATATGATTTTGAGAGGGAGAGGGGTGAGTGATCTGTAAAAGTGTGGTTGGTAGAAGTGGGCCCCATTTCTTATAACTATAGTATACTTTCTTATACCTCTGTAACCCTCCCTTAATTTCACATTTACCCCAGACATCATTTTCCAGAGATGTACTTAATTTTTTAACCCTCCCTCTTTAACCAAATATATAACCACATATTACTCCCTTTCCAAGACCTCTAAAAGTTAATTTTATCCCCTTTGCTGCCCCACCCCGGCATAAACAGAGCTCCCTATTACCCTCCCCCGTTATCACGTCCATATTTTTATAACTCTTGGTCGCCTCCGGGGGTAAAGGCGTTATTCTAGCCTTCTCCGTCAGACTAATAATCATTTTCATACAATATAAGGTGGAAGGTAGCTTCCAAGGAGGTGTCTGAGCCCCTTCTTAAATAAATTAAAAACTTGACACCTTACCTTCCTGGGGAAAAAGAAAAAAAAAAAATGGAAAAGAAAAAAGAGAAATTTTTTTTTGTTTCTTAAGAAAAACTTTTAAGCAAGTTTTAAGCACTTTTTTTTTTTTTTTTTTTTTTTTTTTAGAAAACATCGTCGGTGAATCACCGGCAATGTACTTCCTCAGTACGAATCAATCAACTAAAGTTTCGTTTTCCCTCCAAAACCAAAAGATCGTTTGAACTAAAGATCAACTTCGGCAGCTATTGGGGTTTTTGAGTCGAGTCTCCTCTGATTGCTTTGGCCGACTAGGTGTCTTCCTTATGGTCCTGGATCCAAATATGAAATGTGTCTTGTAGTTTCTTCTACAACTTTCATTTGAAGAGATTTTTTATTAGGTTATAAATATAAGAAGTATTTTGTAAAATGTACTTAGCTCCCAATGTAAAATGGTTTAAATTTTATATCGATTTCTGTCAAAATCTAACCAGATCTATGTTGGCACAAGTGACTTCTTCATTGTTAGCCTACTGAGCTCAAGATCGCTGGTTCAAAACCCGGCCGAGGCTCTTAGGTTTTTTATCTGGGTGGATGTCAGGTGCTCGTTAAAGACTCCCCCTAACATAGGCAACTATACCTGGATAAAGAAGATGTAGGACTCCCACTGTAGAGTCGAGCTCATGTCCACCAGACTGACGAAAGAGGCGATATGTCCTTGTAGTTAAACCCCGGGTATGAGTCATAATAACTAACGATGTATATATATATATATTTTTATGATGTCCATAAACTGGACTTTCTTATACCAACCACAATATAATGAAATAATGAATTATATAAAATTTAAGTAGTAGTAAAAGAATTTTGAGTACAAAAATATGTGATGTATCCATAAGAGACTAATCACATTTTTATATTTACCTCCCCCCACCTTACCCCTCCTCCCAAAACCAATGTTACCAACACATTACCTTCATATTCCCAGAATGCCAGTTAAAAATGAATTCAAATGAATTGAAGATAGAGGAGGATTTGAGATCTGATTGGTATAAGAAAGTCCTGTTATAGATACATCAAATATTTTCTTTATTCAAAATTCCTTTACATACCTACATATTATATATGTATACATATATAGGTACATAATATACATATATATTGTACATAGGTACATATTTTATGTATTACATGTACAAATTTATCACATGTGCTAGGAACTGCTTAATCGGGACCCTTAAAAACTCGAAAGGTCCAACAAAATATAGGACTCCCACTGTAGAGTCAACAGGGAAAGGACACGACCATTACGTACTTAGATCTCTAGGTATACATACCAGCTCTCCCAATATACCTAACTATTGAAACAATCGTGAGAAATGGCAATCTCTCTACTGTTGAGAGACATGTTTTTGCATCGTGTATTGAAATAACTGATGTCATAACTGCGTTCTAACTAATGGCGATACTTCACAAATCTCGTTTATATCCTAGTCCTCATATATCAGAGCGATAGTAAGGGTGCACGTAAAGCAACAAATTGTCCAGATAAGGCAACAGTCGGGTGAATAATGAAACGTCCAAATCTGTTTGCAAGTTGCCAATTGTCTTCTCCTATTGTATCCAATTCGCTCCTGGTATACTGACTCCATAGGTTCCGGTTGACTCATTCCCCCCTCATAGATAAGATACTTCCCCCCAGGATTATCTGAGCCCCCCTTGCCGCTCCAATACAAATTGTTATTGGCATCACTCCCCTTCAAGGCCTTCCCTCCTGTATTAGAAAATTTCTTACCAGTCAGTTGGTGGCATACGAGTTATTTTTCATTTTGGAAAGTTTCTCAAACTGCCAGTATTTTAATGTAGGGAATGTTGCCGTTCCTCGACTTACCTCCAAACGGTATGCCACATGTTTGCTGGATATTCTCAACGGGACCCAGAGTTCATATGTGATAGTAAGATGTTGTGGGACTAGATTTCTAATAGAAATAAAAGACGTTGTCTTCCCACTGTTTTATTATACTCCTCACTAACCCTGTACGTCCATGCAGGGAATAATTTCACAGGATATATGTTTAAAAATAAAAAAATAACTAGATCCACTTTTATATTGACTGATTACACAAAAATATATATACAAAGCACAAGACACTCCCCTGGAAGGTCCTCTCCCCTTCCCAGGTTCTCTCACTTCGATTATTGATTGTCAATCGATAATCGACTTTTTTTTTTTTTACAAACTGTAAAGAGAGGGGGGAGATTTTCATTTCTACACAAAAAAATAGTACAATCACCTGCAATGTACTTCCCCAGTAGAAAGTAATCAATTAAGTTTTTCCTCTCCCTCTAAAACCAATCGACCGTTTGGGTTCAAAATAAATTGAATCTACAATCATTACATGGGAGTGATTAGGCTAATTGAGTTGAGTCGTTCTTCCCTGATCTTCCCCTTATTGAAAAATTGTGGGAATATAACTATTGTTCTCTATGTATTTCACAGGAGGTGCGTTCAGTAGGACAGTATCGTGACAGTGTCATGTCAGGTGATTAGCGGTTCGGTTACTCAACTAGACAATAACACTGAACTGTCACGGCCGCGTTTCCTCTCTCAACACAACATCTTCAGACACTCCAGATCGATATGTGTTGATTATTGTATTGTATAAGTCAGATAGATATTGTGACTCATGCCCGGGCTTTAACGACGAGGTAATATCGCCTTCTACCAGAGTGCTTCTACGTCTATCTAGGTTTATTCACCTTTAGGGTAGGAACCTTTAACGAGTTCCTGACATATCACAGGCTCTTGATCATCCGAAGTATGGCATCCGCAAGGTTTTTTCTCTTCCCAGATAAATAACCGAAGGACCTCGGCCGGGTTTCGATCCCGCGAGCTCAGTCACCTCGAAGCTAGTAGCGCCCTCTATATTGTATAAGTATCACACTGAAATTATGTCTTCTAAAGAGCAACTCATCCTGGCTGTGCAAAATTATGGAATTATTTTTTAGCAACAGTCGTAATTATTGCTACGTTAGCATCGCTATGGAGAACGCCTGGACATAGATGATACACTGCAAAAATTAGTTAGTAATAATTGTTCAATTAATTCATTTGGTATACTCTTATAGAAATTGTTATGTTATTTTTTCTTTATTATTTTTCTCTTGAATTTAATAATTATTTTATTGCCATTTATTATTTTATCTCATTCTATCAACCAATTATCGTTTTAACCAATTGTAAATATGGCAAATAACAAAAAAAAAAAAGTATTTATTTGAACATAGTTGAAATAGAGTAAATCACTAATTTATAGAACCAGGAGCACCTCTGCAGAAAGTTGAAGTCAGGACTGCGTAAGGTTTGAAGCTTTACTGGTCTGGTGGGCGGACTATATTCAGACATGTCTGAGCAGAACGGCCCTGAACTATGATACTCTGTCTGTGAACGAAGAGTTTTATATTTTATCGAATTTACAAAGGTCTGAAAGCCCTTCAGAAATGTTCTGTATTCAACACAAATCAAGATAAAAGAGCCAACAACGTGTAATTACACAAATGTCAGGTAAATAAATGGAAAATAAGCAAAAGATCCTGAGAAGGAAGACTTTTTCAGTATTCTTCAATAAGATAAAAAGTTCTATTTCCCGTAATGGAATGTTCTTCAAAGTAAAAACAAAAAAAATAAAAATAAAAAAAATTTAAATAATATGGTTGTAAAGAGTGAGCCTTGTTGGACTCCCTAAAAGAGAGCTCTGAGCGGCCATGTTAATTGCGACTGTCCCTCAGCTTTACTTCCTCATATCCTTCCATCTTGTTTTCTTTCTTTTTTTCCCAATTCCCAGCTTTTTTTTTTACATCTTTTCTTTCTTTACAAACCACAATTCCCCTGACATCTTCAAGAAACTCATTTCTGAAACCATAACTGAAATGGAAGTGTTTTTATTTGCAAAGCTCCGTCCATACTAAAAAGCAATACTCAGTATAAATTCATTGTTTTCTTCCCTATTTTCTTTTCATATAATAATGGTAAAATGTACAACTTAATGTAGTAAATATATTTCTGAGCGAAGTTTTTTGAAATTTTTTTTTTCTTAGGCAGATTTTATTTTAAATGAATAAAGTTTTGCTTCCTCTCATATCCGAAGGATGCAGGAAGCTTCTGGGAGACAAACATATTTTGAACAGGTTTCACAATTTCTTTCAGATCTTTGCATGGTAGCAAATACTGCATGGATTTCTATAAAACTTGGATTCACATGTAGATGGTCCCTAATGGTAGTTACCTACAACAATTTTTTTGTCGAAAGAGTATATTTTAAATTTTTTACAAAATTTGTAATGACAAGAAAGTGACCTCTACACAAAATACAAATAATTAAAAAGAGCAGGTAAACAATATATCCACGTTACTACGCCTTTTCGAAGTCACATTTTAGAGTTTTCCTTTTTGCCAAATCAATTTCTATTAAACATTTACATGTACATTTCAAAATGGTAGGGGGGAGTATCGAAGTGCGAGTACAGAAAAACTCGGTCTCTCTTTGTAGTTGGCTTCTCTTTACGCTAGTTCCACACTCCAGACAAGACTCTTGATACCATCATAATAATTGAGGTACGACAGATCTGCTCCAGCGCCGTCTCGACACCCCAACCGATATTGCGACCTTGTGGTGGGCAGGCAGCAACACTATCCCCTATATTTCCGAACCTAAGCCTATATACTTATAATAATATATATTGGTGGGCTGGTGCTTCGCAAATAAGGGCCTAAGCATTCAATGCTCTTATCCCTTCCCTGGAAGCGCTGGGTTTCTACCCTACCTCGTTACCTAGTTGTTTATCCTTCCAAAACCAAGCCTTTCATGAAGGACCCAGTTTCCCAATTTTCTTAACGAATCTGAGAATGTTCCCGTGGTCCAATCTTCTAAAGTCCTCCTCTATCTTTACCAAAAATGTGGAATCTCGTCCGAGCATTTGCCCAGGAAGTCGTCTCGTCTTCTTCTCCACATCTGTCACAGGTAGGATTGTCCTTGACTCCTAAAGTGTGTTGCCTACGTACTAGTGCACTTTAAACGCCCAGACAAGACATTCTAGATATTCCCCTATAGCCTCAGCGATCTTCGTCAGCCCTACTCCAGCGCCTTCTCGTCACTCTAACCGATATGCTGACCTTCTGGTGGGCAGGCAGCGACACTCTAGAGGTACCCTACAGCCTCATCGATCTTCAACCGCACTGCTTCAGTGCCCTCTCGAAGCCCCAACGATGGCCTCAGTACCCCGTGACAGATGTTCTCTGGTCATTGTCTTCCTCGATAGAAACCAGATACCCTCCCAGATGGCCCGGCTACCTCCACTGTTTTTGATCAATATTTGCCATCTCGTTACAATGATATCATCTCTTGCTCCCTTGGGATAGCTTCATTTGTTTTTTGACAATTCCAATCACCCCTTTGTCACCCTTATACATTCCTGTTACTGTAAAGTACAGTTCAGCTTCTTCGGAAATTACGGTGGTTACACCAGACAATTATTTTCTTCACTTCTTTTTTTCCCCAGTTATTGTGAAATATTATCTCTAATGTTGTGCTAGTATTAGTATTATATAAGCTATTGGGAATCGAATTCATAAAAAAACTAGAACCGCCTTAAAGAGTTCATGGATCATCTGGGAACGTTTTGGAGGGAGAGAACCAGATTCAGACAGTCGAAGATGTTCCATCCTCAAAAGGAACTTAGACAACGAATAGAACATGGACCATTTAACAGATTGAGTTGCCAAGGAGAGACCTACCTGCGAACGATGCGAAAAACAAAACGAAGACGCTGGCACACTTCCTAAGCAAGTAACCGTGGTACAGCCAGACAAGATCACATCATTGGAAGTCGAGGGCGCAGGTAGCTCAGTGGTATGCGTGCTTGCCTTCTGAGCTCAAGGTCGTGGGTTCGAAACCCGATGCGACATTAAGCGATGGTCCCGAGCCTGTATCATGTCAGGTACTCGTTAAAGACCACTGCCCTAGGTGAATAAATTTAGGGTAGGCAAAATTTAGGACTCCCACAGTAGAGTCGGTCTCATGTCCACCAGAGTGACGAAAGAGCGCTCTGGTAATAGGCGATATGACCTCATAATGAAAAATCGTATAAGTTTCTCTGTAGAAGGTTCGTTCTTGTTACATGGAGTGCTTTTAGTCCTATCAGCAGCATTATCAGCATCATCATCTGATAAGGAGTTGTTGCCCAGAATAGAGAATACAGTAGGGCTGAGCAGTAAAATAAAAGTTTCAACAATTCTTCAAGACGAATTAATATTATTACTAATTGAATCAATTAATACCTCTAGGATTTATGTTTCATTGTTGATCTAGAATGGCGCGGAACAAGTTCTATATTGTAAAAAATTCATTGTTTATCGATTTATTGAATATACTCATATGTTAATTTGTTTATTTTTATTCAAGCATACTGTTTTGTTTGTTTTGTGTTTTAAAGTAGTTTTCTAAATGTTTTCAAGTTATTTGAATGTTTTGTTCGTCTAAAAAATTCTTATAGATTAATTTATTACTTTTATACTTTCTGATTACTTCTAGAACAATGTCATGTAATCTGATTAATGTTAATGCATGGAATATTCAAACTTCACATCGATACAATTACATCGGAAGTTATTAGAATTTCTGTGTTAAGCCCCCCTCCCCCCCCCCCCCCCCCCCCCACTCCTCTAATTACACTTTTCCCTTTGACCGATTTGTCTGAAAATCAATAGATGTTGGTCGTCCCCCCCCCCTCGGGAACACATACAAGATTTCTTGTCGGTACATTCATACATACAATAATTATATTGGGAGTTATCGTTTTCACAAACTAACAAGCAGGAAATGTTTTTTGTTTACATTTTTTTAAAAGAAGGGGGCGGAAAACTTCAAATTCCGTTGAAAATTAAACATCGAATGTCTGACAAATTTGATAACTTCCCCTATACTTTTTATAGCTGGGGAAGATATATTACAAAGATCCATTAAAATGTAAATTTTGTCAAATGGAGGTCTCTCAGGTGGTTCATTCTACACCTGTTGATATTGTACACAAACCGTTGTCAGAAATACTTTCATCAATGTGATATATCCAGCCACATTTTCTTTCGTTTCAGTTTCAAATTGGAATTGAAAAAAAAAAAGAAGAAAAAATAAGATAAAAAAATTTGGTTCTATCAATTTTTCTTGTTTTCCCTCAACGGAGCAACAACAGAGCCGAAAAAACAAACTGCCAAAATGTTTGTCTCCGATTTTGTCTGATTTGAAAATTCAATCGAATCAAAGTGTTTTACTGGAACTGTGTTGTCAATTTCGGACTAGATTTTTTACCTATACAGAAAAAAAATATATAAATATGTATATACATTGTGATAATTAATTAAATTAGTAAAAATAAAAAAATATTATTGAATTAATAATAATTAAATAAACAAATAAAATTACCGAATTTCCTGTAAAAATTAAAGCTGGTCTTCTACTAAATTTTGATTTCTATAGTACTTAGTTTCCAAAAAAGGTCCTAAAAAAATATCGAAAGTTCAAGAAGAGCAATTTTTTAAAATACACGTTTCTAAAAAATTTCAATGAACAAACTTTTGATTTTTATTTCTTCTAAATTTACTAGAGAGATGCTATATCGTTTTTCTAAATTTTAATGTAAAAAGCTGAACCTCGTCTTTTGTTCTTCACTAATTGGTTCGTTTTAAAATTAAATGCGACTTCATACATTTATTCACTAATTTACTTACTTCATTTCTAACAGCTGTTTTTTTTTTTTTTATACCAATAAATATAATTAATTCTATAAATTATTATTAATAATTACAATATGTGTAGTTTTATACATCACAATATGTTTAGTTGTGTTAGCTTTAGTTCAGATGGCGTGGAGGATTATCAGGATGTGATTGAGGACAGGATTTATTGTGCGCCCTCTAATGCCGAATAGTATACAATTACATATATTTATACAATCTTTATGCAATAGACAATATTTGAAAAAGAAGTTTGTTTTAATAATTAATCTAGTAATACAATAAAACTAGCGACAATTGATAGTGTTTGATTCCTGGTTACCTTGACTTTCCACATAAAAGGATCCCATTCTCGTCGCCATAATTGTAATGTATTTACAGTAAATAAAACACTTTAGTTAAACTGTGTAAATAACTTCATTAACCACGAGCTAAAGGATCCCGTGCTCCTCTGACAGGTTACACCAAGGTTACTTTTTGACGATCAATCTCCCAAAACAATCGATACAAATAAGTTATAACGATCGATATCCCCAATATACCACACTGATAATGAATCACATTTACCTAGGGGATATCCTTGTTATATATATTCAGCATGGCCCCCACAAGGGTGGGGCTGGTGCAACTTTGGTCCAGTCCTTTTTATTTTTTTATTTTAGTAAATTTTGCAAGGGATCATAACTTAAAAAGGCAAAATATATAATTATAAGAAAATTTAGTATAATAGATACATATTCTAGTTGTGCGAGTTATTAAGTTATTATTTAATTAGTTGCGTGCATGGATAGTTACTCTTGTTTGCAAATTACTAGTATAAAACAGTCCGCAAGAGACAGGTATAGACGGGCCCCTCAACCCTCCCCCACTCCTATTTCCCAGCCTATTGTCCAGCTGTTTCCCTCAGAGCAGTGTTCTAAAAATAGACGCATCGACGCATAGTATCAATTTGACTGATTGAAAATGAATTGGCCAAAACTATTGACTTTTCAGATGTTATTGATAAATTTAGTCAAAAGAAAGCTAGGAAAGCTATGATAATTTAGGGCAGTTAGGCTATAAGTAAGCTTTTGTTGTAGCCAGTGTATTAAACACACACAAACATCGTAATTTTTAGAGCTCTTAATGTTATTTTTTTTTTAGATCGTAATACTAGTTTTTGTCAATTTTTATTTTAATGTTAGTGAGTCAAAGAAATCTAAATATTTAAACGTTAATTTCAGTAAAATAAAAGTAAATGATATAATCACGGTAGCAATTGATGTGTGAAATAATTTAATCAATAAAGTCATCAATCTAACTGATACTGTAACATTAATTATACCTTTCAATCTATTTTTAGTTTAAATAAAATTGTAAAAGGGTTAAAAAATAAGCATGTAATTATAATATAGCACATGACTATGAGATGGGGGCCCGACCCTGATGCTGGTTACAGGGCCCGCAATCCAATGTGGGGGCCATGATATTCAGATACATGAGAACAGTATATTAATGACGTTTGATGTGTTATTTCATTTACTGTCTCTCATGTTTATACTAATTAAGCCCACGTTCAAAAGAAAACAGACAGGAGAAACTGTTGTTTTTAGTTTTTTTTTTGTTTTTTTTATAGGTTTTTTTTATACGTTTGTGGTATAAGGAAACAGAGCGGAAAGTTTATTGATTGTAGAAGCAGGGATATTGTTGTAGCTGGAAGCTTGAGGGGGGGGGGGGGGGGGGGGGGCAAAGCCAGCCTGGACAAATATTTGTTCAGTTTGGGAATTCTAATTGACTCGTGATGGAACCTTTGACAGAGGAAATAGAACAAGACATTGGCAACTAACTTCCATCGGCAGACAAACGGGTAGTTCTCACAATCCTACAGACTTCAGCAACTGCTTTCTCTATTAATAAATTTGGAATGGTTTTATTAAGAATTCCAATTGCCTTCAAGACATCAGCAACACTAAATAAATATCTGCAACCTTTCATGATCTAATGCAGTAATAGATCTGCAGTGATTTCTTATGTTAAAATGAGTTCTAATTGACTAGAGATGGAACTCATGAGGCTACAGCTGTCTTGCCTTGGAAAATATACCGAAGAGCTCCCACGTTTCTAGAGATTAACACTTGATGTTAATAATAGATCTGAAATGGTTTCATGAAGAATTCCAATTGCCATCGACGCAGGCAATAGAACATCAAGAATTGGCTATTTTCGTACCTAGGCTAACATATCTGGTAGCTTCTACAATCCAATAGTTTTCAGCAATAGATCTGCAATGATTACATTTTGGTACTGACAGTGAGTTCTAAGCAGCTCACGATAGAATCTATGACGGACGCTTTAGCTACGTTGCCTTGGAAAATATATTAGACAGCTCTCATGATTCTATTGGTCAGCAATTGATATGAATAATGGATTCGTTAAGAATTCTAAATGCCGTCGAAGTACGCAATAGCTCTTACTTTGCATCAGCAACATCTGTGCCTAGGCTAACGTACAGGAGAGCTCCCATGATCCAACAGTCTTCAGGTAAAGATTGCAATGAATTTCATTAGGAATATATTCAAAAAATAAAAAAGTTGCAATTGTTTGGCATGTCGAATAAAATTAAAAAAAAAAAAAAAAAAGAGAAAAGGAAGGATTTTTACTAACGAAGAGTAGTGGGTGGAGGTGGACAGAAGGGTGGACTGAAACAGACTGACAGGACTAATAGGGGAAAGCCGGGCGAGCTAACAGGGAATCCGTACTGTGCTACTTCTAACAAGGACGACCATTTGGAGGGTTGTCAGGACCACCCACGGCAATTATTGAGCCGTGGGTACTATGGTACCGAAAGGGGCTCAAGCATGCGGCCTCTAGGGCCTTCGACATCCCGGAACATGGGCAATTTAGTAGACATGTCACATAGGGTTGTCCAATATTTATGAAGATCGAATTTAATGTTTAGCTTCCCGCTGCGTACGTTTTATTTATTTTTTATCCCAAGCAACTATCCCCATTATTCTTGCTGTCTCTCTTGTAAATGCTAATGTCTTCCCTCAGAAATTCCTCGCATCTTTTTCTGATATGTCTACTGCCATTTTGATCGGTAAAGCTATAATTTCCACTTTATTCTCTCCTCGAGTTCTTGATGGCTTTTCGTCTACATATTACATATTTCGAATTTTAGATACCCTCAAAGAATATAGATAACCAGCGGGTGAATTCTGGGAGAATGAGGTGTTACAAGACCCAAAGGGGTGAAGAATGAAGGATATCATCCGCAATCAAAGTTATCAGCTATCGATCTCTCAGTCATTGTGACGGGAATTTTTTTGAAAAGAACTATGAATTCGTAGCTGGGTGCCACAAATAATGGGATATCAATTGGAATACCAAGGTGAGAGCTGAGAAGTCGAAAGTTGGAGCAACATTGTTGTTGGAGTTGTCAGCCATTGTAGTAGTCTAGTAGTCTAGTATGCCTCTAGTAGTAAGACTATCATTCTTAATTTGTTTCTCTCATTTTCCACCATTGTTACTCCCAGTCGCCCCATGCTGTTTGTTGAATCAAGCATACAGGTCTCAGGCTAATATTCCATTACATCTATAATGATAGTCTGTTGCTTATGTGGTTTCTTTGTTGTCGCAGTGACGTAGAATCCATATGATATCTTCCTTTCCTGCCCTCCTATATTCTCTGAGAGCTGGAGGATCCCAGATTGGTGGAGAAGGCGTCGTGGAGCAAGGGAGGAGAGCTGAGGTAGTCAATGCAGATGAGAATCCTTGAGTGATCCGTCATCACCATCTTCAGGGCTTTGTGAATAGCCATTAGCACACCGATGGAAGAAAGCATCCATAAGAGCAGCCGTCGTGTGTCCCCGAATTCTGCGCTTCTCTCAGTTTTAGAGCACCAGGCTGCAAGGTTTTAGAGCACCAGGCTGCAAGGTTTTAGAGTTCCTATAGTTTTCCTGTATTCACTTTCGTATACGAGTATATAAGCACGCCTCTTTTAAAGAATTTAGTGAATTTGAGATTGATTTTAGGAGATGGTAGGATCCCAGCTCAACAGTATTGAATCTAAAAATTCAAGGGAATTTCTCTGAAGATACTTCTGTCAAACCTAGAAATGAAAATCAATGAGAAAATCTATCGTATATTGCTTTACGTTCTCATGTCCTTCATGGTCATTCCTCAGGTCACAAAGAATAGGAAGAATTTGCCGGAAATATAAACTTATAGACTATAAATAATAGTCAAGCTTTTCTCAATAACCTTTAGTACTAATTTGTCTATTTTTGGGAAACGGAGAGTCGATTTCATGTCGATCGATAATTGAGAAACAATACTTGTTGATAAGCCATAAGCAGGCCCAAATTTAATTACGAGTGTTTCACAAATAGTTAACAGTAGGTACTAAAGTTGAAAGGAGTATTGGGTTATTGACTGTTCGTGCCCGAGTAAGTCGTTGTAATTAAGTAATGTTTTGATATCACGTGTGGGAGATGGTGCCGGAGCTTGGAACCGACGAACTCCGCGACAATTAGATAATTGAGTTGGTTGGTTTGGCCCGCAGGCGGAGATCAATGGCCCGCTCTCTCAATTAGGGTTATCTACCCACTGTGGCAAACACGAGGGGACAAATGGGGGATCCAGAGGGCAAATGGGAGATCCAGAGGGCAAATGTGGGATCCAGGGCAAATGTACTCATACTGTAGCTCTCCCACATTCCGCGTACCGCCATTAACCCCCAACATGCAAACCTATTTTCTCGAATGGTCGGGACAATGAACACGTTTCGGTACATGTGTTAGGGGCTATTATTGTTTTCTGTTGATAGTACTTTAGAACACGGGTCGGCAACCTTTTTACACTTGAGGTCACAGGCTGCAGAGTGCATCAAGTTGTTAAGCACTAACATATCGATGGGCTTGGTTCACAAACTTCATTAGTATATCTAGCTAAAACTTCTGAGCTTGTAAACTTCTGAATCATCATACTAAATTTCGTGTTGAAACATTCTTTACATCGATTAGTTACTAGAGTTTTTGGGACCCCTTCTCTGATCTCTCACTTCCATTTGGCTGACATGGATGAAAATTAATAGGTGTCGTCCTTATTGGGTTCTGGACACGTATAAAATTTCGTGTCGATATATTCATTCCATCGGGAGTTATCGTGTTCAGACATACACACACACACACCCTTAACCCCCTAACTTTCCTTAAACTTTCAATACTACCTTTTATTTCTTCAGCTATGCGGAGTATAAAGGAAGTTATGTAATCGGTCAACAATTTTCGACAGTATTTTATGTTTTTCGACCTGTAGATTCTAAATAAGAAAAAAAAATTCTCTGTCTGTGTGCCTGTGAAAAATATATCTCCCAATAAAATGAATGTATCGACACGAAATTTTATATGTGAACCCAGAACCCCCTAATGACAACACCTATCGATTTTCAGCCAAATCGGTCAAAGGGGTCGGGGGATTATGGGAGAGGCTTAAATACTCTAATAACTGCCGTTCTAATGATTGTATTGACACAATGTGAATTTGAAATCCCATAAAGTCACCACTTATTAATTTTCAGCAGAAACGTCAGAAGGGGGGGGGGGGGGGGGTTGAGGGGAGGGTGCTCAATTCAAAAACCCTAATAACTGGTGATGTAATGAATTTAGTTTGCAGGTAATTAAGGAATAATTTTAAATCGGAAAATAATTGATATAAACTTTCAGGACATCTGGTTCTCTATATATAGTTCGTAGAGCTCCTGGTTGTTGCGTCTGTGCCATGCATGGCCTACTTGCACTCCTTCAAAAGGCCCTGTTCGCTCATTTTCTAAGTGGTCCAGGTTTCTGAGCCATACAGAAGAACTAAGCGGATAAGGATCTTATATAGAACGAATTTAGTCTACCTGGATATGTGGTTGCTTCTGAAGTGCTTGCTGAGACCATAGTAGCACTTGTTTGCCGCAAAGATTCCCTTCCTTATCTCAGCAGCTATTTTATTGGAGTTTATTTCGCCCAATTTAGACATCCCAGTCAGTTTTGAATGCTAATATTTTCCACTTATAATTCGAGAAATATTATTAACATCAGTTTAAAACCTTTTTTGTATTATTTAATAAAAAATATTAATTTTCATATTTTACGAAGGAATGTCCTTTTTGCGCCCGATGACACGCCACGGCATTCAATAATATATTTTCATAATTCAATATCGATTAAAAAGTTAGAATGTCTTTACCAAACTTAAAGTATAGTGTTTTCTAGAAACTAGTTCACTAAGAGAAGTTTAATACAGGGAAGGACGTAGAAAGAATAATGTTTTTGTTCGTTTTGGACCAAGAGATTTGGCAAAGTTGTGGAACAACAACAGTTGAGTGGGGAAAGACCCAGGGGAGGAAAATAGGAAAAATGAATGAAATGGATTGTAGGGGGGGGGGGGGGGGGGCGGAAAATATTTACCAAATAGTTGTAGGGGAGGGGGGGGGGGGGGCTGAAAATATCTGTTGAGGAGTTGGTTTGGTTGTTGGCACATGGAATCAATCCACTAATGTAATGTTTGCCAAAAGCCCAGCTGACAACAGTACACTGTCTGTTGACATATCAACTTGAGCACTATATTGCAAAAGTTTTTCTGAGGGCGTTTCTTTCTTATGAACAAATTTCTCTATTCTTACTTCCAGCTATAAGCCTATAAATAGGGAAGATATGTATAAGGTCAGAAATTATATGTTTTTCATCAGAATTTCATTTTTTCCGACCTTTTGAATAAAAAAATTGAGAAAAATTAAAGCAAGTTTTCGCTCTTTCTCTGAAAGTAATTTATAGATTTGTTTGAAAATAAAAAGGTGTTTTGTTCAGGGGCGTCTGAAGCTCATACGGAATTTCGTGTTAATACAATAGATACATCGACATCAACTTTGAGTTGAGCCCTCCTCTTCTCATCCCCTACTTCCTAATCGGCTAATTCGTCCTTATCGGGTTCTATTTCCAAATATAAAATTTCGTGAAATCTCCATTACGTAGGCATTTATTAGAGTTTTTGAGAAAACCCCTCTCTTTTGTTTTAAAGCTGCCAATCCTTCTAGGCTTTTGAATTTACATAAAAAATTTCTTGTCGATACAGTCATTACTCTCGATATTCGATATTCGGGAACATTTCGGTGTTATTATACAAACTGAATGCTGATTATTCAAACAGACGTCATGGGCCTATTTGGAGGCTTTAACTTGTTAAAGTCAGGTCCTCACTCAACGTCGAACCATCGCTTATCGTCCCATCCGAAGGATGGCATACTCAAGGTTACCTGCCAGATAAATGACATAATGGCCATCATATTCTAGAGATTCGAGATTGAACTCACTGTGGGAGGATTTCTTTCACAGGTTGTCAAGTAAGATGTAGTCTGACCTCTCACAGATTTTTATTTGTACTAGCTAGCCGGCTTTCGAGGTTGCCCTCTTCATCAGGCAGTCTGATAAATAAACATTTTTTACCTAATTAAAATATTTTAGTAGATAAAATGTAAAATTTATATATAATTTATTATATATATTTATATTTAATTTTAAATTGTTAAAGTTTTTAGATGGTTTTATTTATTTATGATTCACTTGTCCACAGATTATCCTTTAATCATTAACTACAAGGTCATATCGCCAGTCCGGGTCTTTGACGAGTACCTGACATCGTACCTCGGGACCACCATCCCATCCGAAGGGCGGCGTGCTCAAGGTTTTTTCACTTTTCAGAAAAAAAACCTAAGAGGCTCGGCCGGCTTACGAGCCCACGATCTTGAGCTCAGAAGGCAAGCACGCCGCCCTATGTTACCTCTGAGCTACTAGGCGCCCTCTTTTCGAACAATTACCCTAGGTGAATAAAAATTTAAGACTCCCACTGTAGAGCTGGGCTTATGACTTCGTAGTTAAAATCCGGGCATGAGTCACAATAACTAATAAGTAATGTTTTTTTTTTTTTTTTAACTTTCAGCGAATTTCTATCGTAATTAGCTAATAGGCTCACGCGGTAAGACGTTCGGAAACTATTACAATATTTTCATCAAATACTTCTCAGAATAGCATTTGTGGTCCTCTAAAATTTGTATTTATTTGTGTTTGACCTTTCACGCGTTAACTCACTAACTCACATTCCAATTTTGGTTCGAAGTGGTAAATGGAGAGCAATTTTTTAAGAGTTCACAATTTTGCGTATCACTCAAATTGTATTTGTAATTTTTTTTCAGATAGTGTCTTTGTTTGATGTTTAACAATAAAACTTCAGCTTACGTTGATCAGAAGCCTAGATTTTGAACAATTTCTGTTAACTAGGGTATAGTAGAGTTTGTCTTATTGATTCTCGCTTCAGAAATTTTTAAAATCTGTACTAGCTCGATCCAGATTCGATAATAGTCAATACAATTAAATCGATCGGGAATATATTGAAAAAAAAGAAGTCGTCAGTGCATCATCGATATATCCTGAGCGCGAATTAAACAACTCAGTTTTCGCTCTCCCTCCAAAGCCAATCTATTGTTTGGGTTAAACTTCAATATTTGACTATTGAATCCTCATACTATATTTTTTTTGTCGATATTTTTTATTGTTTATTTTTTTTGTCGATATGTTCATTACATCAAAAATTACTAAAGTTTTTGTGTTAGCCCCCCACCCTCACACAAATCCTTTCATTCTCTTTAGGCGATTTGGCTGAAAGTCCATAGTTGTTGTTGGATACAGGAAATTTTCTTTTCATTTTTGGAGTGAGGGGCCGGAAAATATGAATTTCCGGTGAAAATTCAACATCGAATTTTCTGTCCGATGACATAACTTCCCCTATACTTTGTATGGCAGCGGAAGTAAAAAAAAGGGGGAAAATATATAAAAGAGAAGTGAAACTTTCTTCTTGAGGAAACGTCTGAAGGAGTGTTGTGAGGAAGAGAGAAGTTTGGAACAGACGTGGTTTCCTGGGTGAGTCCAACCAAGGCAGGTTTATAACTTCGGTATTGGAAATATGAACTATGGAAGAAAGTTTTCAGAAATAATAGACTTACAGACTGTGAGACATCGCTGACAATAAGACGAAGACACGGAGGAAGAAAGGCATAATGACAACGCAGACGGGTTCAGCAAGCGTCAAGACCATGTACTCTGAGAGGAAATTTTAGCTGGCCTAGTGCCATTTTTCACATTTTTCAATTAGAGAGAATTCAATCGGATGTATCCCCGAAGCCTCCCGGACTGTCGAGGGCCTGGCGAAGGTCGTATCCTCTTCTTCCTCACCTGTGACAGATATGAGAAGAAGACGAGACGACGGCACACTTCCTGCGTATATGCTCGGGATACGTGCAAACTAGATTTCACATCTTTGGTAAAGACGTATTCATGCATGAACAGTGAAAGTGATGATAGTGATAAACTTTCAGTTGCCACAAAGTGGTGGTTAATTTCGAATATTTTTAAACGTTCATGTAGTGTTCACCCAATAAATACTGCAAGACAACCATTTGGCGAATACCACACCTTATTTCAACAACTTAAAAGGTACCCTGATAGATTTCATGAATATATGAGGATGGAAATTGAGACATTTAATTATATTGTGTTGTTAGTTGAGAAGCAACTAAGTACCCAAAAGTACAAAAATTAATTAGCTCTTCTTTCATAATAATTAATAATAATAATAAACTTTTGAATAATAATTATTATTAATAAAAAAATGATAAAACTACTATGAGGTTAGGTTAAACGACAACAAGTAAAATATTTTGACAAGTGGGTTGAGCATGCGCATTGTGCAGTCAGGGAGGACCAATCAGCACATAGCTCACATCGCTACATTGATGAAAAAACAAACTATTTTGTTTTACCATCGACATCGCATTAGGGATCCATGTGAGCCGCGAGGGTGAAAGCCATCGGGCATCCTTACCATGAACACTCACATTCAGAAGCGGTAGTTTGATATGACATCGAGGTATCGACCGCGACCTCCACCTCCACCTCCATCATCGATGCATCTTCGGTATAAACGTACCCTAAGGCTGCCATAGCCCACATGTGCAAATAAGTATTGTTTCCAAAGATATGTAGGTACCTGTAATAAAATAAATAAATAATAAAGTAATTTACCATTATTTTTTTGTAGATTTTGTACTTGAAAAAACAAAATAAATAATGTAGGTACTGAATTTTATGTTTATTATATCTTTCGACAAAGACATATTTTTGTATATTTTGTTTTTTATTTTGTATTTTATGTTCATGAAAATATTTTTATTTCGTTCAATAAAGACATTTAAAAAAAAAATAATGTACAGTTTATTTTCATTTTCTTACCTCTAAGTTACTTTGTGAGGTCCTGCGTGGGGCCCTCGGGTGGCTGGCGTGCGCGGCTGGCTGGATCGGGGGGCCTGGGGCAACTCCGCCGGTGCCTCTGGACTGGATCAGTCCCGGACTTGGAGGGTGTGGACGGCTTTTCTCACATGCACACCCTCGTCTTCAAGCCCCGCTATCTTCACTATTAAGCTAAGTGCTTACATATACTTGAGAGAGTGGCCCGGCTTTGCTGTTGTTTGTCCGCTGGCCCGGCCTGCCTGTTCGTTGGTTGGCGGTTCGTTGGCCCTGGGCATGGCCCCCACATTGGATTGCGGGCCCTGTAACCAGGATCAGGGTCGGGCCCCCATCTCATAGTCATGTGCTATATTATAATTACATGGTTATTTTTTAACCCTTTTACAATTTTATTTAAACTAAAAATAGATTGTAAGGTATAATTAATGTTACAGTATCAGTTAGATTTTAAAACCAAACTTTATTGATTAAATTATTTCACACATCAATTGCTACCGTGATTATATCATTTTCTTTTATTTTACTGAAATTAACGTTTAAATATTTAGATTTCTTTGACTCACTAACATTAAAATAAAAATTGACAAAAACTAGTATTACGATCTTAAAAAAAAATAACATTAAGAGCTCTAAAAATTACGATGTTTGTGTGTGTTTAATACACTGGCTACAACAAAAGCTTACTTATAGCCTAACTGCCCTAAATTATCATAGCTTTCCTAGCTTTATTTTGACTAAATTTATCAATAACATCTGAAAAGTCAATAGTTTTGCCAATTTATTTTCAATTATATATTTTGCCTTTTTAAGCTATGATCCCTTGCAAAATCTACTAAAATAAAAAGGACTGGAGCCGGACCCCCTTGGGCCCGGGCCCTGCAACCAAAGTTGCACCAGCCCCACCCCCTGGGTCCTATGCTTGGCCTTCCCCGGTCCCCCTGGCCCCCTGTGGGATCCCACCATAGCTGTTCTCGTCATTTGCATAAAGAGTTCGCTGGCTTAGTTAGGACAAGGAATGTAACAAGTTAGGGCGATAATAACCAAAGCAGCTGTTCGCCCCAAATAAACCAACCAACCAGCATTTAGGCTGGAAAATTCAGGCGTTTTACAAAACGGCTAGTACCTACATATTAGGCATTATGCAAAAAGGCCAATGAAATTCAGTCTATTTGTAGAATTAACTATTGATTACAAAAATGCTGAAAAAATTCCGCTCTTTTTTTTTGTAAAAAAGCCAACAGCCTCAGCCTAATTGAGATAGACTCGTTTTTTCAACGAAAAGGAGGCGTTTTGGAAAATGGCTAGGCATTTTGCGAAAAGTCTGATTCTACAATTATCCTGCGACATACATAAAAAGAGATATTTTGAGAAGATACTCTCCACAAAGACGCTATTGAACAGAACTCAATCTAACTAAGATTTAGTTAAAACAGTCGTCTACAGTTATATTACATTTTCAAAAGTTTCTACCATACTTCTTTGATGAAATTTACCATCTGGTTCCTCCAACTTAATTTGTGTTCAAGTTTCCCCTAAAACTTAAATATTTGTTTCATCCCTTAGATTTAATCTTCTCTTCCTCGCCTTTATTTCTCTGTACACGATATAAAATATTTATAATATATACATAATACTAGCAGATTACTCGGCGTTATTATATCTGAGGATGATCGTATGCGATATCCGGAATCAACGACTATGTACTTCCCCAGCACCAATTATTCAATTACTTTTTGCTCTCTGTTCAAAGCCAATCGATCTAAAATCGAATACTATTTGACTTACGTAGTGGCTTCTCAATCGTCATTCGTAATGAGAGCCCCCTTCTCTGATCCTCCCCTTCCCTTCGACTGATTTGGCTGAAAAACAATAGGTTTCGTCCCTCCCCCTTCTCCAACTTCCAGCCCTCCTGGTACCTCAGTACCTTTGCCTCCGCTACTCAAAAATTTTATTTCTCTCCCTTATTTTCAACTTTAGTGAAAAAATGTATGGATAAAAAAATGTACAAATTGATAATGTCAGCCATATTGATTTGGAAACTTTTACATTCGGGTTCAATAGTAACTCGGAAAATATGACATAAATGGCCCTTTCTATCGAGTGAATATGAAATCATCCATCCTGAATAGACAGACCCAAAATATGAAGTTTGGTTGTTGTATGTTCAGCCATTTCCTGTGGTGGTGGAACAAACAAACAGACAAACAGAGATAAAAAAACTAACTCTTTGTTTAACCTGAAGCGGATAAAAATTTCAAAAATACACAACGTACTGCTAGCTTTTATTTACAAAGATATTCATCCATGTCTATTCAATTTTCCATAAAAAAATATATATATATTTTTTTAAAGTTTTTTTTTATGTTTGTCTTGATGAGGGATGAGACTGTAAAAAATGTCAAACCGGTAACTTGAAAAATAAAAATACCTACTAATTACTGGCGTTAGTTCATTAGTTATTGTGACTCATGGCCGGTCATCACTTACAAGGTCATATCGCCTGCTACCAGAGTGGTGGACATGAGCCCGACTCTACAAAAGGAGTCCTAAATGTTGTCTACCTAGGTATAGCTCCCTGAGTTCCTCGAGAACTACTTTACATCCCATTCGAAGGACGGCGTGCTCAAATTTTTTTTCAATTCTCATATAAAAAATCTATGGGACTCGGCCGGGTTTCGAACCCACTATCTTGAACTCAATAGGCTAGCACACAAACTCTGAGCTACGGGCACCCTCCTAATTACTGAATATAATGTTGTGTATGTGGAATGGCGACAGACATTTTCCAGCAATTATCACATTTTCAAATAAACAAGATTGCAAAATAGACGTAGCCGGTAACACCAAAGTAGTATGCTTGCTTACTATGCTCAAGATCACCTTTCGAAACTCGACTTTTTATGTAGGACGTTAAAAAAAAAACCTAGCACAATGTCAGGTATTCGTTAAAGACTTAACCCCAAGTAATTAAACCTATAGTACAGTCTGGCTCATGACCATCTGCTCTGGTTGTAGGTGAGATGATCTCATAACGTTAAAGCCCGGGCATGAGTCGCAAAAACCCAGTTTGATGATTATGCAACTGTATCCCCAACTGAGAAACTAATAAATAGGATTAATTGTAAAGCTTGTGATTGTTTTTATCTCGGGGAGACAGGCCGGAAGCTGAGGATTAGAGTGAGGGAACATTTGAGGAGGGGTGACTCTGAATTCCTCCAACACCTCCAAAACACAGGACATGAGGCCGGTTCAGTCTGGTTATTACATCATGTCCAAAAAAGTAGAAAGATGGATACATTGGAAAATATAGAAATTAAATAGGAAAGGAGGAAGAGAGAGTCCCCCCTCCTCAACTCTAGAGAGGGGATGGGAGGTTTGTCCAGTCTCACGTACTCCGTTCTCCCAGTTGTGACTCAGATGGGGGACAGGAATAACTTATCTGTCCCCATCCATGCAATTTTAAATAGTTGAAGTTTGTAGATGGTTTTATTTATTTATAATTTATTTTTATTATGTTTTTGTTACTTTTTATAATTTAATGTATTTATATTTATTCAAATCTTTGTTGCCTTTATATTTTATGATTGTTACCAACATAATCTGTGTTTTGTTGCTTAACTCTTAGAGGGTCGGGTGATAAATCATAACGCTAGGGGACGGGTGATGCACTGAGTGCGCCACACGGTTTTTCACAATTTTAACATCAAACACCGCTAATAAAGTAGTCTAGCAGATCAAGTATTCATCATGAGTCTACTTATAATGAGTAATGGAAACAATGAGAATAAAAATGTATTTCAGATTTATTGAATTTATGTATTATAAAATGAATACGTGAAATTTTCCAAGGAACACACAATCAGTACAAACAAAACAAACAATAGGTGCTTCAATAATCCGAATTTTCCGATTCATTTGCATCGCATGACTCACAAACTTGCTTGATTTTCAAATGTTTCTTGCATGTAAAATTTTTTTCAAAATATTTTTTTTGGGAGTTCGTGAAAACTTACTTTTTAGTGGAACTTTTTTCCAATTATGTGATCCAGAAATTTCCTTAAGTTTTTTACCTTTCACAATGCGGGTTTTATATAACTTTTTTACGAAGTAATCGTCGTCACCTGAATCGTTATCCTCTTCCGATGAATTGCCTTCTTTTCCCTCAAGCACTCCTTCAACCTCAGAATCACTAACGATAGTGATCACGAGGTCACTTTGCTCAATGATTTCTTCCTCATCAACATCAGAAGTATTTGACTCATCAACATCAGCATCACTAAGTTCTTGAAGAATGATAGAATACTGAGAAGGGGACACAATATCGCGGCGAGACATACCGGGACGGGTGGCGCACGGAATGCGCCAACAGTGACTTTTCAAACACAGAGCGAGGATAAAACTATGACAACTGAATCCCGATCGAGGACAACTAACACAACATAGGGGTGGGGAGTTGGTAGGAGGATAATAAGAGTTTGGGCTTCCTAGAAGAAAAATAGCTGTGATTCATAGGAACTTTCCTGCCCTCGGCGCACGCTGTGCGCCAGCCCGTCCCTCTAAGGGTTAAGGATGGTTTCTTTTGAAGACTGCCTGATGATGAGGGCAACCTCGAAAGCCGGCTAGTTAATACAAATAAAAATCTGTGAGAAATCAGACTACGTCTTACTTCACAACCTGTGTAATTAATAAGTCAACAACAAGCCTTACCTACTCAGAACCGAACATTACATAAGGGGATTGTGAGGGCGCAAAATGTATTTTTTTTTTAGAAAAATAGAATAGCTTTAAAAGGGTCAAAAAGATCAAAGACTTGACTTTCCCATGGTAGCCATTAATTAGGAAGACCGGAAAGACGTCTTGAAGTAAGTAAGAAAAGCACAGCTGAGGGAGCTTAATTTCCTCAACTTAAGAAACAGCTTTAATTTCCTCTGACTAAGTGGTTACAGGGTACAACTACAAGCCTAGAGCTACCGTTTATTCTGCCCAAAAAGATAAAAGAAAAACGAAGGAAATTAAAACATTTCAAAAGAAAGAAAAAAAAAAAAAAAAAATCGACCCCTAAATTTGACTTTTTGGGACAAAAATTTGTTTTCTTATTTTATTTATTTATAATTACAATTATATTTATAGTTCCATAAGTTGAAGACCGCCTTCGATACCCTATTAATAAGTGTTATATAATGTTAAATTAATAATTATAAGTGTTTGATGTCGCTCTTCCTATATATAGGATACTGTCGAATCTATCATAATGAAACTTTGTACACAATTAAAGGGTGATATTTAGACTAGCGAATAATCATTAGGGGTAAAAGTAATTTGGTAAAAAGAAAATATTAAACTAAAAAAAAAAAATTCAGGTAATGATATATAGAAGATACGATGGTGTAGCTGTGATGATTAAAAAAATGATGTCCCATAAAAATAAATATAATTAAATAATAATTAAATTAATAATAAATAAACAAATAATAAAATTATCACATTTTCTACATTTGGATTTCTTCTAAATTTACTAAAGAGATGCCATCTTGTATTTCTAAATTTGAAGACTACAGGAGAAAAAGGGGGAATGTGGTAAATTATGATTTTTGGTAATTCGAATTTTAAAGTTTGACCCATTGTTCTAGTCCTTTTTCCTTCCCCTATGTATGTATACTTTAATACCTCAAGTTCAATTACTCATCATTTGTGATATACATAAATGTGGGAAATTATGTGCAATAAATCACTCTAAATAATCAGTTTATTTAATAAAAAACACAAAATTTCCAAAAAATACTGGGGAAGAAGGGGGAACTCCAGAATAAAATGGGACCGAGGCTGTGAACGAAAAATTTATTTAACAGTGCTGTTATTACTTTATTTTTCTTGTGGGTTTCTTGTTACTTCTCTTCTCTTTGATGTGGCGAAGATGTGTGAGATATCAAGGACGCTCTGCGACCGCTAGTCCCCCTTTTCGTCTGGTAGCACAGAGCTTCCCCCTTCTTGCGCGGTAATTTTTCGAAGGTGAACTGCTTTATCTTAGCACCCATCATCTTCTCCCCTTATTTGCACTTGTTAAATGAAAGTAGACTTACCGTGGAAGTTGTTGCCAACTCTAACTCATTTTTTTTTAAAAGTGACCTTTCCCCTTTTTCCCCTGTAGTCTTCATTTACAAAAATGTTCAATCTAATCCAAAGGTATAAATTATCTTACTGGGTTAACATGGAAAATGAATAGCATAGAATAAGAGAACACATATTTGGGTTTATTTTTCTTAACCTACATTTTCAATAAAAATCTTATAAACTAATTACTTATATCTATTTAGTCTCTATTCTTTTTAAATATTATGGCCATTATTTATAATTATTTTGTATTTTGGGCATATACATTATGTGTATATAAATGAATAACAGTACCTTTACGCAATATATTTCACTGTTGAAACTACTCTCTCACTAGACTGTCCACCTCCACATCTCAACTCCGATAATAGAATTTTGTATGGGAGCGAGTTGTCTTCTGAACTCATGATCCTTGAGCACCCCGTCTTTCGGAGCCTGTACGATGTCTGGTATTCATTCGTCATATCCATAACCTAGATAAATAAAAAAAATGAGAACAAGTAGTAAAGTCGAGCTCATGTCTACCAGAGCGAAGAAAGAGCGCTCTGGTAGTAGGCAATAGGCGATATGACACCTCGTAATTAAAGCCCTGGCATGTGTCCCAATAACTAACTAAAATGTTGCCAAACAATTCAAGACAATGTGGTTGCGTAAAGAAGTTTCGATTCCTATTATTTTTGTGACACATTTTGTCCATGAGAGAGACAGTAGAATTATGAAACATACATAAAAACAAAATAGGAGGAGTATAGTGGCGATAAACAAAAACTTGAACTCCGGTGTAACTTTATATAAGGTTGTAAAGTTATAAAAAAAACTGTAGTAAATAATCCATAAAGTACCATTTATCGTAGTTGGGACAAGTTAAATGGGTGAAAAGATAGGGGTTATCGGCCACATAACATCCATAATCGGCTAAATTCCTCGGAGGGTATACTAACAAAAATAGGAGAACTACACGGTTCAAAAGTTAAACTTGGGCCATTTAATGTAGGACAGCCGATAAATGTATGATGGGTTGTTTATAGTCCAAATAGAGGGGGCTCTTCTCCGGAAGAAAGTTTTATGAAGGCGATACATTCTGAACTGAATGTATTGAAATGGCATCTAGTTCATTTGTTTATTTTATTTTTTTATTTTTTTTATTTTTTTTTTTACTGGAGTGGGAAATGCCAGTCACGCACATCCAGGGAAGATAGCCCTGGATAGTGTGGGGCTCGAGTCGTTTCTCCATATCCACTAAAACCCCCTCCTTCGACGATCCTGATTCCCTTCCGCGGAACTGACTGCCTGTCATCACTTCGTGGAAGGGAGGAAGGGTGGCTGGTAACGCCCCTTCTTCTGTTCTTATTGCCGCTACTGTTGTTCCTTGTCAGCCCTCTCCTGTAGGGCCAGCCCACTCATGATGAGCGCTGCCCCCCACGACTCCTGGTAGCGCAGCATACCGTCCACGTAGCTGGTAGCAGTCAGTGGGGCGCCCATGCTGCACTCCAGATTTATCCTTCCCTCCTCAAATCTGGGGCATTTGAGGAGGACATGCTCCGCCGTCTCCGTCTCACCAAGGCACGCGGGGCAGTCTGGTGCTGTTTCATTTGTTTATCTATATATTTGCAAGAGTTCTCAGCTCAGGATAGGCGGTCATTTGTTCATGAAAAATGAAAAAAATGATAACCATAACACGACTTTCATATACCAACCACCTTTGTACAGATCACACTCTCTGAAATTCACACTGACTTTAGTGGATACATGAAAATAACGTGTTGGCGTCAACTCTGGCTACAGCGTAACTCTGAGAGTGACTTTCTTATACCCAGAAACGACGGTGGAATTTGAGTGTGATCTACACAAAATTGGTTGGTATAAGAAAGTCCTATTTTGACCACAACACATATATTTTATTTTTTTAATTATTTTTTTTATCCTGTATGATAACAAGTTAACAAAAAAAAAATATATTTGCTTTTTAACATAATTTTGAAATATTTCTTACGGAAATTTATTTTATGTTCTTTAGGGCACTATAACATTAGTTGTATTGGTCCTATTGCAAATTTAAGGGAAATGAAAGATTTATAATTTAATAAGCAATATTTTTTGTACAGAACACTTTTTAGATAGGATTAACCGTTTTCGCATAAATCAAACGAACGTCTAAATAAAATAAGTTTCAAAATGGCATTTTAGGTTTTTGGTATCTCGCAAACCTGCCTTCTTTCTTCTTCTTTCTTCTTTCTGCGGCGCTAAGGTCCTGAAAGAACCCGGCCCTCCGTCACAATACTCCTCCATTCGTCTCCATCTAAAACCTTCTCTCTCCATCCTCTGATGCCCAACACTCGGAGGTCCGCCTCAACGTCGTCCAGCCAACGGAGTCTCGGTCTTCCTCTTCTCCTGGCACCGCCTGGCCTACCGTAGAGGGCCTGTTTAGGGAGTCCTTCCATTCTCTCTACGTGGCCCAACCAACGTAACCTCGCCTGCTTGATCACGGACACCAGGTCGGGATCCACGTAGAGGTCTCTCACCTCTCTGTTCTTCCGGATACGCCGTCTGCCGTTCTCGGAAACAGGTCCATAAATCTTTCTGAGTACTTTGCGTTCACACAGTTGCAGAGTCTCTTCATTTTCTTTTGTCAACGCCCAAGTTTCACCAGTGTAAGTTACAATTGGACGGACAATGGTTTTATAGACTATTAGCTTGGCCCTCCACGTTAATGTACGCAAACCTGCCTACTTTCGAAAAATCACATTTGATATAAACTGAGCATTTGAATTTCTTCTACAACTTATATTTGAAGAGATTTTTGTTAGGTTATAAATATAAGCCGTACCTTGTAAAAGGCCCCGAAGTTAAGTCTGTTCGTCCGATTTTAGGTTCATTGCTCGTTTCTTAAACTTCTTAATCCTAACCTCATAGGCTAATAGACAGACATCATCGCCAAAACGAGAAAATCTATTAAAAACTCGATCCCGTTTTGCACGATTACAATACTTCTTTATACTAATTTCGAATCGATAATTTTATTATTTATTTAGTGGAGGGAATTTTAAGTGAAGAGCTCCCATGTAATTGAAATTTTGTTTTTTCAGATCCAACGATCAATTGGTTCTGGAGGAAGAGGGAAAACTTAATTGATTAATTCGTGCTGGGGATGAACATTGCCAATGATTTACCGACGACTTTGGTAAACAATTAATCTATTTTATTCACTATTTATTTCTCTTTAGATAAGAAAATGCCTAGTAATTTAGTTATTGCGGGTGATGGGAGGTTGGTCCTAAGTTTAATTACAGGAAAGTGGGAACAGGCTGGTGACATAAGTTGCCGCTCTCTGCCACAAATACAGGCCTAGCGAAGCCATGAGGCTGCCTCCTCAACTTCTCATTAAGACAGTATGGTGCCTCTCCGAACCGCAACTCTAGTAAAACCCGAGTTATTAGTTAGTGTAAAGATCCCAGTCGTGGATATATCTAAGACTAGCAAATTCAGTAGGTGTAACCTGAGTGTAATTTCATTCAGGGCATTACACAGGATGTCTGCATGGATGGCAGGAAGTCAGAATGGATGGGGGGAGGTGGGTTCGAAAAATTGTTATGATTATATTTCATCATCTTTTATTTATTTTTTAATATTTTCATATTACGATATGTAGTATGTATAAGTAAATGTAATGTCAAAATATACAAACATAACAATGAGATAAATAAACTATGTAGGTGTTGATAAATAACATTGACTAGATATCAAAAAAAATATATATATATATATATATATATATATATATATAATTTCAAAATACAAGGGCCAATCGGCGTAGTTATAAGAAAAAACAAAAATTAACTCTCCTGATGTGGAGGGGAGAATGTGGAAGATGGGCTGATGAACTGATCTCCAAAAGGCCGAGAAGGATGGCTGAGAAGATCTGGCAGTAGGCTGAGGACGCCGTCACACGAGATGAGCCAGGTACCAGACTTCAGAGGTCCACAGAAAGGCGATCCGTGTTGACGAGAGAAATCGGCCGGTTGGTGGCCTTGAGGAGTGCCCTGATGTCAACAGGCTGAAGGACCATGGAAGACTCTCTGTCCAACACTGTCCAGCGGTCATAGAACCAACTTCTCCCCACTCCCACATTCATAGGCTCCTCCCACAAATTGTTAATACAATCAGTTTATGTAAAATGACACTTAATAATAAATTACAGAAATAATATTGACAATAATTGTAATAATAATTAATATTAATATTAATTAAATATTAAATTATTAAACTATTAGAATTATTCATTCAAGAAAACATAAAAAATATACCTCTAACAAAGTCAAAATGAACTAAATGTTGGAGTCGTGCTAACGTCCACTGTGGTAGGCGATATGATTAAAGCCCGGGCATGATTCACAATAACTAAACGACCACGTGGAAATGCCTCCCAATGAGAACATTTTATGAGTAGACAAAAAAAAAAAAATCAAAGTTACTTATTGTGACGAATGTCACCCAAAACTCGGCCGGGTCTCGAACCCGCGATCTTGAGCTCAGTAGACAAGTACGCTACCTCTGAGCTACCAGCGCCCTCTCTGTAGACAAATAGAAAGATTTATTCCTTTCGAAGGGAGACCAGAGCTTAGAACAGAACCTTAAGCATGCCGTCCTTCATAGGGGACGTTAAGCAATGATCAAGAGCCTCTATGATGTCATGTACTCGTTAAAAACCCCTACCTTTATTGAATGACAAAGGGTAGGCAAAATTTAGACTCCCACGGTAGAGCTAACAGACCCTAGGTGAACACACCAGCCCACCGGATGTATCGTACGTAGATCGATTTTTTTTTTTTTTTTTTTTTTAATGCAGAGACGCAGTTTCATCTGGTTTTTATGGGTGGGACACCCAAAGTCTTTCCAATAACTGGACTTTCATGTCCTCTCTCAGTAATCCAAGTGATTCCATATAATGTATTCTTTCATATGTGTTCAAGTTTCTTATGTGATCTAGGCTGATTTTGGAGATTCTCATATGTGTTCAAGTTTCTTATGTGATCTAGACTGATTTTAGAGATTCTCCTATGTGTTCAAGTTTCTTATGTGATCTAGGCTGATTTTGGAGATTCTCAGATGTGTTCAAGTTTCTTATGTGATCTAGGCTTTCTTGAATCCCTTCCCCTTCTCTTTATTCTGTGACCCAGTAGTTCTCTTTGAACTGCAGTCGCAGAATGTCTCTTGTCCTATATTTGATTCACAAACCTTGAAGAAACTTTAACTCTTCATTCGATAACTTAATTTTCTTCCGATCTAATTTCTTGTTCCTCTTTTGAGTACTTTCCTAAAGACCTTCTCTCTGTTGCCGCTCTCCCTCTAGTTTCTGGGACCTAGTTAGTGTCAGTTCAGTCTCTATTTCATTTCTCAAGTTAAACTAGTTTCCTTCCACTCTCTTATTCCTGACTACTTTCCTAAATTGAAAAGCATTGTACTTACATACCCGGAGTTTCTTGACAACTAGAAACAAACTTTTTGTAAATATTGTAGTTAAGTAACAAAGAATGACAAATATCAGTTGTAAATAATAATAATAATAATAATATTTATTTCTGGTGAGCCACAACAATCTCCACAACAAGAATAAATAGATAGAAATTCAGAAGGAAAATAAACAATAAAAATATCAGTAAGCCCTAGGTAAGAAAAAAAAAATTAAACTAGTCCTACTGTAGAGAATACCGTGCAATAATAAATATAAATAAATAATGAAATAACTCAATTAATTTAAAAATAAATATAACTATAAAAGTACAAGGACGAAAAAGAAAATAAATTAAAAATATAAGAAAGAGGAGGATGCCCAGAAAGTTTGAAATAATATTGATTTAAGGAAAACTGATTTAATACTAAAATAAAGTTAATGAATAAATAAAATAATTACACAGATAGTAAGAATTTAGGTTAGGTTAGGTTTTATGACTCATGCCCGGGCTTTAACAACGAGGTCATATCGCCTACTACCAGAGCGCTCTTTCGTCACTCTAAGAATTTATATTGAAATGTAGGAAAATACAAAGGGGAAGGAAAGCCTTATCAGAGCGAGAGGATTGTATATCGTAGAAAAATTGGAAAAGAGAGGATTTAAAAAAAGCCACGGAAGGAAAGTGACGGACGGGGGAGGCAGGGAGTTGTAGATAGAGGAGACCTGGACAAGGAACGAGTTGTGGGAAGCAGAGGAGCGATGGGAAGGGATGAAGAGGATCGGAGGTGTGTCTTTGGGGCGAAGGAGGGCTTGAAGGAATGAATTAATCGACGATACAAACTCTTATTACGACTTTTAGACATCAAATCGAAACTTACATTAAGTAATAAAAGACTAATTTACAACCAATTACTGAAGCCAATATGGGCGTATGCAGCTGAACTCTAGGGCTCAACTAAACCTTCGAATTCTAGAATCCAAACCCTACAATCCCGTATCCTTCGTAAAATCACAAACGGTCCATTCTACGTCTCTAATGCTATCCTTCACAATGACCTGCAGATTCCCTTTGTAAGGGATGTAATTAAATCACGCTACAGAAAATTCCATTCTACCCTTTCCTTTCACCCTAATCCTTTAGTCCGCAGACTTGCCACAAGAACCCTTCCTAAGGTTCATGTTCGGAGACGGAGGCGGCAATGGCCTCGAGACCTACTAGTGAACTGAAGATGATCTATGTTTTATGTTTCTTTATCATTATAGTTTTTTTTTTTTTTATATATACCTACATATATATATTTTTAATTTCTCTTTCTCATCCGTAATTACAAGATAATGGAGTGTCAATGAATGATTTCTCTTTTAACATCCAAGGCATTTATTTATTATATATCACATTTGCTTATTATATATTATATATACATATATATAGTTGTAAATATAAAATTAGAAGAAAAAAAAGGGTGTTTTTCTGAAATTTAATATAGGGTGATGTAAATTATTTATTTATTTATGGCTATTCTGATGTACAATATAAATATTTGGTTTTATACTCTGTCGAAACAGTTCGCAAAATACATTCAGACATATTTCTTAATATGTAGTGTACTAAAATGAACTTTGTAAGAATATGATGGGAGGATATCCGTGAAGAAGTGAAGTAAAACTTAGTTGTAGGCTTGTCTGACTTAGCTGTCCCGGACAAGGAAACAGAAGTCGGGCTGACTTCTGGAGAAGCTATGATTTAGGGGGACTTATCTCAAACATTCTGAGTTCCTTTCTCAGAATCAATCTAACTTTTATAATGGGGAACGTATCATACACCCCCCCTCCCCCCTCACCCTCCTACTACCTTACATTTCTATTATTCTTTGAATTTCTTATATACGCTCTGTCACTTCCAAGGAGGAAAGATTTTGCCACTCCACGTTGGCAGAAAAGAGGTTTACCCTAAGCCTGTCACAAACGTACGTTCTGAAAGATAAAGTATAAAAAAGTTCAGGATTGAATTTTCATATTTATTATTCATGTATCTTTACTAAAGTAAAGTCGTCGGTAAATCACCGGCAATGTACTTTCCCAGAACGATATAATCAAATAAGTTTTTATATAGGTGTCGCCCTTACTTATAGGTTTCCGGATACACATATACAATTTGGTGTTGATACATTATTTCTATTATTCATGTTCATAGACACTCATAGATAGACATTTCTTTTTGCATTTTGGGAATCTGGGTGTCGAAAAGTATGAAATTTAGTTGAAAACTCAACTATCAATTTTGGATCGATTACTGGTGGGTATAAGAAAGTCACTCTCAGAATTTCGCTGTACAATAAAACATATATCGCACCCTTGCTTCAAAAGTGCCACAACTCAAAAAACTCAGTTTTTCAGGAAATGCGAAAAACAGCTTCCAGCTGGGTTAGGTAAATTTTAGTTGATCTAGTGATGTCACCAAGCAAAACTATGCGTATAATTTACGATAGATTGTGGTCATGCAGATTTTCCAAATTTTCAAATATAAATATCGGTTTTTTGAGTTGTGGCCCTTTTGTTGCCTAACAAAGACTTATGAGTGCAAACATTAAAAACAACACAACTGTTACCTAGCGGCTAAATTTTCAGTGCATTATCTGGCGCTTTAGGTGATTGGTATAAACTTAAAAACCAAGTCGAATGGCAGTCTTAACTAAAAAACCCGAATTTTTGAGTTGTGGCACTTTTGAAGCAAGGGTGCGATATATAGAGAGAGTGATCTGTAAATGCGTAGTTGGTATAACAAACTCCTTTAATGACATCACTTTTTTTTTTTTTAATTATAATATGAAAATTACTTACTATTCCTTAAAGGTGAAGTTGTTCTTGGTAGGATGTTGAATCTCTGATGTCTGTGTAGCTACCTAGGTTGAAGTTAGTGGCCTAACTACTGTAGACATTCACTCCCTGGTAACCACAATGGTTAACCACAGCCGTTCGTTAATCACCTCTCGCTAAACCTTAGTTCCAATACGAACTTTGGATTTATCATGATTCTGGAAGTTAACTAGAAACTGCGATAGGGACGAGGAATAGTCTTTAAAATATCGTCGGAAAATAAAAAGTAGACAACACTGGAAGAATCTGTGGAAAAAAAAAAAAAAAAAAAAATGAAGCCTCAGGAACATATTGATAAATTCAAGGATTCCTGGAATACATGGCAGACAAAGAGACAAAGCGAAGACGGGAGAGAGAAGTACTCTAAAATGTACTTAGATCTTGAACTAACGTGGTCTTAAGTTTCGTCTGATTTCAGACAAATTCTAATCAGATCTAAGTTAGCACATGTGACTTCTCCATTCCAAATATCAAGTTCATAGCTACAACATTTTCTGCGGTAGGCCACTCACAACTTTCCAATCACATACACACACGCACCGAATAGATATCATCGCGAATATGGTCAAAACGTATTCAGTGTACTTTGAAACTTTAAAATACCTTGAAAAGTTGATCTCGGATTTTTGCACGATTACAATAGGTAGGTACTATCTTATATCTTATAATGTAAAAAATAAATATATAGTTTTATATAAAATGGATGCAGTAAAAATATTACATCACGCCCCCTCATGGCATATTGGCTCAGATCTCTACTCCATAATAAAGATTCCCTGCCGTCGAACTAGGGCCGAATTTACAGCTACAAAAGAAGAGCATCCTGCTCGTTGAACTAAACTTTTTATATAATATCATACATATATATATATATCGAATAATTAGCGGTGGTTCTGAGAACCCGCAGTGTAAACAGCAGAGTGGGATAGTCACACGAAAATGGGGGCATTTGTACAAATATTTATTCTACTGAAAAATATGAATTATTTTAACTGAGCAAATATTGACAAACCAAAATTATTAAATATTTTCTCTAAGTATGAAACATATATTTTATTTATTTTATGCGGGAATTTATAAGCGATGTATATTTGTAACACAGTCAAAATGGAATATTGAAAAGAGAAAAATACATTCGCGGTTTTATTTGTGTATATTATGCAGAAAAAAAAAAAAAAAAAAAAAAAAAATGGATCAGAATTTTACAATTTGAAAAAATTGACAATGAATGAAATGTGTGCTTCTGTTCAGACGAATTCAGCTCAGACCTCACAGTCCATAATTCCAGTACCGATCGATATCCAAGAAAACGAAAAAAGAAAATAATTAGTAAAAAATAAGCCCTACGGCAATGTACTTTGCCGGCACGAATTAACCAATTAAGTGTTCACTCTCCCTCTAAAATCAATCTGCGAATTTTTGAGTTTATCCCCCATTTTGGTTGAATATTGTCGTTCTTATTGGGGTTTGGACTCAAATATAAATTCCATATCGATACATTTATTACAACCACAGTTGTTAAGGTTTTTGTGTTTAGAAAATCAATAAGTGTCATGGGGTTCTAGACACACTAGTTATCCTATTCGCAGACATACAGGAAAGTTTTTTTTACTTTCCCAACTAATGAAGTATAGGAAAAGTTATGTAATCGGTCAAAAATACTATGTTGAGTTTTTGCCGAAATCATGTTTTTCAAACTACTGATTCAAAAAAAAAAAAAAAAAATTCTGTCTTTGTGTGTGTAAACACGATAACTTCTTATAGAATGAATATATCGAAACGAAATGTTATACTTTTATCCAGAAGCCCATTAAGTTTCAGTCAAATCAGCCGAAGGGGATTAAGGAGGACTTAACACAAATAATTTAATAACTACCGATGTACTGAACGTATGACACACAATTTTCATATGTATGTACACTCATAACTGCCTAGGGACACATCAATTTTCAGGAAATGCAGCTGAAGAGAAGGGATGGATCAGATGGAGCTCAACCCAACGTAAAGAATGTATCAACATGAAAATTTGTATGATGACTGAAAACTTAGTCGATTAATTTGCGCTCGGGAAGTACATTAATGGTGGTACACTAACGATTTTTTTTTCATTCTTGGAATCAGGGGGACGAAAAAACATGAAATTCTGGTTAAAATTCAACATATCTTAGCCATTACATAAGTGCTCTTATAATTATAGGATTATTATTATAGCTTGTAGGCCTTCTACAATGGGTGAAATCTTCTTCCTATGCCTAGCAAACGTGAACTCTCCGCAGACGTAGCAGAAGTTGTCAGGAGTATTTTTGCAGGTTCTGCGATTAAGCATTTTCTAGAAGAGATACATAAACTTTTGAAATTACTGATTTGAGTTGAATTGTGCATATAAAAAACAATACATAATGTAAACAAACATTACTCACTTCATCTAACAAAAATGTCAGGTTAAACTTGAGATTTCTCTCTCTCTCTATGTTAGAATCTGACTTCTAGTTTACGTCTATGGTTGAAGAGATTCCAGTAAAAGAGAAATATGGAAAGTTTTACATACCCCCTCTGATCCACTCTATTCTCTTTTGCCGATTCCGCTAAAAATTAATGTGTCGCCCTTATGCAGTTTTGAATACACATATGAAATTTTGTGTCGATACATTCATTACGTCAGTTTTTATGTTAAGCCTCCCCTCTAACCCCCTCCTTCCCTTTGCTCGATTTGGCTGAAAAACAATAGGTGTAATGTTTTGTTTTCAAACAAATTTTATACTAAAATGTTATTATGATTATTGTTACTACTGATCTATGTTTATTTAAAAAAACAAAACATATATATATATATATATATTGGTTATTTATTGGTTGGTTGTGTTTTAATGTTTTTGTCTTAATTTAATTTTTTTTTTTTAATTATTTTGTATTTTTCATATTTTTTTATTTATTTTTGACTTGAGTTGGTTACATTCCACTCAACAACCCCTCCATCATACAGGTCACGTAGGTAAACTCAGGTAGCCCTCGACCGTTACATACACGACATCATAGCACTATACTGGACACAAACTCACAACACCTTCACCACACACATCCACTCAAGTCATTATAAGGTAATTTTTATTTATTAGTTTTTTAGAGATATATTGTTTTATATAGATTTATGTTAAAATAATAATTTATGTTAAAAAAAAAAAAAAAAAATGTTTCCATATCTTTTTCAAATTATTATAAAGTATCTGTTTATATCATTGTCCATAATGTCTAATTTGTTTGTTTATATTATGTAGGCCCTGGAATAGAAAATAAATAGTTTTCGAAACGTTGTCCAAATTTTGAATTTTCTTTTACACGACAGAACCTCGAATTCCTTCTACATTGAAAAGATATTGTCGTCTCTATTAATCATAACAATAGGTGTCTGGATTCACATAAAAAATTCTGTGTCGCTACTATCATTATATCGGGAGACACGCACACAGACATACGATTACATAACTTTCCCTATACTCCGTCTAGTTGGGGAAGTAACATATATAAATATATAATTTATCATTTGTATGGTGAACTGTATTGTAGTGTAGTAGAGAGAAGAGACGGTAGGACCGCTGAGTGTTCACCGCGGGGCCGACAACTCCTAATTCCTGATTCTTGTCGGGAGTTTCATTAAGATGACGTCAACCATTAGTAGGACATGACCCCGGCCTTCTCTCTCATTTATTGGAATCCTATCTCTCCCAGATACAACACCATCCCTTTTTTTCACCATTTTACACTTTTTTTTCCCCCTTCTTCCCTTTTTAGAATGTTTGTTTAATTAATTCTATTTGACGGATCCCTCGTCGCTACGAACCTGTCAAACTCAACACCTATTAATGATTCTTCATTTCTTTGACACAACTGAAACAATTTCCTTCTCTTTTATTTTTCGACTAATTTATATTCTATTGGCATAGAAGTTTTATTAAAAAAAAAAAAAAATGCTTTTGTGAATTATTGGAAAAAGTAAAATTGTTCAAAGGGTAGTTGTAAATCAAAAAAGATCATATTCATTAAAGAAAAAAAAGTGGAAAAATAATGAAATTTTGGAAATTCTGTGTAACATTGAAAGAAAAAAGTTAATCACCGTAGGTTAGGTTTTATGACTCATGCCCGGGCTTTAACTACGAGGTCATATCGCCTACTACCAGAGCGCTCTTTCGTCGCTCTGGTGGACATGAGCCCGACTCTACTATGGGAGTCCTAAATTTTGCCTACCCTAAATTTTTATTCACTTAGGGCAGGGGGTCTTTAACGAGTACTTGACATTGTAAAGGCTAGCGACCATCGCTTAACGTCCCATCCGAAGGACGGCGTGCTTAAGTTTTTTTTACCTCCCAGATAGAATAAACTAAGGGCCTCGGTCGGGTTTCCGGTCTGGAGCCTGTAAGAGGTCAGGTACTCTTTAAAGACTTCCTCTACCCAATGTAAATAAACAAATGTAAACTTCAACTAAAAATGTTTATGTTAGAGACGGAAACGGAATTTTATTCTCACTGTTCAAAAAGAATATTATAATCACAATAAAGAATCGTGTTTCATATCCAAAAACATTATTTGATACAAAGCTTTCATTTTAATTTTTTGGGCAGAGTTCCTCCACACCCTAAAGGTCAGTCGGATACACGTTATTGTTTTATTTATTCATTTATAACTTTTTATTTATTAACATAATTATTTATTTATTCATTTAAGTATATATTTTTTATTTATTTATTCATTTATAATTGATTAATATATACATTTAAAAAAAAAAAAATATTGTTATAATTACATTGTTTTCTTTTTCTTTTCTATATCTCGCACATTGGGACCCGATGAAGGGACGTAAGAACGTCCCGAAACATCGTTGGGATAAAGACAGTTCCGAAGAGTTTTTTGAAAAATAGTTATCTTAATTTTTATTAAATTGAAAAATGTTTCTACTTATTATAAATGTATTTATGTATTATTATTTTTTTATACTCATATATTTTTAAGTATCTATTTGTTCAGTTTTTATTAATTTCATTTTACTTTTTTAAATAGTTTTGTTATTACTTCTAATCATAGATGTAGTCCCATAGTAGAGTCGAGCTCATATCCACCTGAGTGGCGAAAAAGTGCTCTGGTAGTAGGCGATATGACCTTGTAGTTAAAGCCCTGGCATGAGTCACAACAACTAACTCATGGAGGGAAAACAACGGAACGCTGTCTCACCCTAGGTAGCTAAACCTGGGTAAGAAATTTGGAACTTAGTGTCGGCCTTATGTACACCAGATCAAAAAACAAACAATCCATCGGAAACGAAACTTTAGGTACATTTAGAAGACAATTACACGGAAAGTTCTGGGGCGGAGAGGGAAGTAGCGAAACAAGAAAAAAAGAAGAAAGGTTGATAAGTTAAACAAAAGGTGACCTACTTATTGGAAAGTGAGTCTGACTTTGAGTTATTAAGAGAAGAAGCTGATAAAAAAGAGCAGAACTCTTACTGGGAGTCAGCTTCCTAAGAGAGAGACAAAGAGAACAAAGAGTGGACCTCTCTGCCAGGTTTTTGTCTTCAGAGCTGTCTTAGAGAGTCCTCTTCTAATGGACGATTGTCTTCCGAAACTCAACCCAACCATATTTCGACCCTTAAACATTTTTTTTTTTTTACCACTTTAAAATCCCTCAAATTTACTGAAGTATTGTAATTATGAAAAAAAAATATGATTGGTATAAAAATAAGTATGTAAATAATAGCTCTAGCTACACATATATTTTTTGTGCTAGTCTACTGAGCCAAGATCGCGGGTTCGAAATCCGGCCGAGGACCTTAGATTTTTTATCTGGCAGGTGAAAAAACCTTCAGCACACCGTCCTTCGGATGGGACACTAAGCGATGGTCCCGAGCATGTACAATGTCAGGTACTCATTAAGGACCCCTTACCCTAGATGAATAAACGTAGATAGGCAAAATTTCGGACTCTCAAAGTAGAATCGGGCTCATATCCGCCAGAACGACGAAAGAGCGCTCCGGTAGCAGTATTCTTTGAAGCGCTATATCTTTGACCTTAATGACCCCATCTCAAATCTGTGAACACATGATTGGAAATTTAATAAGGGACATTTTTGATAGGAACCCATTTTTCGATAGGACTGACAGTTTTCGGGTAAATCAAGAAAACGTCTAAAAATAATGTGTTTCAAAACTACAATACAGGACAGAATTCGGTATAAACTATAATATTTTTATTTTATTTATTATTTTTCCACTGTACAGCCTAATTCTGAGTGACATAATTGGCTAGAACCAATTTTCCAATAGGTCTAATAACTTTTCTCGTAAATCGAGCAAATTTAAAAAAAAAACTGATTCATAACCATCTAATATATATATATATATATATATATATATATAATATATATATATATATATATAATATTCGTTATTATTATTTTTCAACATTATTTTCCTTTACTTTTATTATCTCTCTTGGTACCCATTCATCAAAATTGTTTTTGTCCTAATTATTATTATTTTTTTTTATTTACACAAGATATTTACTATACAACAAGCAAATATGCAAATATTGCCAGATAATGGCAATGTCAATATGTCAAGAGGGGACAAATCACCCAGTGGTGACACTCCCTAGTCACTGATTTCCTCCCATTTGTAACTAATCACTGTCACTGCTGCTTCTAAGGAGGTCTCTAGGCCATTGATGCTTAAGCCGTCGTTGGGGAAGTATGGCAGAATGGAGGGCACGGACCAGAGGATTATTGTGGGAACTAAGAAGGGAAAATAATTTTTTATACTTGTATTTAGCGACTTTGGTAACAAAATGTACGTTAAGGCCAGTGTGAAGAGTTTTATTGGAGACGTAATAAGGAGTATTGGGCTATTTTACGAAGGATTTTGGATTGAAAGGATTGGATGCGCTGCAGATTGGATGCCTTGGCAGAACCTCAGTGTTCCGTAAGTCCACATATGTTTGAGTACTGCGTTGTATATAAGTCTTTTGTTTTCAAAGTTAATTTGGATCTTTTGTTTAGAACCTAGACATAGTAAAAGTTTATAACGCCTGTTCATTTCTTGTCTTTTCAGTATCGGGTGAGGATTCCAAGTTAGCAGTTTGTCGAGTATGAGGCCTAATTTAAATATTGGACATATAAATAAATAAAAGTACCTTTGCGCATCTTAATGTGTGTACATTTTTGACATTACACGGTTTCTTCTACAAGTCACATAGGTGGAGGTGCTGCTAGACCCTTACTCCCGACTCCTCAGATAAGGTTCGCAGAAGGGCCGCTAGGATTGCTCCAGTTCCCCCAGTTGCTGACAGATCACTCTCACTCCAACCTCCTTCTACGTTCTCGTCCCCTAATACAATCTCACTGATTATATTCAAATTTCAACTCTCCATTAGTCCCGTTTTTTCTCCCTCTTTTTATTACTTTTTTTCCCTCCCATTCTGATTACTCATGTTTTTTTATTACTCAGGTACTCATTAAATAAGAATAAAAAGTAACAAATTTAAAACAAACATGCAAACATGAATCTCCTTTTGTCTCCATACATTTTTAGAAAGACATCAGATCAGTTAGTTAGTTATTATGACTCATGCCCGGGCTTTAACTACGAGGTCATATCGTCTACTACCAGAGAGCTCTTTCGTCACTGGTGGACATGAGCCCGACTCTACTGTGGAAGTCCTAAATTTTGTCTACCCTAAATTTTTATTCACCTAGGGTAGGGGGTCTTTAACGAGTACCTGACATCGTACAGGCTCGGGACCATCGTTTAACGTCCCATCCGAAGGACGGCATGCTTAAGTTTATTTTACCTCCCAGATAAAATAAACTAAGGGTCTCGGTCGGGTTTCGAACCCACGATCTTGAGCTCAGAAGACATCTGAGCTATAAAGACATCAGTGATGTACTTCTGGATATCTTTATATAAATTTTGTGCCGATACATTAGTTCGATGTAATTTAAAAACTCCAATTAATAAATTACTCTGGGGTTTTGAGCCGGGCTCCCCTTCTCTGATGTTTTGAGCCGGGCTCCCCTTCTCTGATGTTTTGAGCCGGGCTCCCCTTCTCTGATGTTTTGAGCCGGGCTCCCCTTCTCTGATGTTTTGAGCCGGGCTCCCCTTCTCTGATGTTCTGAGCCGGGCTCCCCTTCTCTGATGTTTTGAGCCGGGCTCCCCTTCTCTGATGTTTTGAGCCGGGCTCCCCTTCTCTGATGTTTTGAGCCGGGCTCCCCTTCTCTGATGTTTTGAGCCGGGCTCCCCTTCTCTGATGTTCTGAGCCGGGCTCCCCTTCTCTGATGTTTTGAGCCGGGCTCCCCTTCTCTGATGTTTTGAGCCGGGCTCCCCTTCTCTGATGTTTTGAGCCGGGCTCCCCTTCTCTGATGTTTTATATTTTATGTATTATATTATAAGAATTATATTATTATCATTTATATAATGAAATATAGCTTTCTCAATTTAAATGATAGTATTTCGTCTTCATTTTTGAAGTGTTGCTTATACCAATCTGTATAGAATCGATTTTCACGAAATTTCTCAAGTAGGTAGCGTCTACTGAACTCAAATGGGACGAAATGGGTCCTTACGTTTTTAAACAGAGAGATGAAAAAATCTTGAGAATGACCTTCGGATGGGACCTTAACGACGATCCTTTTTTCGAAGTGAATTTTGAAGGAGTTTTTTTACTCCTTCCTGGCTATAAAAAGTTTTGCTATTCTCATGAATAACATTTTAAATATTTGATTAATCAATTAAAATTTTTAGTGATTTAGTTGCTACGGATCTACTTGGAAAACATATATATATGTAATCGTATATATAGTAATATATACGTATACAGTGGATCACAGTCAAAAAGATGCAAGCGATTTTTAATAATAAAATGTAATAAATTTCCAATATAACTTTTATAACATTTAAACTAAACATTAAATTAATGAAAATAATATTTGAATATAAATAATTATGATTTTCACAGTGAAAATGATGCAATGTTTGTTTTGTTGTTTCTAATTCCATTTATTGGAATACAAATAATAACAGTTCTCAGTCTTGTCAAGAGCTTCGCGCCGAGTGTTTGTTTTAGTTTTAAAAAACAACAATTCGCCAACGAGAAATCGTCATTGTAAATTTTAAAAAAGGGAAGACACATAGAGAAATTGCCTCTTTTCAACAGTCCAGCACACTATTGAATGTCTGAATACATTTTTTGCGTTCTGTGTTGATATAGTGGAAATACTAATGAAAAAAGAATGGGAGAAGATTCAGCCAAGTTACACTGAAAAGCAAATGGTGTCTATGCCAGACCGTTTGAAACAGGCATTACAGACTTTTGACCAAATATTGATTATATTTAAAGATTTCTTATGTATTTTTTTCCTTTGCATCATTTTCACTGTGAGATCATTATTTATAAATTTTTTCCATGACTCAAATTAACGTTTTAACTAAATTGTAATTTCTTTAAATTTGAATATTATTTATATAAGTTTAATGTAATAAAGTTCAGTGTTACACAAGTTCCATTAGAAATTTATTAAAGTTTATTATTCAAAACGTGTTAAAGTTTTAATTTAAAAACCCCTTACATCATATTGACTGTGATCCACTGTATATATAATTATATAGTAATAATAATAACATACACTAAGCCTGCATTTGTATTACAGGCTAAGGTATCCTATTGATTGTGTAAAGAAAAAATACGAGAAACCTTTAACGTGGATTTTGAATAATAACAAACAGTTCCAAGATCCGTCTTGATCAGCCAGCACATAATATCTGTAAACCAGAATGTCTATAGTTAATTATATATATAAATAAATAATATATATATATATATACTATAATTATATTATAGTAATAATTATAATATATAAACCATATAACCGCTGACCAAGACGGATCTTGGAACTGTCTGTTGTTATTCAAAATCCCCAGCGAAAAGCTTTCCCATATCTTTTCTTCCCATCATCAACAGGATACCTTAGCGTATAATACATATGCAGGCTTAGTATAATACATCTTATTAACGATAAGTTCAGTTCTCCACTACCTGATGGTACGAGTATCATGTGAAAGCCAAGACGGGTGAATCCCCATTCAAGATCAGAAGGGATCATTAAGGATTAATGCGGAGTCCGGTTGTAGATCAGAGGGCTAAGGACAGATGAACATGACACTAGGCAAGCCTTAATGTATAGAAGCCTAATTAATCCTCCGTAACTAGACGTGATGCGGTGGCTAAGAGATAGCGTGCTTGCCTACAAAGGTCAAAATCCCGGGTTCTATAACCTAAAGATGGCCCTTAGGTTTTTACTTCTCCATTAGACGTATAGAAGAAGTTAAGTAATCGGTCAAAAATTCGATACGGAGTTTTCAACTGAATTTCATGTTTTCCGACCTCGATTCCAAATATTTAAAAAAAAGTCATCAGCCAATCTTCGGCTATTTCTCGCCCTCCCCCCCCTCCCCCTCCGAAACCAGTCGACCATTTGAGCTAATTCGTCCTAAAACATTTTGTGTCGATACATTCAATACATCGGCAGTTATTAGAGTTTTGAAATGAGCCTCCTCCCCTGAAACCCCCTTCCCTTTGGTCGATATAGCAGAAAATCGATAGTTATTGTTCTTATGGGTTCAGGTCACACTTAAAAAATTTCGCGTCCATGCATTCATTCTATTTGGAGTTTTTTTTTTTCATATTTGAAATATAGAAGTCGGAAACATGAAATTCCGTTGAAAACTCCACATCGAATTTTCGAGCGATTACATAACTTTCCCTATACATGAATAAAACAAACTTATTTTTTGAAATATTGTCTATTCCACTAAAGAACACACTTTCCCTATACTTCGTGTGGAAGTAAAGACAATTGTGGAGGGAGAAGTACGGAACCCTTCCATACTGATTGAACTTTTCTCTATCTTATTTCTCATATTCCTGAATGTTGCTTTAATAATATATCTTTGGTTTAAAAGGAGAGGAGTCTCTGAAGAACTTTAATTACTTTGACGCCCCGATCTTGGTCCTTATTAACATTATCATGTAAATTCACCCCGCTCCCCCATCCCCTTCCTTTGCGTCAGACTCAATCTTCCCAGCGTCTCCTATTTGTTATTCAAATTTGGCAACATTCTCGTGACTGTCATATGGAACGCTTGGTGTACGCTTGAGGGACGCTTCCAGAACGTCCCCCCGATCATGCAAGTTCCATAATCCAATCACAGATTCAGTGGTTCAGAACACCGATTCTTGAGCCCTTCGTATCCCATCTAAATTAGCATTATGCTAAGAAATCCGATAATGATAATTTATTTATAAATACATATTTTGCATTGAAAATTGAATTCTACGATAATTCGATAAAAAAAAAAAGTGATGCGATCATTACATGACTTTTTATACCAACCACACTCTCTTTCCCCTCCCCTTCTCAAATAATTTCATTTTGTCTCTTTGTACAGCGTTATCTTGAGATTAGACATTATTATACCCAGTAATGACAGTATGAAATAATTTGAGAAGGGGAAGAGGGAGAGAGAGTGATCTGAAGTGTAATTGGTATAAGAATGTCCGTTAATGGCCACATCAATTATATTTTATTCTTTTCTTCATTTTTCGACGATTTGAACATTATTTATTGTTAGATATATTCCATATAAACATTTAGTTTACAAATCTGAGGCCTCTTTAGCGATTTGCAATTTTATAAGAAACATTTTTGGTAACATCAATTTTTCGAAAGGACTAACTCTTTTTGGGCAAATCAAGGAAACATCTACAAATATGTGTTTCGTAGAACCGCCTACCTCAAGTTTCAGAATGGTGATGAATCCGGGTGGCTACTTTCAAGCGGCACCACCAATTGAGGTTACTGGCACCAGCACCGGAAGCCAGTTCTTGGCAGATTCTGATATTGGAACCAGAGCGAAGTAGTAGGTGTTCCAATTCCTCTCCTATTCCAAGGAACTAATTTCACTCTAGACCAGTGGTCGCCAAACCGCACCTCGCGAGATACTGGTAGCTTGCAGGGAAATTTTTGGTAGCTCGCGGGGAAATTTCAGACGCAGTGCTTGGGTTGGCTAATCTGCACTACTCATCCCCCTTATCCCCACTACGCGTCCTGCGCGTCTGTCAGTCAGTGTCTGGTGTGTGATCGTTTGTGCAGGTTATTTTATTTCTCTTGTGTTTTATGCATACTTGGACTGCGGTTACTGTTCTAATAATGGCGAGTTCCAACAAAAAACTTATCATTTTCATGTGTTCATCTAATGCAAATATTTTGTTGTATAAATTCTTATGCTATTAATTGCAATGTTAGAAATTGCATTTAATTAGATTTAATATAAACTAGAAATGTATATTTATAGGTAATAAACAACTGTGTGGGCCATGGTGGCCGTGCGGGCTAGAGCGTAGGGCTTTGGTCGCATGGTTTCACCATGGTTTGCGGGTTCGAATCCCGTCCGGGAGTGAGTTTTATTTCGTAGATAGAACTCCCTCCCGGGGCCATGGATGTCTTAAATAATTGACATGGCTAATATGCACCGTACATGAGGCCAAAAAAAAAAAAAAAAAAAAAAAAAAACTGTGTGGTATAAACAAAAACATGTATTATCCCCCCCGCCCCTAATTTGTTGGGTAGCTCACAGTTAAGTTTATTACCTGTAAGGTAGCTCAGTCGCTTAAAAGTTTGACGACCACTGCTCTAGACCAATTAGAATGTAGGATTCTATCCTCGGCGGTGTATGGGCGAGAGCCTTAGTACTGCTCATAACTGACTTCTACTAACTAGAAAGTAAAAAAAAAATTAATAATTATAATTATAGTTAGTTATTATGATTCATGCCCGGGCTTTAACTACGAGGTCAAAGCGCATACTACGAGAGCTCTCTGTCGTCACTTTGCTGTACATGAACCCAACGCTACCTAGGTTTATTCACCTAGGGTAGTGTCTTTAACGAGTACCTGACATCCAGCGATTTTGAGATCAGTAGGGTTCCATCATGCCTTTGAAAAAATGATATGTTATTCATCAGATTATTATGTAGTTACATTTCTACGGTATTTTCACAATGGACACTTTTATGAGTCGAAAAAATTTAATGAAAATTAATTTTATAATCAGTTAAATACGTGACAAAAGTTCATAATTAGATGTAGTGAAATGAACCCAAACTTTAGTATCGAAGAAAAAAGAAGTAACGTTATTGGTTTTCTTTATTTGATGGATGAGAATTTAAACAAATGACTGTGTGCAGGATTTACCGATATTGACTGGGGAGAAGAATGAAGACAAAACGGGTAAGAAGGCCCAAACAAATGGGTTCTTGGTAATGGGTAAAAATGGGACGGAGGGGTGGCTTCGCATCCCAGATCAGGGTTCTTGTCTTGGAGCCTCCAGGAACTCCACAACAAACAGAACAGCACAAGAGTCAGATCCAGCTGGAGTATGAGAAGAGAAATCAATATTATTTTTATGTAAACATGAATGACTATCCTCCTCGTCACACAAAATTACCTATTTTACCTTTATTTTCGGCGCCTGTCCGTAATAAAGGAGCACATTTCAAAGGCTGCACATTCATTTTATTCATTTTTACACAGATTTTTTAATTTTTAGAATCACGAGGTTGAAATATAAAAATCCTTTGAAACTCAAAATCAAATTACTGACCGATTACATAACTTCGCCTATACTTCGCATAGTTGGAGAAGTAAACAGAACTTTCTTATACCAACCACTGTTTTACAGATCACTCCTCCTCCCCCCTTTCTAATCCATTAAAAAAAAAAGTATTACCTACATGAAAATTGTCCCTTTCAGTTTCTCTACAATTTTTTTTTGCAAAGTTTTTTGGTTATTTCATAAATATAAGTAGTAATTATATGATATGTACTTAGGCACCGAAGTGATGTGGTACCAATTTTCTTCCGATTTCGGCCAAAATCTAACCAAATTTCAAGTTTGTCGTTAGAATCGGTTCTTAAAGCGCTCACGAAGTTCCAATCACATACACTGTGGTAATTAAAAAAAATGAAATGTTAAATAAATTATAAATATATAAATAATAAATAATCCAATCCAAAGGTATCAATTATCTTACAATGAATAGCATAGAATAAATGAACAAATACTTGGATTTATTTACTTAAACCTATATTATAAAATTAAAAACTAAGATTGGAACAAAAATGAAACTATTTAAAAGAAAAATCTTACAAACTAAATTCTTAAAACTATTTCAATCTTTTTTCTGTTTTATATTTTGGCCATTATTTATATTAATGTTTTATATTTTGTAAACATAAATAAATAAAAGTACCTCCTCTGCGCATCTATTTCAATGTTATTTCCACCTTTTTTAAACACTTTTCTCACTAGGTACATCTCAACTCAGACCTCTCACCTCCACAACACAAGTTTGACTCGTTCACACTATCTAGAACAGCTGATGGTCGCCTTTTGTTCTCCACACATTGGTTCTTTTAAAAAAAAAATGCGACTTCATATATTTATTTACTAATTTAGTTACTTCACTGCTTTTATACAAATAAATATAATTAGTTTTATAGTATTTCAAATTGAATGTGTGTACTTTTATACATCACAACACATCAAGAGACACGGCAGTGTCTCTGGCCAAGACCGAAAAAAATGTCGAAAGACACTGCTGTGTTACTTTTCATGCCACTTTTTGCATTGAAAAAAGTATATTATTCATTAAAAAAATGATGTTTTTTCCGACATAGCTGTCTGGAGAACTCCGAGCTGAACAAAATAAAAAAAAAAAAGTAGCCAAAAAGAATCATTTTTGACCATGTTTCGAAGGGTCAAAATTGGCAAAAAATAACTTTTTTTTCTTTTTCCTTTTTCAGTGTCCGGGCGTCCAGATGACGTCATCAATGAATATTTTAAAATCTATAATAAATATCATGTGATCTATATATGCAAAGATAAAGATAAAAATATATATATAATAAAAAATAGAGGGCGCCGGTAGCTCAGTGGTATGCGTGCTTACCTTCTGAGCTCAAGATCGTGGGTTCGAAACCCGACCGAGGCCCTTAGTTTATTTTACCTGGGAGGTAAAATAAACTTAAGCACGCCGTCCTTCGGATGGAACGTTAAGCGATGGTCCCGAGCCTGCACGATGTCAGGTACTCGTTAAAGACCCCTGCCCTAGGTGAATAAAAATTTAGGGTAGGCAAAATTTAGGACACCCACAGTAGAGTCGGGCTCATGTCCACCAGAGTGACGAAAGAGCGCACTGGTAGTAGGCGATATGACCTCGTTGTTAAAGCCCGGGCATGAGTCATAAAACCTAACCTAATAAAAAATAACCCAATATTTTAACGATAACGAAAAAAAAGGCAGCAACGATAAAATACATTCAGGAAATTGGTAATAATAAGAAAAACGTGAAAAAAGTGTTGAAACCTGTCCCAGTTTTCTAACCAATTCCAGTTTACTAACTGCTAAATAATTGTTTAATATATATTATAATATCTTATACATATATGAAGCGCAAATTTCTGAGCGAGCGGAGCAATATTTTTAATATTGGAATATAAATACACTATTTATCTTTACGAATACAGTATAATATACAGTAAAGATAAATATTGTATTTATATTGAAAATTCAGTAAAACTGAAAAGCACGGCAGTATAGTATATTATACCGTACTTGACCGTGCTTTTCAGTTTTACTGAATTTTTTATATATTAGACATTTCCGTTGAACACTAGATCTCGAATTTTACAATACTTGATTATACTAAAGGTGTAAGAAAGTAGTAATGTCAAATATGCATTTATCGAGAAATACTATATCAAAAGATATATCAAACAAATAATATGTGCAATGTAATATAATTCCAGACTCTACTGATTAAATGAGTTGAATTAGGATAATAGGGTTAAAGGGAATAAGGTCCATTGGAGGGGTGCTCTTGAGTCAACAAGGGCCTACCTCTGATCCACCGTCATGCCATTCCATCCATTGTTGGAGTGCCTAGGAAGCAGGGACGTAGAACGGTGACCAGTGGAGCAGGAGCGTCTTGTTGCACTATCCCAAGTGCATTCCACCCTGCATTCCTCACCATTTGTCAACCATTAACCCATAAATGTATATCGAGAAGAAAAATACGTCGGTGCATCACCGGCTACTTTCCGCAAATCAATTATGTATCAACTAAATTGTCCGTTGATACATTAATTACATCGACAGTTATTTATCTTTTTGAGATGAGTCTGTCTCCTGAGGCCCCCCTCCCTTCCCTTTGGTTGATTACGATGATTATGAATATCGAAAGATGCTTCGATAGCTTAAATTTCTCACAATAAATAAAATTTGTTGTACAAGAAAATAATACAGCAGTGTAAATCTAAAAAAATATAATATATAACATTTCAATAGGTATATTATATGTTATTAATTATATAATAATAATAACTGCTGAAAATATCGATTAATAAATAATATATTTGTTGTCATATTGTCACAAAAAATAATATAACGTTTTTACCCATTTCTGCAGATACCGAACAGCTTATTTCATTTTTAAATGACAAACTTAATCTACAAATGAATACGAATCGAAGCATTTCAACATCAATTTCGAAAACTACCATCGACGCTGTGGTGAGACGCTACAATCACAGTTGTATATATCTTATTTTAGCTATCACAAACCTATAATTTCATGTATATAAGAAATTGAAGAACAATAAATTTGAAAGTTTAATTCTTCATACTACTTTTCTTATTGTAACATTATAAAACAAATTTTAATCAAAGTCAGTGCACAACAGCTTTTTAAACTAAAGCAGATGTTTACACCACAATTCTCGTGAGTACCGCTTCACTCACACATTTTTTTTTTCCGAAAAGGCATTTTTACGGAATTACTTACAATTACTTGTTTTGTGATATCATTACTAAATCATTAGCTAAATCTATGAATGGTAATACCTTGTTTTATTCTATAGTTGGTACCAAGTAGTAGGTACATAGGTACTATTCAGGTATTATAATTTGAAGAGATGAAACGTATCTATTTATCTGAATATTTTATATTATCTTAAGTATTTACTCATTAAGTATATTACCTTATCTTTAATAATATTTACGAATATTATTTTTTTTTTTTTTTTTTTTTATTTATTACTACATTGAAGCCTATTAAGGCTTATTGTAGAGAGTTGGGTTACAATTTGAATATACATTTTATATAATAATAAAGTAAGAATTTCACACTTAATAAATTTTCTAAATATTAAAAAATGAATGCGCACATTTACTTATATATGCAAAACAGAAAAATATACACTTTTTTATACATACATACACATATACATATGATAATAACATTAAAAAAAAAAAAAAAAAAAAAAAAAAACCAAACTAATAAACATTAAGACAAACCACTTTGTACTTAAACTGTAAATAATAGATATTTAACAAAAACTTAATATGAGAAATCCACTTTAAAATTCATTTCCCATTATCTTTTTTTTTTTTATTTATTTATTTTTTTTTTATTGGAAGTTAGATTTTTTTTTTATTCTTTCTTTATAATGTTTGCTTTTTTAAATTAATAGCATTTAGAATATAGTAATAGACATCATTAATTTGCTCCATAGAAACAATCTCTAATATTCTAATAATATTACTTTCGTCTTCATCAGAGTTCTTAATATATTTAGATAAATATCTTTCTCTAATATTATTATACAAAGGACAGTTTAATAAAAAATGAACAATATCTTCTTTGAGTTCTCTAGAACAACATCTACATTGATCCTTTTCAAAAATAATTTTTTCTTTATTTATATACAAACTGATATGGTTATTTACGAATATTATATAAAAATAATATTTTCGTTTTTATGCAATGATAATGAATTACAAATCAGTTCATGTTGTGTTTCATTTTTATTCATTGATTATAAGTCAAATTCCTCATTTTTCATTTTTGATTATTATATAATTATAATTATTATTCCCTATATTATAAAAAAAACATTTTCAAGTTTTTTTTTTTTTCATTTGCTACTACTTGATAGTCTAGTTATATTTAAGGGTGGTCGAGGGGCGCCAAATTCAGATCTGGCTCTACCCTGGAAACGGAGGGCTGAAACTGAATGTCTTCCTTATTGGCTGCTCGATCCACTTATAAAATGTGTGTCGATATTTCATAACGTAGGCAGATATTATTATGACTCGTCTTCTTACGGATTTTTGGATTCAAATCAGAAAATGTCGTCAGTATATCACTGGCAATGTTCTTTTCACCAACGCGAGTTAATCAACTAAGTTTGTGCTTTCTGGTCTGGACTGTACGCGCATCTCTTCCTGTAGAGCTAGACGTAAAGGCTCATCTATTTCTGCTCATAAACATACATGCGATTAGTAGCCTAACTATAGTGGTCGGCTTTGCCCGGCTGAGTCACTCATGAAATCTGTAAGAACCATGCCCTTTCTCCACTGATAGTCCTATAGAAATGTAACGTGCACTTCATCTCTGCTCATATACTCGTATATTTTTTTCTACAAACTTTTTTTTAATCTCTTTCAATGAGAAGGACCATTATATCTGTGGAACAGAAGAACTCAAGCATTCATCAGTCGCCAAGCCCCGGATTATCATCATTAACTCCAGCTTTACCCGCTCCATGCATCCGCCATTCAAGTTCACGTTGTCTTTTTTATTTTTTTTTTAGATTCATCCTTTAGTTTTAAAAAATCCACAAAATCCCTCATTATTCATACTCCACTTATCCTCATTAAAAAAAAGTGTTTATCTTAAAAACTCAGGGATGCTGGGATTCATTAGGTTGGGTGATCGTCAAAGCAGAGTGGGATGGTATTAAAATTAAATTAATTGTGCTTCAGCTCTGATTAGATTCTGTCCTTGCATTTTCTACTTCCCCAGCTTTAGAAAGTCAGTCAGAAATTCGATGCAAATTTTTCCACGGAATTTCATGTTTTCTGACCTCCAGATTTCAAAAATGTAAAAAAAAACATGTCTGTGAACACGATAACTCCCGATAGAATGAATGTATCGACATGAAATTTTATATGTATGCCCAGAACGCCATAAGGACATTAATTTTCAGTTGAATCGACCGAAGAAAAAAAAGGCCATCAGAGGGGGGAGGGGGGAGCGGCTCATCTCAAAAAAACTCCAATAACTACAGAGGTGATGAATGTATCGACACGTAATTGTATATGTAAGATAGATAGATAAACTTTTATTGCACTAAAGATTACAACCTTTATGGCAATGAGTGGTATTTTTTTTTTTTTTTTTTTTTACTAAATACATATCTATTTTTTATAGTTAAGTATATAAAATAAAATAAAAAAATATCTATATAAAGAATTGTACAAAATAAGCAATATAACAACTAAATAAACAGATACCAATAATATTAAAATAGTAAATATGGACATGCTCTTTAATATGAATAGTGCAAGCAACCAGCATAAAGGAAACAATTCAAAAATTATATAAAACAAAATATGACATGAACATGAATAAATAAATAAATAATATATACCTATATCCATCTTACATGCAACAAATTAAATTATATTATTCTTTATTTTCAAGCCAACAGTAAAAATTAAAAATAAATTGTTAATTTTTCTGACATCTAAATTATTTAAAAAATGCACAATTGGTTCTGAATCGTATTCTGGTCTATTAGTGAAATAATTGTGAAGAAATGTTTGCCTGGGGATGCACAAAGAGGGACAAAAGAACAAAAAGTGTATGAGGTCGTCCTCTTTTTATTTGTTCTTCTCTGGAGACCAAGAATCGTAGCTGTGAGGACCGGGACAAAAACAGTTTTATACTGCCGTCTTCATTGATATTGGCGCTTGTTGACTTCCCGATAGAATGAATATATCAACACGAAATTTTATAGGTGTATCCAAAACTCTATAAAGACAACACCTATGAATTTTCAGTCAAATCGACCAAAGGATAAGGAGGTAAAAGGGGGAAGGCTTAACACATGTACTCAAATAACTGCGGTTGTAATGAATATATTGACATGAAGTTTTATATGTAAATTTAATGCCCTATAAGAACGACACCTATTAATTTTCACCGGAATCGGGGAGGGGAGGGGGATAAACTAAAAAATCCCAATAACTGCAGATGTAATGGATCAACATAAAATTTTATGTTTAAATTCAAAACCCCATAAGAATTGCACGGTAAATCGGCAGAAGCTAAACTCAAATACCTTAATAACTGCCGATGTATTGGAAAAAAGGGCGATCAGGCTTTCGAGGGAGAGCGAAAACATAATTTACTAATTCTTGCTGGGGAAGTACATAGCTGGTGATTCACCAACAACTTTTCTCTACTACTTCTCTGTAATATTTTTCCCATATAGAAACGTAGCTATACCAAAACTATACAATAAGTGAGTATATACGATATAGAGAGCGCCGATGGTTCCTTACTGAGCTCAAAATCGCGGCTTCAAGATTCGGCAGAGGCACTTAGGTTTTTTATCTGAGAGGTAAAAAAACGTTAAGCGATGATCCCGAGCCTGTAAGATGTCAGTTGCTCGTTAAAGACTCCTACCTTAAGTTAATAAAAATTTAGGGTATGCAACATTTACGACACCCATAGTAGAGTTGGGCTCATGTCCACCAGAGCGACAAAAAAGCGCTCTAGTAGTAGGCAATAAAGCCCGGGCTTGAGTCACAACAACTAACTATACGATTTAGGTTATGTTATGGCAGAAAGTAGGATATGATTAGCAGAGATAGGCATATCGATTAGGGCTCGGAGCGGACTGAGCTGGTGTCACCAACAGCTTCTCTCACTGAACAATTTATAATAATTATATGAGATACATTATTTATCATCCATCCTTTATGAAAAGCTATTTCGGAACTCATCAATTCTCCTAGCTATATTTTATAATAAAAGTCTGGTTAGAGTGTTTTTTGATGCATCTAACAATAAAGTTCATTTAAGGAACACCTTTATAGTTGGTATTACTATTTGGAGTTCATTTTCAGAAGAGTACTGATATAAAGATAATTAGGTATGTAAAATAAAATCAATAAATATATAATTAAAATAATTGAATTAATAATAATGAAAACAAAAAGAATAAATAATAAATATTACCACATTTCCTGTAGAAATTATAGCTGGTCTTCTACTAAATTTTGATTTCTACAGTAGTTTCCGAAAAGGGCTCTAAAAAAAATATCGAAAGTTCAAGATGGCAGTTTTGAAGAAAGTGCACGTATTTAAAAAAAATGCAATTAACAAATTTTTCATTTGGATTTCTTCTTTAGAAGAAAGTATCTTTAGATACTAAAGAGATGCCATATTGTTTTTCTAAATTTGCAAAAATGTTAATCTAATCCAAAGGTATCAATCATCTTACTTAATTGGTTAGCTAAATATTGGAAAAAAAATGAAATTATTTTTGAAAAATAAATCTTACAAACTAATCACTTAAAACTAAATCAGTCTTTTTTCTGTTTCATGTTTAGGCCATTATTTATATCAATGTTATTTTGGTCATATATATTACGCACCATAAATAAATAAAAGTACCTTTGCGCACTGTTCATTTCACTTGTACACGGTTCTACTACCTTAAACTTAAACACAATCTCTAGTAGACTGTCCACCTTCACATGTCAACTCCGACTTGTCACCTCTACAACACATCTTAGACTGTTCCACACTATTTTAACACAGTGATCGTCGAATTCTGATCTCCATTCATTGGTTGTTCATATTTCGTTTTAAAACAAATGCGACTAGTCCATCTTTGTATATTTATTCACTAATTAAGTTACTTCACATCACAGTACATGTTAAAAAATCAGGTTATTTTTTGCAATGGCCATCTCCTGAAAAAGTCCTCCAACTCAAAAATGTTCCTCATTATATTTCAAGTAAAGAAATGCCCTCAAACTTAAGATAAGACCAATACAAAAAAAAAAATATAGCGCCTCAAAGAACGAACAATAAATATTTGAAATCTATATAATAAAAATGACTGGCTAATTTTGCTAAGCACAAAACTCGAGAACGGCTGGACCAATTCGGCTAATTTTTTTTTTCAAATATTCGTTGAAGTCCGAGGAAGGTTCTAATGAAGAGAGTTCCTAGCGGTCAACTAGAGGGGGAGGGGGGGGGGGGGGGGGGGGCTAAGCACAAAAATTGCTCTAGCGCATTAACGGATGGACGGATTATCATGAAATTTCACATGTAGTATTCTTAAAAGCCAAGTTAAAAAATAGGCTATGTGGCGTCCATAAATTTTGAACGGTAGGGGGGCTTGTAGGGGGGGCCTAAATATAAAGGTAGTGCTAAGTCATTAACGGATGATCGGATTGGCAAGGAATTTCATATGTAGTTTTTTTAAAGACCAAATAAAAAAATAGGGTGTGTGACGTCACAAAATAGTGAACGTGAGGGGGGGTTGTGGGAGTAGGCCTAAATATAAAGATAGTGCTCTCATTAACGGATGGTCGGATAGTCATGGAATTTGACATGTAGTATTCTTAAAGGCCAAATTGAAAAATACGCTACGTGATATCTCAAAATTTTGAACGGGAGGGGGGGTTGTGGGGGTAGGCCTACATATAAAGATAGTGATAGGTCTTTTGATCGGAATGTCATGGAATTTGACATGTAGTATGCTTAAAGGCCAAATTGAAAAATACGCTACGTGACATTTCAAAATTTTGAACGGGAGGGGGGGTTGTGGGGTAGGCCTACATATAAAGGTAATTATAGGTCTTTAACGGATGATCGGAATGTCATGGAATTTCACATGTAGTATTCATAATAGACAAAAACAAAGAAAGGATATGTGACGTCTCAAAATTGTCAACGGGAGGGGGGTATGGGGGGGGCAAGCATATACCTAAATGGTAGTTTCAAAAGCAATATTTAAAAATTGGCTGTGACCCTTTAGGACGGGAGGGGCGTGGGTGCAGTAATGGAGCTTACATGGAGCTTTCTTAAAGATGGGATATAGCTCTAATTTTAATACGGTGGGTTTCCTAAGCATGTATTACCTAGGAGGTCCACCGTTGCACGGTAAATAATAGCTATCACCAGCGTTGTTAAGCACAAAATACCTAGGGCATCCGCCGTTGCAAGGCACATACTAGCTGCGGTGCCCAGCATTCCTAACTACATACATACTATCTGTGTTGCCCAGCGTTCCTAAGAACTTATTAATACCTGGTTGCACGGAGTTGCATGGCGCATACTATCTAAGGTGTCCGGCGTTCTTAGGCAGCATCCAGAAACGAAGATGGTCAACCAAAGAAAGATTCAGATGTATCGGGAAAATCCCATCCGAAGGACGACGTGCTCAAATTTATTTTTATCTTCCTGATTAAAACATCTGACCTAAGTCACTTGGCTAGATTTCTAAATGGCGATCCTGAGCTCGGTAGACTTCATTCTTCAAATGTCTAGCTTTTAAACGGTTTTTAGATTTAATATTTGTTAAAACTGATAAACAGATTCAGATATATCGGGAAAGTCCCATCCGAAGGACGACGTGCTCAAATTTATTTTTATCTTCCCGATTAAAACATCTGACCTAAGTGACTTGGCTAGATTTCCAAATGGCGAACCTGAGACTCCATTCTTCAAATTTCTCGCTTTTAAACGGTTTTTAGATTTAATATATGTTAAAACTGATGAACAACCGGGATATCTGAATCCTACACAAAAATCGAAATAAAAATGTTTTTCGAAAAAAGTCGGGCTAAATACCATTCTTCAAATTTCCTGCTTTTTAACGGTGTATAGATTTAATATTTGTTAAAACTGATAGACAGATTCAGGTATATCGGGAAAGTCCCATCCGAAGGACGACGTACTTAAGGTTTTATGAACCTAAGGCTTCTTACACACCAAAGCCGAGCCGTGCCGGGCCGGGCGATGCGATGCGAAGCCGAGCCGAGCGGAATCTGCCTGCGTTCGCACCGAAGCCGATTCGCTCTCAATAGGTTTTCTAGCCTTGTAGTGAGAGGTGCTTCTTTCCTATTCAGTCTCAGTTGAAACGTGGTCCAAAATGATGTCATCAACTTTGATGATGAATGAGTGGGAGAATGAAGGCGATTCTTTCTTGAATCGAACTAATTAATATTTCTATGTCAACACTCATTATAATATTAAAAAATTTACAAAACAAAAACCACTTCAAACAATAAAAAAAAAATATATTGCGCAATATGATGTAACTCACTGGGCTGAAACACGGAACATGACTCAATGACGGAAAAAAACGGCTTGGCAGAAAACGCTCGAATTGGCGGGAGGTAGTACTGCTCAAAACCGCTCGGCCCGGCCTTGGTTTGAATACTCCCATCTAAACCCTGCGTATCTAGCGCTTAAGCGTTTTCCGCTCGGCTCGGCTCGGCTCGGCCCGGCTTTGGTGTGAAACTCCACTAAGTGAAATTTTAGCTACCTAAGTTTAGTTACATATCATACGACTCATTATCGAGCACCTGACATACAGAAAGGCCCTCGATCATAGCCTAAAGTCCAATCCGAAGGATGACGTGCTCAAGTAATTTTTAACCTAAATAAAATGTCACCTACTCAGGTTTAGATACATAACCTACGACTCATTATCGAGTACCTGACATACGAAAAGGTCCTCGATCATAGCCTAAAGTCCAATCCGAAGGACGACGTACTCAAATTTATTTTTATCTTCCCGATTAAAACATCTGACCTAATTGACTTGGCTAGATTTCTAAAGGGCGATCCTGAGCTCGGTAAACTCCATTCTTCTAATTTCTCCCTTTTACCGGTTTTTAGATTTAATATTTGTTAAAACTGATATATAACATCCGTGATATCTGAATCCTACACAAAAATCGAAATAAAAATGTTTTTCGAAAAAAGTCGGGCTAAATACCATTCTTCAAATTTCCTGCTTTTTAACGGTTTATAGATTTAATATTTGTTGAAACTGATAGACAGATTCAGATATATCGGGAAAGTCCCATCCGAAGGACGACGTGCTCAAGGTTTTTTTAACCTAAGTGAAATTTCAGCTACCCAGGTTTAGTTACATAACATACGACTCATTATCGAGGACCTGACATACAATAAGGCCCTCGATCTTAGCCTAAAGTCCAATCCGAAGGACGACGTGCTCAAATTTATTTTTATCTTCTCTATTAAAACATTTGACCTAAATGCCTTTGCTATCTAGATTTCTAAGTGGCGATCCTGAGCTCGATAGACTCCATATGTAAGATAAAATAAGTTACCGTTTGGTTCCAACTAAAATTATCAAGGAAGAAATGTGGAATATAAGTGGGCTTTGAGGTACCGTTTTGACATATTTTCTGAAAAACAAATTAATACCGCAATGTTGGTAGATAGACAGCGACCATAAATGAAGATGGTCAACCCAAGACAAATTCAGATGTATCGGGAAAGTCCCAACCGAAGGACGAAGTGCTCAAGGATATTTAAAAAAATAAATAATATAAGTCAGTTAAAACAACTAAGAGCCCCGTCTAGATTTCCAACTTGCGATCCTGAGCTCAGTAGACCCCAAATATAAAGAAAAAATACGTTTCCGTTTGGCTCCAACTAAAATTATCAAGGAAGAAATCTATATTAATAAAGCTGAAACGGGGTTTATTTGTTTGTTTGTTCCAGGATCACGGCCAAACGGCTCGACGGGTTTTTATGAAACTTCACATGTAGCATTCTTATGACCCCAGTTGAAAAATAGGCTATATGGCGTCCCAAAATTTTGAACGGGAGGGGGGGTGGTGGGGATAGGCCTAAATATAAAAAAGATACCGATAGCTCATTAACTAATGGTCGGATTATCATGAAATTTCACATGTAGTATTCTTAAAGGCCAAATAGAAAAATAGGGTTTGTCACCTCTCAAGATATTGAACGAAAGGGAGGATAGCGGGGGTAGACTTAAGTATATAAATAGTGGTAGCTCATTAACTAATGGTCGGATTGTCATGGAATTTCACATGTAGTAATTTCAAAACAAAATTTGAAAATTCGTTGTGACGTTTCAACTTTTTGAACCTGAGGGTGGAGTGCATTAAGCTGTAGGAATTTCACATGTAGCTTTCTCTTCTTCTGTACACCGGTATTAAGCAGATACTAGCTGTGGTGTCTGCCGTTGAAGTACTATAAGGCTTATTCTATATGAATAATTGAAAATTATAACATCATGAATGTACTGTCGAAGAATTGAATTGGATTCGAATGAGAGATGTTAGGAGAAAAGTCAAAGTTCCCCGAGCAACACCGGGTATTACTGCTAGTGTGGAATATAAGTGGGCTTTGAGGTACCGTTTTGACATATTTTCTAAAAAACAAATTAATACAGCTATGTTGATAGATAGGCAGCATCCAGAAACGAAGATGGTCAACCAAAGAAAGATCCAGATGTATCGGGAAAGTCCCATCCGAAGGACGACGTGCTCAAATTTATTTTTATCTTCCCGATTAAAACATCTGACCTAAGTGACTTGGCTAGATTACTAAATGGCGATCCTGAGCTCGCTAAACTCCATTCTTCAAATTTCTCGTTTTTATACGGTTTTTAGTTTTAATATTTGTTAAAACTGATGAACAACCGGGATATCTGAATCCTACACAAAAATCGAAATAAAAATGTTTTTCGAAAAAATCAGGCGAAATCCCATTCTTCAAATTTCTCGCTTTTTAACAGTTTTTAGATTTAATATTTGTTAAAACTGATAGACAGAATCAGATATATCGGGGAAGTCCCATCCGAAGGACGACGTTCTCAAGGTTATATATAACCTAAGTGAAATTTCAGCTACCCAGGTTTAGATACGTAACATACGACTCATTATCGAGTACCTGACATAGGCAAAGACCCTCGATCAACGCTTAAAGTCCAATCCGAAGGACGACGTGCTCAAATTTATTTTTATCTTCCCGATTAAAACATCGGACCTAAGTGACTTGGCTAGATTTCTAAATGGCGATCCAAAGTTCGGTAGACTCCATTCTTCAATTTTCTAGCTTTTAAACGGTTTTTAGATTTAATATTTGTTAAAACTGATGAACAACCGGGGTATCTGAATCCTACACAAGAATCGAAATAAAAATGTTTTTCGAAAAAAATAGGGCTAAATACAATTCTTCAAATTTCCTGCTTTTTAACGGTTTATAGATTTAATATTTGTTAAAACTGATAGACAGATTCAGATATATCGGGAAAGTCCCATCCGAAGGACGACGTGCTCAAGGTTTTTTTAACCTAAGTGAAATTTCAGCTACCCAGGTTTAGTTACATAACATACGACTCATTATCGAGCACCTGACATACAAAAAGGCCCTTGATCATAGCCTAAAGTCCAATCCGAAGGACGACGTGCTCAAATTTATTTTTATCTCCTCGATTAAAACATTTGACCTAAATGCCTTTGCTAGATTTCTAAGTGGCGATCCTGAGCTCGATAGACTCCATATGTATGATAAAATAAGTTACCGTTTGGTTCCAACTAAAATTATCAAGGAAGAAATGTGGAATATAAGTGGGCTTTGAGGTACCGTTTTGACATATTTTCTGAAAATATATCGGGAAAGTCCCATCCGAAGGACGACGTGCTCAAGGTTTTTTTAACCTAAGTGAAATTTCAGCTACGCAGGTTTAGTTACATAACATACGACTCATTATCGGGCACCTGACATACAAAAAGGCCCTCGATCGTAGCCTCAAGTCCAATCCGTGCTCAAATTTATTTTTATCATCTCGTCAAACCATTGAATGTGGTCAAACCTCAAAAAGTGGTTAAACCATTGAAAGTGGTCAAACTTTAAAAAGTGGTCAAACCTCAAAAAGTGGTCAAACCATTGAAAGTGATCAAACCTCAAAAAGTGGTCAAACCATCGAATGTGACAAATCAACAGAAAGTGGACGAATCATTGAATTTGTTCAAGCTATAGAAAGTGTTCAAACTGAAAAAGTGGCTAAACCATTGAAAGTGGTCAAACCATTGAAAGTGGTCAAACCTCAAAAGTGGTCAAACCTCAAAAAGTGGTCAAACCATTGAAAGTGGTCAAACCTCAAAAAGTGGTCAAACCATTGAAAGTGGTCAAACCTCAAAAGTGGCCAAACCTCAAAAAGTGGTCAAACCTCAAAAAGTGGTCAAACCATTGAAAGTGGTCAAACCTCAAAAAGTTGTCAAACCTCAAAAAGTGGTCAAACCTCAAAAAGTGGTCAAACCATTGAAAGTGATCAAACCATTGAAAGTGGTCAAACCTCAAAAAGTTGTCAAACCATTGAAAGTGGTCAAACCTCAAAAAGATGTCAAACCTCAAAAAGTGGTCAAACCATTGAAAGTGATCAAACCATTGAAAGTGGTCAAACCTCAAAAAGTTGTCAAACCATTGAAAGTGGTCAAACCTCAAAAGTGGTCAAACCATTGAAAGTGGTCTAACCATTGAAAGTGGTCAAACCTCAAAAAGTGGTCAAACCTCAAAAAGTGGTCAAACCATTGAAAGTGGTCAAACCTCAAAAAGTGGTCAAACCTCAAAAAGTGGTCAAACCATTGAAAGTGGTCAAACCTCAAAAAGTGGTCAAACCATTGAAATTGGTCAAACCTCAAAAGTGGTCAAACCTCAAAAAGTGGTCAAACCTCAAAAAGTGGTCAAACCTCAAAAAGTGGTCAAACCTCAAAAAGTGGTCAAACCTCAAAAAGTGGTCAAACCTCAAAAAGTGGTCAAACAATTGAAAGTGATCAAACCTCAAAAAGTGGTCAAACCTCAAAAAGTGGTCAAACCATTGAAAGTGGTCAAACCTCAAAAGTGGTCAAACCTCAAAAGTGGTCAAACCTCAAAAGTGGTCAAACCTCAAAAAGTGGTCAAACCTCAAAAGTGGTCAAACTTCAAAAAGTGGTCAAACTATTGAAAGTGGTCAAACCTCAAAAGTGGTCAAACCACAAAAGTGGTCAAACCTCAAAAAGTGGTCAAACCACAAAAGTGGTCAAACCTCAAAAAGTGGTCAAACCATTGAAAGTGGTCAAACCTCAAAAAGTGGTCAAACCTCAAAAAGTGGTCAAACCCTTGAAAGTGGGCAAACCTCAAAAAGTGGTCAAACCTCAAAAAGTGGTCAAACCTCAAAAAGTGGTCAAACCATTGAAAGTGGTCAAACCTCAAAAGTGGTCAAACCATTGAAAGTGGTCAAACCTCAAAAGTGGTCAAACCATTGAAAGTGGTCAAACCTCAAAAGTGGTCAAACCTCAAAAAGTGGTCAAACCTCAAAAGTGGTCAAACCATTGAATGTGGCCAAACCTCAAAAAGTGGTCAAACCATTGAAAGTGGTCAAACCTCAAAAAGTGGTCAAACCATTGAAAGTGGTTAAAAGTAGGAACTTGCTGTGGTTCCAAGTAAAAAAAATAACGGACTTGAAAATAAAATAAAACTGGGTTATAACCTGACATACGAAAAGGCCCTCAATCATAGCTTGAAGTCCAATCCGAAGGACGACGTGCTCAAGTTATTTTTAACCTAAATGAAATTTCAACTACCCAGGTTTAGATACATAACCTACGACTCATTATCCAGTACCTGACATACGAAAAGGCCCTCGATCATAGCTTAAACTCCAATCCGAAGGACGACGTGCTCAAATTTATTTTTATGTTCCTGATTAAAAAATCTGACCTAATAGACTTGGCTAGATTTCTAAAGGGCGATCCTGAGCTCGGTAAACTCCATTCTTCAAATTTCTCGCTTTTAAACGGTTTTTAGTTTTAATATTTGTTAAAACTGATGAACAACCGGGATATCTGAATCCTGCACAAAAATCGAAATAAAAATGCTTTTCGAAAAAAGTCGGGCTAAATACCATTTTTCAAATTTCGTGCTTTTAACGGTTTATAGATTTAATATTTGTTAAAACTGATAGACAGATTCAGATATATCGGGAAAGTCCCATCCGAAGGACGACGTGCTCAAGGTTTAATGAACCTAAGTGAAATTTTAGCTACCCAGGTTTAGTTACATAACATAGGTCTCATTATCGAGCACCTGACATACAAAAAGGCCCTCGATCATAGCCTAAAGTCCAATCCGAAGGACGACGTGCTCAAATTTATTTTTGTCTTCTCGATTAAAACATTTGACCTAAGTGCCTTGGCTAGATTTCTAAGTGGCGATCCTGAGCTCGATAGACTCCATTCTTCAAATTTCTCGCTTTTAAACGGTTTTTAGTTTTAATATTTGTTTTTATTTACATATTTACATATTCACAACGACAACATTTGTCACTAGTGATCGTGATGATGTGCTGTGGCAAGTGTGTCGCTGTACTGCTGAGGTACGTGACCGAAGAGGAGTCCAGGCTAGTCCTGGAGCAGGTCCCTCTGCCATGCCCGCTTTAGACGTCTTGGTGGATTTGTGGGGAGAGTGTTCGTGGATAATTGGAGAATAAGTGGATTGGCGTGATGATGGAGTTTATCGTGAAAATTTTGATATCGTGTCTTGATAACAGAAGGTATAAATGGGATGTTGAGGTCATTATGTAATGTGAGGTTGGAAACGTAAAATGGGGCATTGGCAATGTGGCGTAGTATGATGAATTGTAATGACTGAAGGCGTTGTATGTTTGATTTTTTGGCTGATCCCCATATCTCGATTCCGTAAGTCCAGATGGGTTTTAGTATAGTGTTGTAAATGTGAAGTTTGTTTTCAAGCGATAATGTCGATCGTCGTCCGATGATTGATTTCAGTCGTCCAAATCGTCTTTTGAGGTCTGTGCGTTTCAGTCTGATATGAGTTGTCCAAGTTAAACGTCTGTCTAAATGAAGTCCTAGATATCGGACAGTGTCTGTTAATATTTGTTAAAACTGATGAACAACCGGGGTATCTGAATCCTACACATGAATCGAAATAAAAATGTTTTTCGAAAAAAGTCGGGCTAAATACCATTCTTCAAATTTCCTGCTTTTTAACGGTGTATAGATTTAATATTTGTTAAAACTGATAGACAGATTCAGATATATCGGGAAAGTCCCATCCGAAGGACGACGTACTTAAGGTTTTATGAACCTAAGGCTTCTTACACACCAAAGCCGAGCCGTGCCGGGCCGGGCGATGCGATGCGAAGCCGAGCCGAGCGGAATCTGCCTGCGTTCGCACCGAAGCCGATTCGCTCTCAATAGGTTTTCTAGCCTTGTAGTGAGAGGTGCTTCTTTCCTATTCAGTCTCAGTTGAAACGTGGTCCAAAATGATGTCATCAACTTTGATGATGAATGAGTGGGAGAATGAAGGCGATTCTTTCTTGAATCGAACTAATTAATATTTCTATGTCAACACTCATTATAATATTAAAAAATTTACAAAACAAAAACCACTTCAAACAATAAAAAAAAAATATATTGCGCAATATGATGTAACTCACTGGGCTGAAACACGGAACATGACTCAATGACGGAAAAAAACGGCTTGGCAGAAAACGCTCGAATTGGCGGGAGGTAGTACTGCTCAAAACCGCTCGGCCCGGCCTTGGTTTGAATACTCCCATCTAAACCCTGCGTATCTAGCGCTCAAGCGTTTTCCGCTCGGCTCGGCTCGGCTCGGCCCGGCTTTGGTGTGAAACTCCACTAAGTGAAATTTTAGCTACCTAAGTTTAGTTACATATCATACGACTCATTATCGAGCACCTGACATACAGAAAGGCCCTCGATCATAGCCTAAAGTCCAATCCGAAGGATGACGTGCTCAAGTAATTTTTAACCTAAATAAAATGTCACCTACTCAGGTTTAGATACATAACATACGACTCATTATAGAGTACCTGACATACGAAAAGGTCCTCGATCATAGCCTGAAGTCCAATCCGAAGGACGACGAACTCAAATTTATTTTTATCTTCCCGATTAAAACATCTGACCTAATTGACTTGGCTAGATTTCTAAAGGGCGATCCTGAGCTCGGTAAACTCCATTCTTCTAATTTCTCCCTTTTACCGGTTTTTAGATTTAATATTTGTTAAAACTGATATATAACATCCGTGACATCTGAATCCTACACAAAAATCGAAATAAAAATGTTTTTCGAAAAAAGTCGGGCTAAATACCATTCTTCAAATTTCCTGCTTTTTAACGGTTTATAGATTTAATATTTGTTAAAACTGATAGACAGATTCAGATATATCGGGAAAGTACCATCCGAAGGACGACGTGCTCAAGTAATTTTTAACCTAAATGAAATGTCACCTACCCAGGTTTAGATACATAACATACGACTCATTATCGAGTACCTGACATACGAAAAGGCCCTCGATCATAGCTCAAAGTCCAATCCGAAGGACGACGTGCTCAAATTTATTTTTATCTTCTCGATTAAAACATTTGATCTAAATGCCTTTGCTAGATTTCCAAGTGGCGATCCTGAGCTCGATAGACTCCATATGTATGATAAAATAAGTTACCGTTTGGTTCCAACTAAAATTATCAAGGAAGAAATATGGAATATAAGTGGGCTTTGAGGTACCGTTTTGACATATTTTCTGAAAAACAAATTAATACCGCAATGTTGGTAGATAGACAGCGACCATAAATGAAGATGGTCAACCCAAGACAAATTCAGATGTATCGGGAAAGTCCCAACCGAAGGACGAAGCGCTCAAGGATATTTAAAAAAATAAATAATATAAGTCAGTTAAAACAACTAAGAGCCCCGTCTAGATTTCCAACTTGCGATCCTGAGCTCAGTAGACCCCAAATATAAAGAAAAAATACGTTTCCGTTTGGCTCCAACTAAAATTATCAAGGAAGAAATCTATATTAATAAAGCTGAAACGGGGTTTATTTGTTTGTTTGTTCCAGCATCACGCCCAAACGGCTCGACGGGTTTTTATGAAACTTCACATGTTGCATTCTTATGACCCCAGTTGAATAATAGGCTATGTGGCGTCCCAAAATCTTGAACGGGGGAGGGGGGGGGGGATAGGCCTAAATATAAAGATACCGGTAGCTCATTAACTAATCGTCGGATTATCATGAAATTTCACATGTAGTATTCTTAAAGGCCAAATAGAAAAATAGGGTTTGTGACCTCTCAAGATATTGAACGAAAGGGAGGATAGTGGGGGTAGACCTAAGTATATAAATAATTGTAGCTAATGGTCGGATTGTCATGGAATTTCACATGTAGTAATTTCAAAACAAAATTTGAAAATTCGTTGTGACGTTTCAACTTTTTGAACCTGAGGGGTGGGGTGCATTAAGCTGAAGGAATTTCACATGTAGCTTTCTCTTCTTCTGTACACCGGTATTAAGCAGATACTAGCTGTGGTGTCTGCCGTTGAAGTACTATAAGGCTTATTCTATATGAATAATTGAAAATTATAACATCATGAATGTACTGTCGAAGAATTGAATTGGATTCGAATGAGAGATATTAGGTGAAAAGTCAAAGTTCCCCGAGCAACGCCGGGTATTGCTAGTAATGAAATAAAGAAAACTGCTCAGCATATCAGTAACGTCAGTTTGAAATGATTTTCAGAAGGGAAAGGGGGAACGTTTTTTCGTAAGTTATAGGACTAACAGTTTTCGTAAGTAATAGGACTAACAGTTTTCGCGTAAATCCAGGAAACATCTAAAAATATGTGTTTCAAAAAGACATTTTAAAAAGGTTTTCGGCATGTATCTGAAAAATGGGACAACCAAAAATGCGTCTAGATCATAAATATAAGCGGAATTTTGTAAAATGTACTTAGGCCCTTAAGTAAAGCGGTCTTAATTTGCGTCAGATTTCTGCCAAAATCTAAGTTAGCACATAGGACATCTTCAAATTTTAAGTTCATAGCTACAATGGTTTTTGTGATATTGCGAGATCGCTCAAAAAGTTCCAATCACAGACACAAGCAGACATCAGAATTCCGTTGAAAACTCGAACTCAATTTTTCGCACTATTATTAAAGGTATTATTTATTATACAATAAAAAAAAGTAAAAATTAATGTGTAAATAGCAAAAAAATATTTGAATTGTTTTATTATGTATTTTATTTATAAGTTCTTCCTGGGTATTTCAAACCTCAAAATAAACCAGTACCAAATATCTAGAAAGTACCTATACTAAGTGTACCATATTTCGGTACACTTTCTTTATATGCATCATACTGTGGGTTTACTATTTTAGTGCACAGAAATTACTATAACTTCCATTGTTATTGCATTTGAGACTGTTTGTTCCTCAAGAACTGTAATTGCCTATAACTTTAACTAAACAATGGTTATTATTCCTTGGTTACAATTACGAAACCAATTAAATTTAATTAATTGATTTCTCACTCCTTCTCTAACCACAGAGATGAATAATACTGAATTTAATTAGTCTAAATACGATATCATTTCATTGATTACAAATTCCGTCTAAATTATATATATAAATAATATAGTGAAGTTATAATATATATTATATATATATATATATATATATATATATATATATATATATATATATATATTGTGATAAAGGAAATTATGTAAAATAAAAATAATTCAATTTAATTAAAATAAACAAATAATAAATATTACCACATTTCCTGTAGAAATTATATCTGGTCTTTTATTAAATCTTACTGGGTTCACAGGGAAATTAATAGCATAGGATAAGAGAACAATTTATTTACCTAAACCTACGTTATAAATGAAATCAAAACATCAATTGAAATAAAAAATCAATTTACTTGCAATAAAAACCTTACAAACTAATTTCTACGTATACTTTAGTCTCTTTTATTTTTAAATATTGTGGCCATTCTTTAATTCAACGTTATTCAATGTTATTTTGGGCATATAAATAAATAAAAGTACCTTTGCGCATCTATTTCACTGTTCTTGTCACTCCTACATCTCCTCTACATCTTCTCTCACTCAGACTGGTTCACTACACCTTAACCCTAAAAACACTTCTCTTAATGTAATCTTAATGTAAATATATTGCTAGGTGAGGTGAAAAGGTATCAGTGGATTGGTGTCATCATCAGTAGTATATAATCCACGCCATCATTTATGGGAAAAATGTACATATTTGATCCGAAGTTATAATATTATGTATAAAAAGGTATCAGTGGATTGGTGTCATCATCAGTAGTATAGAATACACGCTATCATTTATGGAAAAAATGTACATATTGGACCCGAAGTTATAATATTATGTATATTCTAGTCTGACGAGGATTTAACAAACTTGTAAGTCATTAAAGTCACAACTTTTTGATTTTTCGAACAACCCCCCTCCTCGATGTCCCCCCCCCGCCCCCCCCAGTCCACCCCCTCCCACCGCCCCCGAACTTGAGGAAAGTTGAAAGTCAAGTTATAGAAGGGGGGAATTTCGAAGTTGGGACGGCTCATTTGCATGGGGATTCTTTGCAAGTCCTGCTTGGTCCCGTAATGAATAGACCCTAATCAGTCCCTAAATGTCCCACGGGACCCCTCCCTGGGACACTTCCTTTCGGTAATTATAAGATAGGAAAAGAGGAAAAAAATATATATTTATATAGGTATAGTAAGAAAAAATTGAATTGGTCGCCTGATTTTCATTCATATTTTGATGTCTTCTTTATCTGTCTAATTCCGGGTGGTTTACGATTCCAGCAGCCCAATGTACAGTAGAACCTCGATCCTGAGTCCTTTATCGTGTTTTACTGTAAGGATTAACGATAATTCCTGAATAATTCTATGATTACAACACTCATTTCGAAGAAAAATAAACTCTTGTTTTCATTGTTTTCTGAGATTATCACCAACAGGATGAAAGAAAATTGAAAAGTGCTTCCTCTAAATTGTTCCTAGAATTCATTTTGCAGTTTGAATCTGTCATAAAAAATATCACTTCTCATTGAAAATTCCAGAGCTGTTTACGCTGGAGAAAAAATGGAGCAGGTTACACAATCGAATATACTCCTAAAAGTAACTTCAGATTAGTCGCTCACGAGCCCCTGCGTATCATTTTGATATTCTCAAACGTATAACATTTACATGGGGGGACAGGTTAACTGAGACACCCTGCGTATGTATATTGTTTTGTAGATACAAACTTTATAGGTGGTAAGGGAGTGGAGAGAGGTATTTGTCGAAAGTAATTACATAATTTTATCATTCTTATCATTATTTCTTTCCTGTTCTGCAGATGGAAGGGTTTCATCGTTCTAGAAAAGCGTATATAACCACGAAATCATATTTCTAGAAATGGGGGGGGACTTAATCTATTTTAGTTAGGAAACTAGTAAAAAACGTATAAAAATGAACGGTTTTGATTTGACAGGATCGGGATCGGGTCCTGCTATGGCCAACTTTAACATCTGTTTATTCGTACATCGGTGGGAGGAACCATTTATTCACTTATAGTGTGGGGCTACAGTTTCATGTCTACAAAACCCCTGTCTTTCCGCTATACTATTAGCCTATTACTAGTCACCGTTCCCCCCTCCCTCTTATCTCTTTCAGAAGATCGTTTTGTAGGTCAAGAAACACATTTTCTTCAAGAAACTCCTATTCTCCACAAGTTTTATTTCAAGCTCCTTCTTGGACATCTGACTCATTTCGAAGGAATATAAACTCTTGTTTTCTGCGATTATCACCAACAGAATGAAAGAAAATCAAAAAGTGCTTCCTCTAAATTGTTCCTAGAATTCATTTTCCAGTTTGAATCTGTCATAAAAAATATCACTTCTCATTGAAAATTCCAGAGCTGTTTACGCTGGAGAAAAACTGGAGCAGGTTACACAGTTGACAATACTCCTAAGAGTAACTTCAGATTAGTCACTCACGGGCCCCTACGTTTCATTTTGATATTCTCAAACGTATATATTTGTTTATTCTTTTCAATAACTATAAGAATATGTATTTCGTCATTACCATAAAGCTTGTATTCTTTAGTGCAATAAAAAGTGCATCCATCTGTCTATCATATGGACAGCACCTATGTTCTTTCAGCCAAATCGGTCAAAGGGAAGGAAGGGGGATCAGGGAGAGGCTTCATCAAAATTAGTAATAACTGTCGATGTAATGAATGTATCGATACAAAAGATGTATGAGGAATCAAACGGTCGATTGTTTTGAAGGGAGTGCGAAAAATTAATTCGTAAAAAAAATACATTGGCTGAGATTCACCGACAATTTTTTTTTTTTTTTTTTTTGTGGCTTCAAACGTCCTGGTGGGATCTTCAAGAACAGGAGAGAGGAAGAAAAGAAAATTGTACAAGAGACTAAGAATAATTTCATTCTGGGATCCGCTTACAGCGATGTTGTGTCGGCAAAAAGTCGGGATTGGATTGTCTGCATGAAGATAGCAGGCATTTTAACTTGAATCTCCGCGGTGCGATCTCATGAATAAAATCACACTAACTGACATCTCTTTTATTTTATTTTTTTTTACTTCCCCAGATACGAGTTATACAAAAAGTTATGTAATCGGTCAAAAAAATTGATGCAAATTTTTCAACGGAATTCGTTGAATAAAAAAATTCTGTGTATGTCTGTGAATACGATAGCTCCCAATAGATTAAATTTACCGACACTAAATTTTATATGTGAATCTAGAACCCTCTAACGACGACATCTACTGATTTCCAGCCAAATTGAGCAAAGGGAGGAGGCTTAACACGAAAACTCTAATAACTATCGATAGAATAAAAGTATCGACACAAAATTTCATAAATAAAACAAACTTATTTTTGAAATATTGTCTATTCCACCAAAGATATTCACAAAACTATCAGTTTCGGCCTTCGTTCGACACCATCGTCAGGTCTAGTTATGAACTGTTCATTCTGTAATGGTGTAAGGCCGAAACCGGTAGTTTTGTAAATATCTTTGGTGGAATAGACAATATTTCAAAAATAAGTTTGTTTTATATATTTATTACAAGTTCCACAACATTTCAGCGTTCCTCAACTTAAAAGTTGACAAAATTTCATGTTAAATTCAAAACTCCATGATGACACAACATATTTGAAGTCAAAACCCAATGAGGAGACATAACTTGTGTCTCACAACTGTACATGAATATACAATTTTCTTCATATTTGAAGTCAAAACCCAATGAGGAGACATAACTTGTGTCTCACAACTGTACATGAATATACAATTTTCTTCAAATTGTTTACTTTGACTGAAAACATAAATTAATTCTAGAATTGGCCATTCAATGTAAGAGAAACAAGAGGTTGGGTAGACAGAGGTTGGCGGCATATTGAGTTATTCATGAAGCTGGTTTTGGCGGGGGCGGGAGGAGTGTGGCCTGGCAGTTGGACCCGTTCCCACGGGCACTTCTACAGGGAGGACCCCCCTGGATAAGCTCCTTCATTGGATTCAAAGTATCATCCCCTATATCCAACTACCATAAGTCCATTAATTGATGATGAACAATTTTTTTTCTACTTTCTTATACGCTCAGTTTATATAATAGAAATGTACTGTATTTACTTCAGTACAACTCATTACAAGGGACTTCATTATGAAGTAACGATTAGATTTTTACAACTAGATTTTTTAAAGAAAAATATATAAAAAACAAACAGTCTTTCAAAAATATACCTTATTCATATTTCAATTTTAGTACCTACATTGAAACGTAGAAAATGAATCATCGACAATGTACATCCCCAGAACTAATTAATCAATTAAGTTTCTGCTCTCCCTCAGTACCAGTCGACCCCAGCTACAAATCAATAGTTGACTAACATAGGAGGTTCTGAATGCTCTGACGATAAATTCACTATGACAGCTATTATAGTTTTTGTCTTAAGCCTCTTCCGTAATCCTTCCCCCCTCCCTTTGGCCCATTGGGCTGAAAATCATTACCTATTATAGTTTTTTAAGTAGCTGTTACCTATTATAGTTCTCTAGGTAGCTGTTACCTATTATAGTTATTTAGATTGCTGTTACTGCTCAGTGTTATCTGGATGATTTTTACTTTCTTGAGTTCACTTCTGGGTAGCAGTTAGTCACTAGAAAGTTCACTGAGTTAACTATTACTAGAGTTCCCTGGGTAGCGTTTACTTATTAGTGTTTTCTGGGTAGTTGATACTTATTAAGTAGCTGATTACGTTAATTGCAGTTGCTATAATTAAGTTGCTTGAGTAGCTGATACTTATTAAAGTTCTCTGAGTAACTATTACTTCTAAGTTAAGTCTGAGTAAGTATTACTACTAGAATTATCTGGCTAGCTGTTACTAATTAGAGTTCATTAGGCAGTTTTTTACTAATTAAAGTTCTCTGGGTAGCTATTAATCATTGGGTAGCTGTTACTTCTTAGAGTTCATTAGGTAGTTTTTACTAATTAAAGTTCTCTGGGTAGCTATTAATCATTGGGTAGCTGTTACTAATTAGAGTTCATTAAGTAGTTTTTTACTAATTAAAGTTCTCTGGGTAGATATTAATCATTGGGTAACTGTTACTAATTAGAGTTCATTAGGTAGTTTTTTACTAATTAAAGTTCTCAGGGTATCTATCAATCATTGGGGAGCTGTTACTAATTAGAGTTCATTAGGTAGTTTTTACTAATTAAAGTTCTCTGGGTATCTATTAATCATTGGGTAACTGTTACTTATTAGAGTTCATTAGGTAGTTTTTTACTAATTACAGTTCTCTGGGTAGCTATTAATCATTTGGTAGCTGTTACTAATTAGAGTTCATTAGGTAGTTTTTTTACTAATTAAAGTTCTCTGGGTAGTCATTAATCATTTGGTAGCTGTTACTAATTAGAGTTCATTATGTAGTTTTTTACTAATTAAAGTTCTCTGGGTAGCTATTAATCATTGGGTAGCTGTTACTAATTAGAGTTCATTAGGTAGTTTTTTTTACTAATTAAAGTTCTCTGGGTAGCTATTAATCATTGGGTAACTGTTACTAATTAGAGTTCATTAGGTAGTTTTTTACTAATTAAAGTTCTCAGGGTAGCTATTAATCATTGGGTAGCTGTTACTAATTAGAGTTCATTAGGTAGTTTTTACTAATTACAGTTCTCTGGGTAGTCATTAATCATTTGGTAGCTGTTACTAATTAGAGTTCATTAGGTAGTTTTTTTTACTAATTAAAGTTCTCTGGGTAGGCATTAATCATTTGGTAGCTGTTACTAATTAGAGTTCATTAGGTAGTTTTTTCACTAATTAAAGTTCACTGGGTAGCTATTAATCATTGGGTAGCTGTTACTAATTAGAGTTCATTAGGTAGTTTTTTTTACTAATTAAAGTTCTCTGGGTAGCTATTAATCATTTGGTAGCTGTTACTAATTAGAGTTCATTAGGTAGTTTTTTTTACTAATTAAAGTTCTCTGGGTAGCTATTAATCATTGGGTAACTGTTACTAATTAGAGTTCATCAGGTAGTTTTTTACTAATTAAAGTTCTCAGGGTAGCTATTAATCATTGGGGAGCTGTTACTAATTAGAGTTCATTAGGTAGTTTTTTACTAATTAAAGTTCTCAGGGTAGCTATTAATCATTGGGTAGCTGTTACTAATTAGAGTTCATTATGTAGTTTTTTACTAATTAAAGTTCTCTGGGTATCTATTAATTATTGGGTAACTGTTACTTATTAGAGTTCATTAGGTAGTTTTTTTTACTAATTAAAGTTCTCTGGGTAGCTATTAATCATTTGGTAGCTGTTACTAATTAGAGTTCATTAGGTAGTTTTTTTTACTAATTAAAGTTCTCTGGGTAGCTATTAATCATTGGGTAGCTGTTACTAATTAGAAATCTCTGGATAGCTGTTACTTATTAAAGTTCTCCTTTCTTCTCAAACGGTACGAATAATTATTTCTGAGAAGAGTAGTGAATATTCATGCAAATTATCATCTCAGATTAGCAGGTTCTACTCAGAATTCAAATTTGAGAGCTCCATGGTGTATTGAAGAGTACTCGAGATCTGGCTGGAGGATAAAGCGTTGCCAACTGTCCCAGTTATTATATCATTGACAGCCTGGAAAAATTGCTGGAATTTTCGAAAAGGACAAAAAAAATGTGGACGGTGAATCAAAATGTCGACGGTGAATCAAAATGTGGACGGTGAATCAAAATGTACTCCCGCATCACAAATTAATTAACTAAGTTTTCGCTCTCCTTCCGAAATAAATTATACCGATTTGGTTGAAAATATCTAGACAACCTATTCAGGGATTTCTAAATCCTCATACTAAATTTTGTGTTCATACATTCGTTACATCGAAATATATACAATGTTTAGTGTTGAGCTCTTTTCCCTTCGGCCAATTTCGCTGAATGTCGACAGGTGTTTTCCAATTTCGTGTCCGTACGTCATTAGTGTTATTGAGTTCATCCCTCTCCTCTGGTTTCTCTCTTCCGTTTAGTCAATTTGGCTGAAAATTGATAACTGTATTTTTTAAGGGGATTTGGTTCCAAATATGAAATTTTATGTTGATAAGTAACTTACAATAGCAATTATTGGGTTATTGTTTTAAGTGCCCTCCCCCCCCCCCCCCCCCCCCCCCTCCCTTTATGACTGAAGTCCGGGTCATATCGCCTACTAACAAAGTGTTCTATTGTCAGACTTCTAGTGAACGTGAGCCAGACTCTGCAATACTTAACGAATACAGGCTCGGACATTGCTGTTTAACTTCTCCTCCGAAGGACGGAGTGCTCAAGGTTACAAAGAACAATGATAATGAAGAAATATAATTTTTAGACTCCCGCCTGTAAGGTAATATGTGAACTGTTGTTTTTCACTTTTGAAACAAATAATAATACAAGAGCGGAGAGTAACAGCCAAACAATAATACAAGAGTGGATAGTAACAGCCTAATAATAATACAAGAGTGCAAAGTAACAGCCAAATAATAATACAAGAGTGGAGAGTATCAGCCAAATAATAATACAAGAGTGCAAAGTAACAGCCAAATAATAATACAAGAGTGGATAGTAACAGCCAAATAATAATACAAGAGTGCAAAGTAACAGCCAAATAATAATACAAGAGTGGATAGTAACAGCCAAATAATAATACAAGAGTGCAAAGTAACAGCCAAATAATAATACAAGAGTGGATAGTAACAGCCAAATAATAATACAAGAGTGCAAAGTAACAGCCAAATAATAATACAAGAGTGGAGAGTATCAGCCAAATAATAATACAAGAGTGGAGAGAAACAGCCAAGTTATAATGAAAAACGGCTGCCCGGCGACATTACGAGTGAACATGGTTGGTTCTATGCACTGCAAGGGCTTATTTTGGTACTAGCATTCTTTAACGTCCGGGCGAAACAAGTATAAAAAATATTCGGTGAATCACCGGCTATGTACTTCCTCAGCACGAATCAATCAATTATGTTTACGCTCTCCCTCCAAAGCCAATTGACTGTTTGAGCTAAAACTCAATATTTGACGTGTTTCGATACATTCATTACATCGGCAGTTATTGGAATTTTTAAGTTGAGCCCTTTGATGCTTATCTCCTCTTATAGGGCTTTGAATTTATATATGAAATTTCTGAAATGTCGTGTCAATACATTCATTGCAACCGCAGTTATTAGAGTTTCTCACAAATCAATAGGTGTCCTCCTTAGAGGATTCTGGAAACTCATAAAAAATTTCGTGTTGATGAAATATCGCGTACATAGACTTTTTTTTTTTTTAAATTTTTGGAATCAGGAGTTCGGGAAAATTTCGTACAGCAGCGAATTTTGACCGATTACATAACTTCCCCTATACTTCGTAATATGAATAAATGAGGATAAGTGTATGTCAATGATCGTTGTTTAATTTTGTGCCAACAGTTTTATGATTCCAAGTCAACGCCGGGTACTACAGCTAGTTCATAATAATTAATTCCGGTACCTGAATTATATATATCAATTTACAAGCAAAGGGGTTATAAAATTTATGCTGAAAAAAATTTCGAAGTTTCACATTTGTAATGTCGTTTTACACATAAAACAGGGGGGGACGTGATGTGCATACGTGACGGATGCATTGTACCTCGACGGAATACACAATTTAAAGTGAAGAAGTAACAGAAAATATATAAAGAAAAAGTCACTAAAGATGCACCGGTGTCCTCCACACGTGGCTGCATATATTCTGAGGTATATATGACGTGGAGGTATATGGCTTGGTATATGACGTATTGATTTTCAACCAAATCTTTAAGTTTGTCAGAGGAAGAGTGGAAACTTAGTCATCTGTGCTGGGGAAGTAGGTACATTGCCAGTGATCCAGCGATGACATTTTTTAGTCAGATTAGTGAGCACCTACAGATCTGTGTCTGAATGGGTGTTTGACCTCTTCTGAACACACTGGAGGCTAGGCCCACACTCAGGGTTGCCACCTTTTTTTTGTGCAAATAAAGTATATTGGTTATTAAAGGTAGGAAAAAAAAATTACATTGTGTCAAAATAAAGTTCGATTTATTTTACTTTATTATTTTGCTAAGAACATATTTTTCATTACTTTTAGCAACTTTTAACAAATAATTCTCTCTGCTAAACAGCTTCACACCATCTTTACAGCCTATATTTACGTTAAAGTAAATAAGTAATTAATTTGTTATCAGATTCAGAGACGGTTTGTTTCTTTCGTCTCGCCATTTGCTATTTATCACAGAAAAAACTCTCTCTGTGAATGCTGACGTGATAGTAAAAATGAAATTATTTTATACAAATTTGAAAAACTATCATCAGTCTTATTAAATACTTGCTGCCATTTTTGTGCTGTAGACAATTCCGCAAAACCTTCAGAGCTATATATTTGATTATATAATTTGTTTAGTAAAGAAATTTCTCCATAAAAATCATCCATATTTATATTAAGTTTTTGCAGATTTAAATTTTCAACTATGTTAACAAAATGATGACAATTTTGACATTTGAGGTTAGGATGCGTTCAAAAATGAACGTTTATGTGGCGACCGCCACAGAATATATTCGTCAATTATCGATCCTATTCGGCAACAATCGATAACGTCACCGAACCCAGTAAATCTGTCGTTCTGTTTTACGCAAAAATTCTTACGACCAACTTTTTTTTATATGTTATATGTAAAATGAATCCCAGAGAAATCAAATCATGCGAAATAAAGTATTTTCGCGTACTATATTGTTCTCATAAAGTATAGAGTAGGAGACTAGGACACTGGAGGCTAGGCCCATACTGGAGGCTAGGCCCACACTGGAAGCTAGGCCCACACTGGAGGCTAGGCTCACACTGGAAGCTGTCCATACTGGAGGCTAGGCTCACACTGGAAGCTAGGCCCACACTGGAGGCTAGGCCCACACTGGAAGCTAGGCCCACACTGGAAGCTAGGCCCACACTGGAAGCTAGGCCCACACTGGAAGCTAGGCCCATACTGGAGGCTAGGCCCACACTGGAAGCTAGGCCCACACTGGAAGCTAGGCCCACACTGGAGGCTAGGCCCACACTGGAAGCTAGGCTCACACTGGAAGCTAGGCCCATACTGGAGGCTAGGCTCACACTGGAGGCTAGGCTCACACTGGAAGCTAGGCCCATACTGGAGGCTAGGCTCACACTGAAGGCTAGGCCCATACTGGAGGCTAGGCTCACACTGGAGGCTAGGCCCATACTGGAGGCTAGGCTCACACTGGAGGCTAGGCACGGATGTGAAGACACAACCTAAATTAGATAAGATGTCTGGAGATGAGAGGCACTTGGCAGCATGCATCACTTAGTAAACGACTTATTTTGCATAAATTAACTGTTCAAACTCTAAATCCCTTCTATCCTCTGTACCGAACACATTCACCCCCTCAACAATAGATAATAGATAATTTGTAGTACATTATTTATATTTTTACAACCCCAGTAGTAATCGGGGTAGTTGGAGGTGACCAGTCAAAATGTCGTCGGTGAATCACGGCCATTCAGGGTTTTGGAGTTGAGCGCCCTTTTGACTCCGATTTGACCACGTATTTAAAGCCCGGGCTTGCGTCACAAAAACAAGCTATATAATAACCAATAGATGAAAATACTTTACGTTTAGAATAAAAAACCGACATTTTAAGCACATAAATTTAAAATTAAGACAACGTATTGATTAAATCGATACATTCATTTCAGAGCGGTTATTAGGAGTTGTGAGTTGCGCCCCATCCTCTCTGATTCCTCTGTTCTCATCAGCCTGTCTCACTGGAAATTAGTATATTATAGTAAGATATTATGGGACGAGATTTATAAGAAGAAATAAAAGACATTGCTCGTATTCGCTTAGACACCACACTATACACTTTATGGCACTTTTTTTTTTGAAAACTGATTCTGGTCAAAATAAAACAGTGGGAAGGCAACGTCTTTTATTTCTATGATTAATAGGCTTTGTCCTTATGGGATTTTGAATTTATATATTGAATGTATCAATACATTCATTACATTAGTTATTAGAGTTTTGTTTTAAGCCCCCTCCTCTATTCCTCTTGACCGATTTGGCTGAAAATAAATATTTTTCGTCCTGGGGCTCTGGATACATTTATAACATTCTTTATCAATATATTACTTATTTCGGGCGGTATCGTTTCGTAGGCACATCAGATTACACAGAAAGATAGAAAATGTTTTTTTTTTTTTTTTCAGACGTTTGGAAAACATGAAATTCTGTTAAAATTTCAATTTCGAATTTCTGACCGAATTAATCAACCAAGTTTTCGTTCTGAAACATTGAATCAATAGTTAGTCTGTCTCACTTAGGGACTTCTGCATAAACATCCATTTATATGTATCATTTATGGAGTACCATTTTATAAAACAATTAAAATTCAAAGATTTGACAATATAAACACAGCTCTAACTTTAAAACGATTAAGATACTACCAGTCAAGAGCCCTGAATTTTATTAACAAATGTGACTTGAATTTGAAAGTACCTTCATCTCCCTGGGCCATTATCTCCAAACAATTAAATTTATATTACTTCACAAAATATATATATATATATATATATATATATATATATATATATATATATATATATAAGTGTATATATATATATATATATTTTACTTATATTATTTCCGTTCTTTTTATGGTTCTATCTCTGTTCATTTACGGAACCCTTCAATGTGATATCTAAACATACATCTATCTGACATTGATTTTGTAACCAGCTGATATTTTCGGGTCCGCCTTTTTATTTTTACTTTAGTATTAGGAAGTATTGTAATCGTTTGAAAGTTCGAAATCGAGTTTTCAAATTCCTTTGAAAACTCGATAGACCCAGTACACATTTAAATTAAGATTATTTGATCAAAACCTGTTAAAAAGTAATTATTTTTCCCTTCGAAGATGGGTGTTTAAATCACAACGCATTGTTACACAATTCGATATAATTAATTGTAAAATCATTGCTTTTAATTGAATAGAAAAAAAAAAAATAGTCTTTTTACCTTCTTATACAGTGAAACCTGGTTAAGTGGGCCCTGGATATGTGAGAAACCTCTGTTACTGATAATTACAATGAGGTCCCGACACTTTTACATTGAAATACCTCTGTTACTGGGAATTTTCAAACCTTTTTAGTAAGACACTTCATCAGGTTACAACACGTTTGTTTACAAAATTCTAATTTCTTCCACACATGCTTTGTTCTCCAGTACTATCTAAGGTTTTGTACTATAAACAAGTGAATAGAAGTGCACAAAATGTCGAAACGGAAGGGTAATTCATTGTGAAGAGATTTCAGAAAGAGTATCAAAGCGTGACGCAGAAAAAGCATTAGAAACCTTACATAAATATTTTGAGATGTCAAATATTGATAATTCTGGCATATTTCATTAAATTTATACTATCGAGAAACACCTTAAAGCTACTAGCACTCAAATACAAACCAATATAACAGATTTTTTTAAGTCATAACTTACTACAAAACCCCTCTATTGTTTTGAAAAATAAAAATTGGACATAACAATATAAAATATGCATTTTTCATTAAGATTTTCACCTCCATTAATGAGAAACGCTACATTTCGACCCTCTATAAATAAAACAACTGTCATTTCAAACCTGCCTATTTGGAAAACTGGGTAAATGAAAAGCATCTATAAGTGATAAAAAATCCTAGGTCCCTTGAGATCCCAGTTAAACAGGTTTCACTGTACTTGGAGGTATAAGGGAGTATTGTAATCTTGCGAAAAACCGAGTTCGAGGTTTCAACGGATTCCCACGTTTCAAGGTCCTCTAAATACGTTTTGAGCATTTTCGCGATGATCTCTGATTGTGTGGGTGTATGTATGTATTGAAGTGATTGGAAAGATGTGAGCGCTCTACCAAAAAAAAACGATTGTAGCTATGAAATAGGAATGAAAAGGTTAGATGTGCGAACTTATCTGATTAGGTACATTTTGGTCAAAATCGGACGACAATTGAGACCACTTTACTCGAGGGCCTAAGTACAATTTCATATCTCTATTTTATATCTGGGACGGGCAGTGGTCAGGCTGTACCCACGTAGAATCGAGCAGTACTCGTACGTCCAGAAGGTATGGTATCGTGTTTTCTGATCCCCTGTTCCATAGATGAGAGAGTCTGTCTGTGAACACGATATCTCCCGGTAGAACAAATTTATTAGTACAACATTTTATACGTATATCCAGAACCCCACAAGGACGACAAACGTTCAGAGGATAGGAGAAGATTAGGAGGAGATTTAACACAAAGATTCACAATAACTGCAGTTGTAGTGAATGCATTGACACGGCATTTCTTATATCAATTCAAAACTCTATAAGTACGACACCAATTAATTTTCAATGGAATTATATTTGATACAGCGTCATCATCAGTGGTTCATCCCACCCGCACAGTACAGCGGTTAAAGGACAACTGGCCAGGCTATGCTGTGTGGGTGGGATGAACCAGTTCTGGTCTAAAATAAAAAAGTGGGAAGACAACGTCTTTTATTTCTATTTGAATGTAATCGATTGAAGGGAACGGGCAGATCAGAGGAGTGCTCAAATCGAAAACCAAATAACTGCCAATGAATATATCGACTGTAATAAATATATCGACACAAATTTTAGAGTGAGGATTCAAAAGCCCCTATGTAAATCATTTATTGATTTTAAGGCCAAACCTAATTGTCGGCAAAGTCTGGGAATCGAACCTGGAACCTTCATATATAAAAGCAACCACCTTAATCAAATGCCACTAATGTTTTTTGATTTAATTTTTTTTTTTTTTTTTTTTTGCTCAATTAAATGGTGGGAGTAGTTTATTTAACTACTAGGGAGACAATGAGATTTCTAGAGCTAGACATCATTAACTCGGACTTGACTTGAAATAATAAAATAAAATAGCCCCATTTGTAATTAGGTCGCTAACCACTGGGTAGTTATAACTCCGGAGTTAGAACCCTCTTCTTCTAACTCCCACAACCATTCTCCATTTCTAACTAAACGAGTCTTACTCCAACTTCTTTCATTTTATTAAGGTTTTTTATCTTTTATCAATTCGAACTTTGTCAGAATCGTAGCTCTTGCCAATGAATAGAATTGTAAATGGAGTTACGTAATTCTAATCGACTGTAGAATACCAATTGAAGGAAATGGCCTAAGTCCTACTAAGTCCACTTTAAATAATGCTTCACTAAGTATTGCTTGCTTCAGTGATTTCAAGTTGGATAGTCTGTGTCTGTAGTTCTCCGATCGTTAATTTAATAAGAAGTGATTTCATTGAGATGACAAAAAACAAAATGGAACAGAGTTCGTTCTTTAAGTCATTCAACTTATTTCAAATTGAATCGAATCTATTTGAGCTGGATTGAGGTCATAATTATTTCATTTGTGCTGCTTCGCATTATAGTGTTTTTGAACAATCAAAGGTGCCAACTCAACGCTAGCCCCCATTCATATTTGGATTTTCAGCAATATTTTAACGACAATCAATTGTGTTCGGTTTGGATTGTGCTGACAATAATACATTATGTAATGCCTCGCAAATCGGTGTTTTTTACAGAAAAACATATCCGGGAGGCCCAGCTTGAGGCAATTAGACCTTCTGGGATGTCCAGCTTGAGGCAATCAAACCTTCTGGGATGTCCAGCTTGAGGCAATCAGACCTTCTGGGATGCCCAGCTTGAGGCAATCAGACCTACTGGGATGTCCAGCTTGAGGCAATCAGACCTTCTGGGATGTCCAGCTTGAGGCAATCAGACCTTCTGGGATGTCCAGCTTGAGGCAATCAGACCTTCTGGGATGTCCAGCTTGAGGCAATCAGACCTTCTGGGATGTCCAGCTTGAGGCAATCAGACCTTCTGGGATGCCCAGCTTGAGGCAATCAGACCTACTGGGATGTCCAGCTTGAGGCAATCAGACCTTCTGGGATGTCCAGCTTGAGGCAATCAGACCTTCTGGGATGCCCAGCTTGAGGCAATCAGACCTACTGGGATGTCCAGCTTGAGGCAATCAGACCTTCTGGGATGTCCAGCTTGAGGCAATCAGACCTTCTGGGATGCCCAGCTTGAGGCAATCAGACCTACTGGGATGTCCAGCTTGAGGCAATCAGACCTTCTGGGATGTCCAGCTTGAGGCAATCAGACCTTCTGGGATGTCCAGCTTGAGGCAATCAGACCTTCTGGGATGTCCAGCTTGAGGCAATCAGACCTTCTGGGATGTCCAGCTTGAGGCAACCAGACCTTCTGGGATATCCAGCTTGAGGCAATCAGACCTTCTGGGATGTCCAGCTTGAGGCAATCAGACCTTCTGGGATGCCCAGCTTGAGGCAATCAGACCTACTGGGATGTCCAGCTTGAGGCAATCAGACCTTCTGGGATGTCCAGCTTGAGGCAATCAGACCTTCTGGGATGCCCAGCTTGAGGCAATCAGACCTACTGGGATGTCCAGCTTGAGGCAATCAGACCTTCTGGGATGTCCAGCTTGAGGCAATCAGACCTTCTGGGATGTCCAGCTTGAGGCAATCAGACCTTCTGGGATGTCCAGCTTGAGGCAATCAGACCTTCTGGGATGTCCAGCTTGAGGCAATCAGACCTTCTGGGATGTCCAGCTTGAGGCAATCAGACCTTCTGGGATGTCCAGCTTGAGGCAATCAGACCTTCTGGGATGTCCAGCTTGAGGCAATCAGACCTTCTGGGATGTCCAGCTTGAGGCAATCAGACCTTCTGGGATGTCCAGCTTGAGGCAATCAGACCTTCTGGGATGTCCAGCTTGAGGCAATCAGACCTTCTGGGATGTCCAGCTTGAGGCAATCAGACCTTCTGGGATGTCCAGCTTGAGGCAATCAGACCTTCTGGGATGTCCAGCCGTCCATAGCATCATGTAAATATTGAATATAATAAATAAACGGGAGAAGGTTACCCATTCCCCAACGAAGATAGGGTGATGTGACCGACCCCCCTTCAGTGGGTCAGGGGCACCGAATAAAGAAAAAATAATAATAAAAAAAGAATTTAAAAGAAAAACCTACTTAAATCGCTTTCTTTATGCATTATTTGAATGCTAATGAATTGTGCTAGTTTTGTGATGAATACTGCTGACAATAATTCGTTTTGTTCTACCTCGCAATATGCTGTTTATTACAAAAAAAAAAAAAATAAAAATAAACTTGATGCATGACTTTCTATCCTGTCATTCGCTTTGTTGGCAATATTGCAACACCAACGAAGAGTGCTGAATTGTCCTGAGCTTACACCTGTTCACTGCAGTTCACATTCCCTTGAACCACTGCAGAAGTTCGTCCTCGATATCACCCTACGATGCTCCCCTTATCTTTTTCACTAATGAACTACCGGAAGACGCCAATCTTCTGTCGATCTACCGCGAATATCTCACCTAGATATTCACTTCTGAGGGAGCTTCTGACTCGCTCTCTCTCTTTTTCTCCCTCCCTCTCTCTCTCTCTCTCTCTCACTCCCTCTCCCTTTTTCCCTCACCCTTTCTCACTCTCTCTCTCTCTCTCTTTCCCTTTCTCTCTCTCTCCCTTTCCCTTTCTCTCTCTCTCTCTCTCTCTCTCTCTTTCTTTCTTTCTCCCTTTCTCTCTCTCTCTCTCTCTCTCCCTTTCTCTCTCTCTCCCTCTCCCTTTCTCTCTCTCTCTCTCTCCCTCTCTCTTTCTCTCTCCTTTCTCTCTCTCTCTCTCTCTCCCTCTCCCTTTCTCCCTCTCCCTTTTCCCTCTCTCTCTCCCTCTCCCTTTCTCCGTCTCTCTCTCTCTCTCGCTCTCTCTCTCCCTTTTTCCCTTTCCCTTTCTCTCTCGCCCTCACTCTCTCTCTCTCCCTCTCGCTCTCTCTCTGTTTCCCCCCCCCCCCACCCACACTTCCCACACCCTTATGGTAAGCGAAAGAGACAATAAAAACTACGAAAATATAGTATTTTTTTCGTTTATAACACAGATTACGCGAGGTTCACACATATACCTGATGGAAAATTATGAGGCTGCTATAGCTACGCCTGAGAGGACTTATTTTGGTACCCGGTCTTTAACTACGAGATAATATTATCTACTAACAGAGCGCTCCTTCGTCGCTCTGGTGGGCATGAACCCACATTTGGGTATGGGAGACTTGTAAGGGGGTTTTTAACGCGTACTTGAGATCGTACAGTCTCGGGACAATCGCTTAACGTTATAAAAAACCTAAGGGCCTCAGCCAGGTTTCAAACGCTATCTTGAGCTCAGTAGACAAGTACGCTACTTCACAACACTTACTAGAATAGCATACGCCCTCCTATGGCAACAGTAACGTAACAAGAAAACGAGGTATATACGCCATCAGAGCTAGAGTCATTCGTTACAGTTTCATGAGAATACTACAATAGGAAATTTTTAGTGGGGTGAGAGTTTTTAGGAGGTAAGATGTTTACATATTCATCGTCAAGGGTGCAACAAATCATCTCTCGGTGTGCTATGCACCTATGCCCTAAGTGTAGGGAGTTTTGGAAATAATCTCCAGAGACACATATCTCCTTGGTAGAGATGGAAAAAAAAAACAATTTTCTCCTGAAAAAAGGCCCATATAAAAGTTGTCCAAAATGGTTTTGTTATGGAGGCCTCGGAGTGCGATACTAAAGGGTTTGGGAGGACGAAGGGGTGGGGGGGCTACCGTAAATATCTCATATCTGGATATTCGCTTCTGAGGAGCCCCCCTCCCTTGATAACAACTTTTTATCCGCTGGTTTCCACTGCACCAGTATCTCTCACAGTTATTTTATGTGTCCTCGCTTTTCAAGTTTTACAACGACTGTTCCCCCACCCCTTTGCAAACATCACTCTCTCGGAAAAATGTTTTCCTTTTTCCCCATCTTTCATAATGTTGAATCATCCTCTTTGCCCCACCACCCCTGGGCCCCTTTTGAGGGTGGGGTAAAAGAGAGGGTAAAATAACCCGAAAAATTAGAGACGAAACGAGAAAGGGGTGAATTTGTTAGAAAAAAACAAAGGAATGAAGTGAATCACGGGCGATATACTTCACCAGTACTAATTAATCAATTACGTTTTCGCATTCCCTCCAAAGCCAATCAACAGTTTGAAATCCTCATACTAAATTTTGTGTCGATATATTTATTACATCGGCAGTTATTTAGGATATTTGGGTATTATCTTCTCTTTTTGCGAAAAACTATTAGATGCTGTCCTTATAGAGTTCTGAATTTAAATATAAAATTTCATGTCGATACGTTCAAAACATCGGCGGTTATTTGTATTTTTCAGTTGTGTCCCCTCTGATCCCCTGCTTCCCTATGCCCAATTTTGCTGAAAATTAATAGGTGTCGTCCTTAGATAGCTTTGAATTTAAATATGATATTTCGTGTCAATGTAGCGCAATAACTGATCCTGGATCAGTTTTTGATCCCGTGCAGCTGCCCTCCAGTCCTGGACTCCAAGTAGCATCCTCCCTTCACACGCCTCGTTCCGTGGATTTCGTTTAATAATGTCTTCTTTGGGACTTCCTGGTCTCCAAGAGTCCATTTTAGTCTGACAAGCCTTATAAACCTTATGTCCGGTTCTTGCCGAACGAAGCATGTAGCTCCTGATTCGTTCTTCATCTCTAGTCCTGCACTTCGTAGACTCCTGCATAGATGCAACGTAGGATCTTTCATGCATGAAGAATGCTTGTTCGTCGACCTTTCTTACTCTCCATGTTTCAGTACAGTAAGTTAATCAAGATTTTATTGCAGCTTTCATGCCCTAGATATCAAGTCACTTCGGAAATGGGCCAGTTTTAGTTTACACTTAAAAAAATATATGTGATGTAGGCATTTCAGGACATTCTTATACCAACCATGCTTACAGTTCACTCTCCCTCCCCCTCCCCCTTTCGTAATCATAATAACCTTTCGGGTTTCAAAACTACATTTCATTTACACATTATATAAAATGCGTATTTCCGTTTTTCCTACATCTTTAACTCGAAAAGATATACCTCAGAGTGAAGTGGTATCAATTTTCGTCCGCACAAATTAGCACATGTGACATCTCCATTCCGATCTTCAAGTTCATCGCTACAATCTTTTCTGAGTTTCTGACCGCTCACCAGGTTCCATCAGACATCATCGCGATAATGGTCAAAAGTTATTCTGGGGACCTTGAAACGTAAAAATCCGTTGAAAACTCTATCTTGGATTTTCGCACGATTACAATACTTTCTTGTACTATAGGTAAATGTAAAAATGTAAAAAAAAATATATATATATAATAATAGTTAAGAGAAGTCAAAATTGCATAAAATTTCAGAAAAACGAAGAATGAAAGTTGAATTAGGTCGCAGGAATAATAAGGGAAGATGTCTAAGGTAAATGTATGGCACATAGACCCTTACATGTACATACATACATAAAGCCTTTTCATTCCGTATTCAGAACTCTTCCTCAAGTCAAACTCCAACATTTATTATTATGATGTTTTCTTTTCATTTCTTTTTTTTTTTTATTTCCATTTTCCATATGATTAAATATGAATACCAGGTATATAAACAAGTAAAAAAAGTTGTCGGTGAATCACCGGCTACGTACTTCCCCAGCATAAATTAGTCAATAAAGTTTTTGCTCTCCCTCCAAAGCCAATCGACCGTTTGGGCTAAAACTCAATATTTGACTTACTGCTTTGATAGTGTACATAGTAACTTCTAAATCCTTCATGAAAGTTTCTTGAAATGAGTTGCGTTTTCTGTTATAATTGAAGATACAACTTATATCGTAGGTGAGGTCCATTCGATAAAGTCGTCATGACACTGGGACACATCGGACCTCCACTTCTAGCTCAAATCCGTCTCCACAATACCAATAAAAATTTTAGAATATTACTTGGAGGGCTTAGGTATGAGTTTTGTCCTGAAAGTGTCTGCAGGCTCTGTACCTTAGATGAGAAGGATGATCTCATACACTTTTTGCTCAATTGTCCCTCCTTGTGTATCCCCAGGCAAGCATTTCTCCACAATCATCTCACCAATAGACCAGAATATAACTCAGAAACATTTGTACATATTTTAAATAATTTAAAAGTTAGAGAAATTAACGATTTATTTTTATTTTTTTCGGTTGCTTTAAAAATAAAGAATAATCTAATTTAAATTGTGCTTATAAGATGGATATATATATTTTTTGTTTTTATTATTATTACTTTATTTATTTATACATGTAGTATTTTTTTTATTTATTTATTTATTCATGTGTTTTTTTGTTTTATATAATTTTCGAATTGTTTCATTTACACTTCTTTTGTTATTTATTTTGTGAAAAAAAAACCCACTCATTGCCATGAGGATTGTAATCTTTTGTGCAATAAAAAAAAAGTTTATCTATCTACTTCTAAATCCTCATATTGTATTTTGTGTAGATTCATTCATTACATTGGCAGTTCTTGAGTTCTTGATTTAAGCCCCCCCCCCCCCCCCCCCCCCCCCCACTGAGATCCCCTCCCCGCTTTGGTTGATTCCGCTGAAAATCAATAGGCGATATTCTTAGAGGGCTTTGTATTTATACATGACATTTCGTGTCAATACATTCATTAAAACGACAGTTATTAGAGTTTTGTGTTTGATTATATTATAATCATAATCGGAGATCGTGATTACGATTGCAATCGTGTAATTATACAATCATAATCAAGTAATCATGTAATCACAGTTACTGTAATCATAATCACATAATCACAATCACTGTAATCATAATCATTTTGCGCCGTTCATTTCTTGGAGTAAAGAATGTTCTGTGACTGTTTACAGTACCTAGATGTTAAATTTCTGGTTTTATTATTAATAAATTTAATTTTTTCGAAGAATTAGAATCTGCAATCGTAAAAATATTGCTTGTTAAAAAATATTGCAGATATCATTCCTTTGTTTTGAAGAATGGAATTGTTTGTGAAATGTTGTCAATCTAATACTGTGAAGGTAAATAATAACAGATTAGTAAATCAGTAGCTCAGTTCTTATTCATGTTTTATTTTTCTCAGTCAGTTTTATTTCACCGAAAAAATTTACAATCGCATGACAGACCACAATTTTGAAAAAAGAGTCGTCTTGAAAGCCAACATGACCATAAAAAGTGAATAATGAATGGTGGGAGAAGGGGGGGGGGGGGGGGGGGGGTGGGGGGATTTCGTGGGTACCAAATTTAAAAAAATGGTAATAGCATTTTGGTTACATAATAAACTTAAAAAAAATTACTTATTAGTGTAAAAAATAGAACAATTTAAAATGAAAGGAAATCGAAGGATTTGCGCTGTGTAATCATGTGTACATTGTGATTATGATTCCATGATTACGACTACATGATTACTCGATTACAATAATAATCATGACCATGATTACGACTACACTCGTGTAATCAAGTAATCACCCATTTTTAAAATTATAATCGTAATCATAATCGTAATCTTAATCATTGATTATGATTATGCCCATCTCTGTTTAATATCAATAGGGGATTCTCGATACATATATAAAATTTCGTGTCGATACATTCATTCTATGGTGTGTATTCGTGTTATCGTGTTCACAGCCATTTCGTGTCGATACATTCATTCTATGGTGTGTATTCGTGTTATCGTGTTCACAGCCATTTTTTCTATCAGTAAGTTGAAATACTTTAAATTCCCTTGAAAACTCGGCATCGAATTTCTTACCGATTACAAAACTTCCCCTATACTTCGTATAGCTGAGGAAGTAAAACATCGGGAGAATTAACTTACTCAAATTACCCTGAAGACTGGCGAACAATGGTCTTGGGGTGTACAATATGATCCTTTCATGAGAGTTCCACATCTCCAAGATGTCGCTATCTCTATAAATTATTAGATGAGGAAGCTGGAGACTGCATGGACCAAGGGGTTGAAGCAAATGACGATTTGAAATATTCATCTAGGCAAGCTATGACTAAAGTATGACAGGAAAGTTTTCTTCGTTGAGTTTCTATAGAGGTCTTGAAGCAACAAAGATGACAGTTTGTGACCAAAGTTGACTCCTTTTCGGCCAATTGACTCGGCCTACAATGGCAGAAGGTCGCTTTAAATAATAAATATAAGAAGTCTCCCCCTTCAGCTCTGAATTAGAGATTGGACAGCCATATAAATCTGAAGTCCCGGAGGGGCCGTAAGGAAAGACATTGAGTTTAGTGGCCTGCTTCCCTATTCAGCCGATATTGCCATGGTTTTATGTAGGGGACACAGGCTTTTATGCTGGACTGAAGATTCGATACAACAGGGAATTAGGAATTTAATCCAAATAACGAGAGTGATTCTTTTTCTCCTCATGCTTTATACTGGAGCGGCCAGAGTAGTTCAGACCAATCCCTTCGATGTGTTCTCTGTCCAGGAGAAGGAGGACGCCATTTGAGGTTGGGATTGTAGATTCTAGTGAGGGTGATTAATCAGTCTTGGGGCGTGCTGTGCTACCCCACCGGTTCTGGTAAGAGACTCCCATGTTTTGTGGTTGGCCTCCGGAGCTGCCTCATCAGTTCTTAAGATGGCATTGTCCCTCCTTGAGGCGTGTTGTGCTACCCACCGGTTCTGGTAAGAGACTCCCATGTCTTGTGGTTGGCCTCCGGAGCTGCCTCATTAGTTCTTAAGATGATATTGTCATTCCTTGTGGCGTGCTGTGCTACCCCACCGGTTCTAGTAAGAGACACCTATGTCTTGTGGTTGGCCTCCGGAGCTACCTTATTAGTTCTTAAGATGGTATTGTCCCTACTTGGGGGGATTCTGCTCACGAGTATTTTCCATTCGACTTTGACATGGTAAGATTGTCTATTCCACCTTCATGCAAAGGAATTGTAGTCTTTGTAGAATAAACGATTAACTTTAAAATAGGCCATGTCTTGTAGAATAGGCCATGTCTAGCAAAATAGATCGTGTCTTGTAGAATTAGCCATGTCCTGAAAAATAGGTCATATTCTGTAAAATATGCCTCTTATTTTCCTGTACAACTTTTACCCGAAGTGATTTGATTAGATCATAAATGTAAGCGGTATGTCAGACAAAAGTTAGCAAATCTGGCAACATCATATCAAATTTCAAGTGCATTGCTCCATTCGCACATAAAGTTCCAATCAAATACAATCATCAAGAAAATGATCAAAACGTCTTTAGGAGACCTCGAAACTTGAAATTCTGTTGAAAACTCGATCTTGGATTTTTGCGCAATTTCAACACGGTTAAAAGGTATAAATGAGGAAGTAAACACATTGCTTTGAAGATGCGAGCTCCCCATGCGGTACGCCAAATCAAATGTTTCGGCACTACTGCTCTGGAATAAGAATGATTATATGATTATTTTCCCAATCAGTGGAGACTCGATTTTACGTTCCACGGACTTTACAGAATGTAGCTGCGGTGTCCTCCACAGCCAGGACCAGTCACCTCTCTCTGGAGGCCTTCCCTTACCTTCAAGTCTTGAAGATCACTTTTAAGTGGTGCTTTGGTATTCAATCAAGGCGAGCCAATCAAAAGGCGAGTTCCCTAACAGGTCTGACTTAAATCCAATCTGTCCAGGAGAGGGGAGAGGGGTTGGGGGGGAGGTGGGTTTGATTTCCCCAGACTCGCCCCCTCCCCTTCCCACCCACACTGTTCCTTTGGCAAGGTCTCTCAGTAGAGTCCAAACAGAGCAGATGTCCAGGAGTGGTGGGGGGAGAGGAGCAGATCGGAGAGGAATTAACACGAAATGTTGGAATAGAAGTAGCTCATCTCTCCGCCTCTTTATCACCCTCAGCTATACAAAATATAGGGGAAGTTATGTAATCGGCCAAAAATTCGATGCGGAGTTTTCAACGGAATTTCATGTTTTCCGACTTCCAGATTCGAAATATGAAAAATAAACTAAATGATGTCTGTCTGTGGGTCTATGAACATGATAACTCCCGATAGAATTAATGTATTGACAAGAAAGTTTATATGTGAATCCTCTGACGACGACATCTATTGATTTTCATCGAAAACGACCAAAGGAAAGGGGAAATTATGGGGGAGGCTTTAGACAAAAAACTAATAACTGCTAATATCAATGAATATAACGCCATGAAATTTTACATGTATGACCTGAACCTGGGGCAACACCTATCGATGGTCGCGCTCCTCCGATGGCCGAACGACATTTGCGTATATTCCCGACGTCCAGGTCCGCCTGCGCTCCACTTGGGTACAGCCCAATGACTGGACATCTCAGATACTTTCAGGTCACGGTGACTTCAACTCCAAACTCTTCTTCTTCAAGAGGAAGGATAGCCCGAACTGTTCGTGTGGCGGCATCGAGACTGCAGAACATGTGGTTCTTGATTGTTCGCTGTACGACAGGGCTAGGGTGGAGTTGATACGCGCGACAGGATTGTATCTGGGATTGACCCGGCGTTCGGTAGGTTTGTCACCTCCTGGCGGGAACAGAAAAAGGCCTTTTGACCCGGCGCCGGGGGCGATTGATGGGCCAGGCCCCAGTTCTACCCCCGGCGACCGCGATGTAGAAGCAGCCCCACTCCACTGATCCTGAGCTCTCTCGGCGCCACCATGCAGCCGCAATACAAGGGGGTCTGGGAGCACCAGTCTGTCCCGCAAGGGACCAGAGGCAGTCGCCCCCAGACATCCATAGCAACAAAAATGTTAATTGTATATAAAATGTAAATGTCCAAATATAATATATGTACATCTCCCCTCGACGAAAGCGGGCCGGGTGATTTGCCGGAGCACCCGTGAAAAAAAAAAAAAAAAACACCTACTGATTTTGAGCCAAATTGGCCTAAGGGGAGGAGGGATTAGGAAAGAGACAACTCAAAAACTCTAATAACTGATGCTCCTATGTAAGTCAACTATTGAATATTATCGCATACGGTCGACTGGCGTGAAAGGGGAGCGAAAAGTTAATTGATTAATTCGTTCTAGGGAAGTACATTGCTAGTGATTCACCGACAACTTTTTTTATTTTATTCTCCATTTTGTTAGGCGCCCAAATAGAACAATAAAATGTGCGGTTCGTTCGGAAAAGAGGGTGCCGGTAGCGGTGATATGCGTGCTTGTTTATTGGTTCATTTAATAAAGCCGGTAAAAAAAAAAAAACATGAGCCCGCCGTCCTTCGGATAGAACGTAATGCGATGGTCACGAGCCGGTGCGATGTCAGGTACTTCCTACCCTAGATGTTGTAGTAGGCAACTTTTAGGCCTCCCACAGCAGGGTCGGGCTCATGTAGAGTCGAATGAGAGCTCTGGTAGTATGCGATATGACCTCGTAGTTAATGCCCGGGTATGAGACCATAATAACTAACTGACTCTGAAGACTCCTACCCCTTCCCCTGGATCCACCACTAGATCCATGCAATAGTCCCTCTGATCCTGTGAGTCTCTACCGAGCCGGTTGTGGTGCCCTCCCCTTGGATTGTATAATCGTCCCCTTTCCCATTGTAGTCCCTATAATCGAATCCCTTCCCCCTTCTCCTCTACTCCCCCACCCCTGGATCCGCCACTAGATCCATGCTGTCCCCTTGATCCTGTGAGTCTCTACCGAGCCGGTTGTGGTGCCCTCCCCTTGGATTGTATAATCGTCTCTTTTCCCATTCTAGTCCCTGTAATCGAATCCCTTCCCCCTTCTCCTCCTCTACTCCCCCACCCCTGGATCCGCCACTAGATCCATGCTGTCCCCCTGATCCTGTGAGTCTCTAGCGAGCCGGTTGTGGTTCCCTCCCCTTGGATTGTATAATCGTCCCCTTTCCCATTCTAGTCCCTGTAATCGAATCCCTTCCCCCTTCTCCTCTACTCCCCCACTCCTGGATCCGCCACTAGATCCATGCTATAGTCCCTCTGATCCTGTGAGTCTCTACCGAGCCGGTTGTGGTGCCCTCCCCTTGGATTGTATAATCGTCCCCTTTCCCATTCTAGTCCCTGTAATCGAATCCCTTCCCCCTTCTCCTCCTCTACTCCCCAATTCCCTTAACGTTCCAGGAACCCGCCCGCGTTCTCCCTCCGCCTTTCATGCCACTCTTGTATAACTTACTCCTTCATTATGTTCTGCTTTGTATTATACTTGCCTTATGATGTTGCGTAACGCTAATAATTAATTGGACGTCTTAATTTAATCAGAAAACCATTAGAATATTATGAATAACCCTCTTACATAATCATTACGCAATATTAATTATTATTTGCGCCTATATATTAATAATAGATCCTATTTCTTAAGCACGCTTTACTTTGTTGGAAGTATGAACGGAGGAAGGTATATAATCGTGTTTTCCGACTCACTGATTCCAAAAAAATAAATAAAAAATAGTTGAATCACCGACAATGTACTTCTCCAGAGCGAATCAATTTTTCGCACCCCCTCCAAAACCAGTCGACTGTTTGAGCTAATATTCAACAGCTGACTTACATGAGGGCCCCAAAATCCTGACTTTAAATATTGTAGGAAAATCAATGCGGCGAATTCCTTAGAGTGTTTCGAATATTTCATTATAACGGCAGTTATTAGAGTTTTTGAGTTGAGCCTCTCCCCTAATCCCACTCTTTCCTATGGCCGATTTGGCTGAAAATCTATAAGTGTTGCCCTTATGTGATTGTGGTCACACATATAAATTTCGTGTTGATACGTTCATTCTGTCGAGAGTTATCGTGTTCAAAGACATCGACATACAGTCAGACATTTTGTTTTCATATTAAGAATCTGGAGTTCGGAAAACATGAAATTCTATTGAAAACTCTGCATCGAATTTTTGACCGATTACATAACTTCCCCTATACTTCGTATAGCTTGGGAAATAAAATGTGCTGTCTGTCTGTGAACACGGTAACTCCTGATAGAATGAATACATTGAGACAGAGTACTATTTTATGAATATAATTATTTAAATATAATATAGTAATTATATATTATACATATTAATAACCATCTCCCTCTCGTGTGAGTGCAAATCACGTAATTAATAAAATAAATAAAATTGAGATCGAAAAATTATTAAAATTGAAAATTATTTAAATCGCGACTTTAATTAAACAATGCCTGAATAGCTGAAAGCACTCCCACGGGAAGAACGGTTACAAGATCCTAACGGTTAGTTGACATCAGTAATTAACAATAATTAATTACTGTTGTCAACCAGAAGAAGCATGAGTGGGGGGGAAATGAAATGAATCAAACCTATAACTTTAACATATTTATTTTAATGAGAACATATTTACAAAACAACAATTGAATATATATAATTTGGCCGTGTGTCTGAAGGACTGAATTATAACTTAATTACGAGGTACCTCGATACGATATCCATGGCGAATGACGGCGTGATCACCCTTTCTGGACTTCCCGTAGAAATCGTCTATTCACATAGTCCCTGAAGATCTGCGTAGTTTCGAGGGCACACCAGAAGTTACACCCCCACTGACTTTGCACCGTCCAAGATCAAAGTGTGTCTCTACGACTAATTCACATATTCAAACTGATATTACTTATAGAAAAGATACGTGGTGATCACCACGGACATGAACGAAGAATGTTAATTTCACATATTCAAACTGATATTACTTATAGAAAAGATACGTGGTGATCACCCAAGACATGAACGAAGAAAACTCAATTGACATATTTAAACTCAACTGTACAATATAAAAAGAACGTGGTGACCAGCCAAGACATGAACGAAGAAAGTACTTTCACATACTGAAACTAGGCTTTACAAAGAGAGGAACGTGGTGATCCACCAAGATATGAACGAAGAATGAGTAAAACGGGGAGTGGCTTCCGATATCCGACCGTGGTAGGGGACAGTTCTCGAAGCTTGATTGGTCGTCGGACTCCGCCCATTTTATTTCCAGCCAATCGCATATTACCAATTAACATCTGCCTCTAGTTGTGTGAAAACCTGGAGTAAGAAAAAAAACCTTTACTGCTTATTCCTTATACACCGGATGTAGACAATTATCTTGGCTTCCTTTCCATTGTGTCTCTATTATTCTTTATTTTCGCTCCCAGCGATCGCGATTCTCTCGCAGGCATCATTGGTTCCGAGCATTCTCTTCCAAATGCAATTCTCGTTTATTCAACACCACACAACCCATACTTTGCTCCTAGCGATCGCGATCCTCTCATAGACATCGCCAGTTCTGAGCATTATCTATAGGGTAGACATGCTACAATATCCCCCGTTCCCGTTAAAATAAAATATGTCGGCTAAATGACCATTGGAAGTCACATATTTTATTAGTTTCACTTAACACTTGCTCGTTCACTGAGCGTATACACTTAACCAAATACTCAGGTATTGACCTCATTATCATGCGTGACCAAAACATGATTTTAAATTTCCTTTCGAATCGGCATGGCTTGCCTATGCATGCGTGACCAAAGCATGATTTTACTTTACGCTGTACTTCTTGGAGTTAACCCTCTCCATTGGCAAATAACGATGATTCTATTTCTAGCACATTCACTGACTAGTTAAAACATCCAAAAAGGCTCCACGCCTCGACAATGTTTCAACTGAATTCCCATATACCTAATCCGCTTCAACAAAAATTTGGGTTGACCAAACCCTAACCATATGCCTCCTTAGGCCTTCGACAGGTATTTACCTTCTGCCGGAACGACGACGAAATATAAAATAGAAAAATAAGCCCACTCAAATCCCATCTCAGTTTCATAAATATATGTAAATTCCGGCATCCGCATTAATCCAGTAGCGAAACCCCTTCTTCAGTTCAAACAGTCAGTTCATGGCATAAAAAAAAAAAATAATTAAACAACTCCCGCCCCTTTAAATAGATTCTACAAGCATCAATGGAGTGGCCCCTTCTCCGTGTGTACGATAATTAAATATTCAATTCTGGGTATCCCCTCCAGTTTATAATATATCTCCCCCTTTAGTCATGTATGCTTCGGCACCTTGCCCTAGGATTTCTTAAATAAAATAACAAAATTGACATTTGACCTACCGTGGTCGACACTGCATCATAATAAGTAAGGTCCATACCTGAATATATGTTACAAATATATTTATAAGGCTCTCATTGGGTTAACATAGCCCATCATGGTCACTAGATAAAATATGGGTCAATGTGACATTTTCAATAGATACACACGGTCGGATACTAATACAAATATTATTTAAAATACAAAACAAAACAGACAAATACAATTGAAAGTACATTTACCATACGTGACTACCTACAAATGTGTGTGCCATCGCCTCGCTGTCAGCCTAGTCATATCTGCTTTACTAATCAAACTCAAATACGTAGGAAATTCCTATGGATGACCAGTCCATATGCCGTCTGCCCCGTCCTACAATTATGTCAATTTAAAAATGAAGCCACAAACCTATCTTACCTTAATTATCCTAACAGTACTAATATATAAAAAAAAATTACTAACACTATTTAAAAAAATATCCTATCACTAAATATAAACAAAAAAATAAAACTAACTTAATATCTAGAATTAAAAAAAAAACTAACCCTAACTTATTATCTAAAATTACTATTTACAACCTGGCGATTCACTTTGGAATCTTTGAGCTCGACTAAGGGGGGTATGCTCGATGTTAAGCCCCAGGGGAGTGCCAGAATGTCCCCGTCTGCCTTATCCTATTTACAAAAAAAAATAACTAAATAATAAATCCCGTGTCCCCAATAAATGTGTATGTGTGATTCTTTGTGTGTTGTTGTATAATGAGGTGTTGTCCGTTAGTGTAAAATAATAAATAATTCCCAAATAATAAAGAATAGTGTCTGTTTTATGTGTGTGTGACTTTGTCTAACTGTTCCTGGGATAGCTGGGGATGGACACCCATAGAGACGTCACAAATCTCTTCCCTGACTCTAGGGCCGCGATCTCGTCTGCAATAATCGCCCCCCTAACTCGGCTGAAGTAATATCGTTAATCTCAAAGAGAGCCCTAGCGCTTCTCTAGCCTGCTTGTAAATTTATCCGCTAATACACGGCTTGTGTGCTGTCATATAAAATACTCCTCCCTCCGCTATGTCGCTGCCGAGATGTCCTAAAATAAAAATTTGAGGACTTTCCTTGTCTAAAATCTGGTAAGGTCCTTCCCAGAATAGTAAGAATTTAAATACAAAATGGTTGGGCAAATCCAAAACGCTATTACGTAACGCCACCTCACCACGTTCGTAATTTTTCACGTAGACATCTTGGAAGGTGACATTGCTAGGCTGTTCGCGAGCAAAAGTCTGGTTCGTAGGCCAATTCCTATGTCCTTCGGGTACGGTAAATGTCATTCGGTCATCTTGTTTTGGGGTTGAGATCTGAGTTTGACCCGAAACAGTATCTATTCTCTTCGAGATATCGGCGAATCTCTTCTCACAATCGGTACTAATAATATTTTGGTTCGAATTTATTTCTTCGACCTCCTTATCTAGATGCTGTGTTTCTGACACGATCCCACCTGTAACTTCATGATAACTGACACCTACCATGTCCCTAACTTTAGAAGTAGGCTTATCATATCTCTCTTCTGAATTGTCCTGCCTAGATTCAGATTGTACGGTACCCATATTACGTTTAATGGATTCGATATTATTTGCCATTGCCGAAATTTGTTCCTTTATCTCCGAAGTCTGCTGTCCTATCTGTTCCTGCATGGCCTTTCCCATTTGTCCTAGTCCCGACATCTGTTCCTGCATGGCCTTAAACATCGCCTCTAGGTCAAATTTAGGCTTTTCTACCGGGGACTCCGGGGGCGTACGGATAGTTTTCCTAGACCGTGTCTGTATCGGCTCTAAGTCCGACTTCCCTTTCCCTTCCATTCTGATAAGAAATATATATCAAAACAATTAAATGAATTATACGGGAGGTCTGGTGCTAACCTAATTTCTATGGTGACCTGTCAGATGGCATCACAATACAACAATAGTTATAATAATATGTAAAATAAATGCCTACTAAATCTACATAAGAAAAAAAAAAAAAATCAAAAACAAAAAAAAATAAAATTATTTCAATAAATGATGTCATTCATTGTCCCTACCCTCACCCATCCTTCTTCAGTTTTGATTCTAAATACCGACTTTAAGTGAAAATATAACATTGTGGCCTAATAGGCTGGAATCTACGTTAAAAAGCAAAAAAAAAAATTTTTTTTTTTTTTTAATTAAAAAAATTAATTAATTAATAAGGGACCGATTAGTGGGGTTCATTAATTATACTAATTGGCATAATTAATAAACAAATCAAGTCCCTGTTCGGGCGCCAATTAATAACCATCTCCCTCTCGTGTGAGTGCAAATCACGTAATTAATAAAATAAATAAAATTGAGATCGAAAAATTATTAAAATTGAAAATTATTTAAATCGCGACTTTAATTAAACAATGCCTGAATAGCTGAAAGCACTCCCACGGGAAGAACGGTTACAAGATCCTAACGGTTAGTTGACATCAGTAATTAACAATAATTAATTACTGTTGTCAACCAGAAGAAGCATGAGTGGGGGGAAAATGAAATGAATCAAACCTATAACTTTAACATATTTATTTTAATGAGAACATATTTACAAAACAACAATTGAATATATATAATTTGGCCGTGTGTCTGAAGGACTGAATTATAACTTAATTACGAGGTACCTCGATACGATATCCATGGCGAATGACGGCGTGATCACCCTTTCTGGACTTCCCGTAGAAATCGTCTATTCACATAGTCCCTGAAGATCTGCGTAGTTTCGAGGGCACACCAGAAGTTACACCCCCACTGACTTTGCACCGTCCAAGATCAAAGTGTGTCTCTACGACTAATTCACATATTCAAACTGATATTACTTATAGAAAAGATACGTGGTGATCACCACGGACATGAACGAAGAATGTTAATTTCACATATTCAAACTGATATTACTTATAGAAAAGATACGTGGTGATCACCCAAGACATGAACGAAGAAAACTCAATTGACATATTTAAACTCAACTGTACAATATAAAAAGAACGTGGTGACCAGCCAAGACATGAACGAAGAAAGTACTTTCACATACTGAAACTAGGCTTTACAAAGAGAGGAACGTGGTGATCCACCAAGATATGAACGAAGAATGAGTAAAACGGGGAGTGGCTTCCGATATCCGACCGTGGTAGGGGACAGTTCTCGAAGCTTGATTGGTCGTCGGACTCCGCCCATTTTATTTCCAGCCAATCGCATATTACCAATTAACATCTGCCTCTAGTTGTGTGAAAACCTGGAGTAAGAAAAAAAACCTTTACTGCTTATTCCTTATACACCGGATGTAGACAATTATCTTGGCTTCCTTTCCATTGTGTCTCTATTATTCTTTATTTTCGCTCCCAGCGATCGCGATTCTCTCGCAGGCATCATTGGTTCCGAGCATTCTCTTCCAAATGCAATTCTCGTTTATTCAACACCACACAACCCATACTTTGCTCCTAGCGATCGCGATCCTCTCATAGACATCGCCAGTTCTGAGCATTATCTATAGGGTAGACATGCTACAATATATATGTATATTATATAAATACTATATTATATTGTATAAATTATGTAGTAAAATTATATATAATCAACCAAGTAATTTTACATGGACATTCTGAATACCTACTTGAAGAAATCTATTTGATCAACTTTATTTATTTTGTTATATTTTCAATTTATAGTTTTATTGTTATTCATTTAGTTATTTTAATGATACACGGAAAAAACTATATTCTTGCGGCAAGAAGCTATCTTCTTACAGAATTAAATTAAAAAATATTCCTCATACTGCGTACGAGGTCTGTTCAAAAAATACGCGGACGGTTTGAATTGCACGGCTCCAGTTGGTTCCAGGGTTCCAATCCGCTTGGTGTCGCTAGTTTTGTACAGATCAGCTGATGATAACGCTATTTCCCGCTTGCAGATATCTTCATTTGTTGATTAGCTACACGGTTTTTAGTGAAGTGCGATTTTTTAGTGAATGACCTGAGCAACGACTTACTGTGAAATTATGTGTTAAACTTGGAAAATCTGCTCGTATAGCTTGGGTAATAAAACTCTATTTTTATCGAGAGAATCACCTAGTGGTGTCTACTATACTCTATCACTGACTGGTGCCTACTACTATTCACTATCACCTAGTGGTGTCTACTATACTCTATCACTGACTGGTGCCTACTATTATTCACTATCACCTACTGGTGTCTACTATACTCTATCACTGACTGGCGCCTACTACTATTCACTATCACCTAGTGGTGTCTACTATACTCTATCACTGACTGGTGCCTACTACTATTCACTATCACCTAGTGGTGTCTACTATACGCTATCACTGACTGGTGCCTACTACTATTCACTATCACCTCGTGGTGTCTACTATACTCTATCACTGACTGGTGCCTACTACTATTCCCTATCACCTGGTGGTGTCTACTATTCCCTATCACCGACACTAAATACAGAATAAAACTTTTTTGCCGCAAGTAAAAATTTGCTTTGCCGCAAGAATATATTTTTCTCCGTGTAGTAAATTTCATCAGTAATCATTTTGTTAAATACACCAATATTTCACGAATATCACATATAAATTCGTTTATCTTATTAGAATTTGATAATTTTAGTTTTTCCACTATTATTGGAAATAAAGAAGGAAATATTTCAGACCAAACAAATTCCTAACCGTACAGCCTTCCAAATGAAATTCCGATTCCTTCTTTACCCGATATATAAGAATGGTTTGCACTCAGCACATTTTCGGAGTAGATAATATGTCAAAAAAGAAGTTGGTTTTATCTAGGTTAAGTTAACTTTTATGACTCATGTCCGGGCTTTAACTACGAGGTCATATCGCCATCATCATATCATATAAGATTTCTCATTGAAATAAAAGACGGCTTCCCATTTTTTCTATGCACGATCAGAACCTGCTAAACGCAACTGCGCCATCATCAATGGCACATCTATGGGCGCCAGTAGCTCACTGGTATGCGTTTACTGAGTCTCCATGCTTACTACTACATTGCAGGTGATTCACCGATGATTTTTTTCTAAAATTCTTTTACTTCAGACTGACGTCAGATTCTGTTTGTGAGTGATGTCTTAGGACAATAAGGATACTATGTATGCAGTCAGACATATTCTGATGTGATATGTCAAGGGTTGGTGGAGGGGGGGGGGGGGGGGGAGTCTGAAAAATATCAATATATATATGTTGGATTTAACATATCGCCAAGTCTGCTTACAAGCCAGAGCTCATCCGTCTTAGAAGAAAAACAAACCTTGGGCAGCGTACCGGCCGACAAATCAATACAATCCACACACAGACTTCTGGAAAACTGCATTCAGATATATATATATGAGATCAGGATGTACTTCCCCAGCTCGAATTATTAGTAATAAACTACGTTTCCGCACTACTTATGATGGACTATCATCTAGTTGAAGCCGACATTTCTGAAATTATATTTGATTCAGATGATATAAGGAATCTGAGCCACAAGGACAACCTGTAACGAATATGTCTTCTTCGGCTATCTCAGTTAGGTCCAACCAGAATATATTTTTTATCTTTACTTATTGTTAACTATCAACGTATCAGGTTGAAGTCTATCTACCGACATTGCTGAACGTTGTATTTTTCAAAAATATATGGAATTGGTCTCACAAGGACAAACTATATAGGTACTATATTTCTTCTTCAGCTTTCATCTTTACTATAGTTGACTATCAACGTATCAGGTTGAAGAACGTATCAGGTTGAAGCGTATATATCGACGTTGCTGCATTGTTTTTTTCAGAAAATATATGAGATCGGTACAACAAGGACCACCTGTAATGTATATTTCTCATCGCTTCTTGGTAAAGCCTTTGGGTACCGCTGTATTAATAGGTTTTTTCCCCAGCTCATTCCCAGAAAATATAAGGTGCCACAAGGTCCTTTGTAGTATGTATTTCTTCTTCGGCTATTTAGTATTTTAGGATGATTGATGTCTATCTACAGACTAGGTCTGTTGAGAATCGAACATGTTCGGTTCCGGGTACCCGTTTTTTCTAGCACCGATACTCCAAAAATTGGAACAAGAACGCGGGTCCAGGCCTGGAACCGTGGACCCTAGTCCAAGTCAGGAACCATGCATGGGAACCGTGTATTCGAGTTTAGTTCTCGAACTGTGACCCGGGTGCTCTTTCTCTAAACCTCCGGTCTCCCTTTTGTTGGGTCCTTCCTTACCTTCTGTTTTTGCACTTTTCATGACCCTTCGATCTCTGAATTTCTCCTTCTCCTCTTGCTCTCCCTCTAAATATTTGATCTCTTTAGTTTTTTTGGACCCTTATCTTCTGTTTTTGTCGTTTCAGGGTCCTTCGACCTTTGAATCCCTCATAACCTTCAGTATCTTTATTATAGTGGACCCTCACCTTTAGTTTCTGCTTTTTTGAGGGTCCTTCAATCTCTTAATTCTGAGACTACATTCCGACGCAAACGTAAGTTTCCGCTCTCCCTCTAAACATTCGATTCATTATTTAAATTTTGTTGAAAACTTGAAAACTGATTCCAATAAATACCTCTTTATACTGCAGTTATGAGAAATTGAAAACTCTCTGGAGGCGGCAGTTACTCTAGTTTTAACGCCTCTTTCCCCATATTTTGAGGTATGATGTGATAATATAGAGCTCTGACCTACGACCTCCTTACAAAAATCCTGTGAGACTAGTGCTGGGTAGATTAGATGGGGGCCATTTGTCATATCAGCGGCCCATCATCTACACAATCGTACTGTACACCCTCAGAATGCCATTCTTACCCCCACCACTCCAACACACACAAATAACTCACCCCACCCCACTTTCTCACTTCTACACTCCACCCCGTATTTTTGGGGTTCTTTAAGTTGAAAACCCAAAAAACGCAATCCTTATCAAGGAGCTGTTCTTCTAAAAGGATACTATATGGTATACCATTCCACCATAATACGTCTCTCCATATAACTAAATACGAAACTACTGGAGCTGGGAGGTTACGGTTATTATCCAGGAAAGCCAGGAATATTAAGAAGGATGTTAAAGTGGGGGCAGTGAAATTTACTATAAATTTCTAAATATCCCTCATCCTAAAAAAAATTAAAATAAACATGATGTAGCCTCAACAGGACTTTTTTATACCAACCACTGCTGAGATCATACTTCCTCCCAAAATCGTTTCATACTCGGGGGGGGAGGGGGGGGGGGGGGGGGGGGGGGGGGGGAATTTCTTTGACAGGTCGAGTAACAGTCTATAAACCTGTCAACCAAATAAAAAATACTCTATTTTGGATTAGATAATGATACATTTTTGCAAATTTAGAAAAATTTGCTGGCATCTCAGAATTATATTTTAGAAAAAATCCAAATTAAGTGAGTTCAATATAAGACCAGAGTATACGAGTGATAATATCAATATTTATAATATATTTATTATTTATTATCATTAAATTATTTTTTTTATTATCACTATAGAAGAAAAAAAAAAAAGGAAAGAGGACAAAATACACAAGATTATTTTTTTTTTTTATTTTTATTTTTTTTTTTTTATTTTTTTTTTTTTTTTTTTTTTTTTAGTAGCTATAAAAACGTGAAAATCTAAATAAATAAAGTAATGATAAGGTATCTAGAATTATGCCCGGATAACCGACGTTAGATCACTCTTACCCCCTCCCTCTCCCCCCCCCCAAAAAAAAAATGTTGTTAACGTAAGAGAGGAGGAGGGAGGTTGGTTTCTCCATTTCAAAGCCTTGCCCCCCCCCCCCCCCCCCCCCCCCCCCCAAAAGTTGGTCGTACATTTAATGGGACCATCCGTTTTCATCAAGTCTACTTCCTAATTACTCGGAGTCTGCTTTCAGTGCTCTGGTCTCAGGTTTCTTGACCTCACACATACCACTTCCCCAACAGACAGTCTACCAACATTAACATTTTTACCGTACAAAGTAGGCATCGTAAAAAGATGTAACCCTCCCATATAACTTCTATCTCTCCAGAGATTTATACAGAAAATCCCGAGGAAGATGAAAGCTGTATTTATTAGTTATGAAATGACAAATCCGTAAACATTAAAAAAATTAACATTAAGGCGTAGTTCTTTAGAATAGGGTGGGTGTGTCCGTAGACAGCCAGTTTGTTAAAAAAACATTAAGGCGTAGTCAAGGTCCACGCCGTAGATTTTCCGTGAAAACGTCGGGATAAAATCATTTTTCATTTTCTTTTCGATGTTGCCGTAGCTCTTGCATTTGCTCGGCACTAGACTTTTTAGGTTTTTTAAATTTCTTTTGATGCGAGCTTTCCTATGATTTGCGTTTTCTATAATTCCGCGCATATTTACGATTCATATGAGACGACATCTTTAATTTTTTTACAATTTTCAATTTAATACCGATTTTTACATATATTTTTATTGTTTTGAGTCCTAGTAGTGCTCCTCACGCTCTTTACAATGACACCCGAATCAACGTCCTATCTAAACGCGTTATCACGCTACACTAATTTCTAAATTTACACAACGCTAATTCGCAACAATCTTCCGCCGGCGCCCACACTAGCCCGATAACGTCACAGGCAAAACAAACACTTCACAACAAACACGTACATACGTGCTCTACCATTGTGACCTCAACCGTTGTTATCGCATTATTAGTCTCGTAGTTATTATCGATTGAAATCTGACGGTATTTTGTAACACAAGAAAGTTTTACCGGCTATCACTGTGCTTAACGAGCGAATAGACGTTTTCACGTCAAAAATGTGTCAAAAGAACTGGGGATTCCAAGTCCGGTTCTCGAACTGTGAGCCCGAATCTGGATCTCGAACGTGGACTCGCTTCTGGGTCTAAGAACGGTAGACCTTGGTCGAGGTCTGGAACAAAGACCCGGGTTGGGAACAGCCTCACTTCATACCATTCCATACAACATTTATTTTGAAATTGTTCATTCTGATTATAGTTAGTTATAGTGACTCATGCCCGGGCTTTAACCAAGGTCATATCGCCTATTACCAGAGAGCTTCTTTGTCGCTCTGATGGACATGAGCCCGACTCTACTATGGGATGGCCACATCACATCATTTTTTTTTCTTTCTTTAATTCATCGAATAAATTATGGAAAAACTGTTATTTGCTGTTTATTTAGCCAAACAAACGACAACAAATGGTCTGCCAAATCACAGAAAAAGAGTGATAGGATTTAGAGGGAGAGTTGAAACTTAACTTCTGTTAATCTTCTGATTGCTACCTTCTCGTCCACTGTCTATGTTCGCAAAATTACGTCACAAACGTTGCTAATGAATTTCTTCATTTGTGCTGCCTCCCCTCTTCTGATTTTTACTTCCCCAGCTATAAATGGTATAAAAGAGTTATGTAATCGGTCAGTAATTCGATGTTTTCGACCTGCTGAATTCAAAAACGAAGAAAAAACTCATGTTTGTGTGTTTGTCTCTTTATATGGGATACAATAACTGCCGATAGAAATAATACATCAGAATTTGTTATATGTGTACGCAGAATCCGGCGAGGAGACATCAAATGAACTGGCTGGGATTAGGGTGAGTTTAACTAAGAAATTTTACATGCCGATCCTGTCGGCGGTCGGCTGGGCCCCCGGCACCGGGTTAGTAGGCTTTCTTGATTCTCCGCCAGGAGGAGACGAACCGACCAAAAGCCAGGTAGCCAGCCTCCGTCATCAGTCCCGGCAGGTCCAGTCCCAGGTACGATCCTGTCTGGCGAATCAGCGCCGCCCTGGGCCCGTCGTATAGCGGGAATTCAAAACCTACATGTTCCGCAGTTTCGACGCCGCCACATTAGCAGGCAGGGCTGTTCTTCCTCTTAAAGAAGAAGCTTGGCGCTGAAGTCGCCGTGACCTCATAACACCTGTGACGTCCAATGGTCTGGTTGTATCCATGGAAAGTCAAGGCGCGTACGGACGTCAGGGAAATAGACGAAGGTATTTCGTCACCTGGTGGACATGAGCCCAATTCTACTGTGGGAGTCCCAGTAGATTTCAGCTAAGGTAGAGCAGACTCGGGACCATCTTGTAGGACGACAATGATTTTCACCTCCCAGGCCTCGAACCCTCGATCTTGAGCTCAATAGGCAAGCATGCTACCGGCGTCCTAACAATTGACTGTGTATCTAAATATATTTAACTCTAGGGGTAATACCCCTCAGATATCTCCTTCGGGGAGTAGCCCCCAAAAAAGAGAACAGATGGTAAAGAATGTCTCTCTAATGTTGTTCCTCTGGCTTCCTCTCCATTCTCACATAGATATATATAAAAAAGAGGTTTGTTGTGGAGTGGTCCGCTGTTTAAGATGGCGGAATGGGCGGAATTTGGCCCAGATCCCAACTTCCCGCCATGCATATGTTCCTTGGTTCGGTCCTAGTAAGTTATGCCCCTCCCTCAGACCCTATCTGAAAACAAATAAAACACTTTTCTCCACACACTTATTTTTCACTTTCTTCAAGACAGTAAACCTTGAAGCCTCTCTAGCCAGAAGGTACAACTTCTTGGATCTGTCTTCTTTTATGGGCCAACTTGTTTCAAATGTTCTTCTGCAAGATGTTTCTTCAGGGGTCCTTCGAGGGTACACAAGGGACCCCATCTTACCTCTTCTATATATATATATTTTTTTTTTTTGACTTCTGAAGGTCGTTGCCCACAACTTTAAACCCTCATGGCCCCATGGCCAGCATATTTCGGAGGCCGGCACACAATCAAAAAAAAAAAAAAAAATGCTCGGTGAATAATCATTTCCCAGAACGAATTTTTTGTTTACTTTATTGGAAATTTGTACTTTATTAAAAGAAATTTATTTATAATCTGTAATTTCTCTCTTTTAGCTCATTATTTGGATCAATTTACATTTTTTCAAAAAACTGTTTTTTTTTTGTTCAACTTATTCATCTTAATTATTAATTATTTTGGGTTTACTACTGTAAAAAAAAACAAGGCCAAGGCCCTTAGGTTTTTTATCTGGGAGGTGGAAATACCTGGAGCACGCCTTCCTAGGATGGGACGTTCAGCGATGGTCCTGAGCTTGTAAGATGTCTGGTAGATGCCTAGGTGAATAAAAATTTAGGTTAGGAAGTTATGTAATTCGATTTTGAGTTTTCATCGAAATTTTATGTTTTCCGATACCCGATTCCAAAAATGAAAAAAAAATATATATATAAAAAAAACAATATTTGTCGGAATTTATCAATTTCGACAAAATCGGCCGAATAGAGGGGGAAGTACAGAAGAGGGATTTCACTCAAAAACATTAATAACTGCCAATATAATGAATTTATTATGATATTATTGATATTGTTTATGACTAGCGGTATCTTGTAAAATGTATTCAGGCCCCGAAGTAAAATAATCTCAATTTTCCTCCGATTTCGGCCAAAATCTAACCAGATCTAAGTTAGCACTTGTGACCAATTCATTCGAAATTTCAAATTCATAGATACAATCGTTTTTGCGGAAGAGCACTCACAACTTTCCAATCACGCAGACATCATGGCGGAAATGGTCATAACGTATTCAGAGGACCTTTAAAAGTTGAACTTTGAACCTTCGAAATCCGTTGAAAAGTCGAACTAGAATTTTCGCACTACTATTTTTTTTTTACTTACCGATTTCATAACTTCCCCTATACTTTGTATAGCTGGGGAAGTAAAACATAATAACCAATTTCCAAATTTTGTTATGATTGCATAGCATTCTCTACGGGAAAGTAATTATGCTCTGTGTAGACGAAGAGAGTCGTAGAATGGTTAAAGGGGGAAGATCTTTGAAAGCTGCTCATTAGCTTTAGTTACAGAATGCAAGAATGAGAGTAAGTCAAGTTCTCAGCTGTTCCTGAATAAACCTTAGCAGACAATTAGCCAGTTCTAGAACAGCTTCCCACAACACAGATTTACGGCGGAGGGGGGTGAAAGTCAAGACGAAAATTGTGGTTTTAGATTGTAGTTGATGGTTGAAGGGTTGGTGCCACATTGAGGCGCCACATTCAACCCAAAATGTACAAAACGGCCTCCTAGATATCTAAATACCGGCCCTATGGTGTCTGTTGCTACTTCATCGGTTACTGGCACATTGGGGCGCCACATTCTACCCAAAATGTACAAGTACGGCCTTTTAGATACCAAAATACCGGCCCTATGGGGTATGTTGCTACTTCATCGGTTACATAGTCACTTATTAATGTTTTTGAGTTGAACCCCCTCTTCTGAACTTCCACCTCCATTCGGCCAATTTTGCTGAAAAGTTGATAGATTCTTTCCTTATGGGGGTTTGAGTTTAAATATGAAATTCATGTCAATATATTCATCGCATCGACAAATATTAGGTTTTTTGATATTTTTTCTTTTTCATTTTTGGAATCGAGTGTCGGAAAACACGAAATTTCTGTGAAAACTCAAATTCGAATTTCTGACCTATTACATAACTTCCCCCATACTTCGTATAGTTGGGGAAGTAAAAATGTAATTAATTTTATTTTTTTTTGGACTAAAGTTCGTTAGATATATAAAGACAATTGTGTATTTTCTTTAGAACAGGGTCATTAAGGGTGAATTTTTGAAAAAGTAGGGATTAAGATAGCTTATAAATTGAATACCTAAACAGGTAATAACTTTTAGAGTCTGATTGGATTTGAATTAACAATACTAATAAAAACTAAAATTTATAAACTTGTAACTTTTCCTGAATTTTGTTTTTCATGGAAACATTTCGGGTTGTTCTTATGTCCCTTCCTGAAACATTTAATTGCGTATTTGAAACATTTAATGCAAATTCTGTATTAACCATAAAAATATAGAAGGGGAAAATATTTGTTTTTTTGAATCATGAACTGGTGTCTTGTTTATAAATAGCTAAATTAGAGTCTGGTATTTTCTGTTTTTTTTTTATTTCAGAGAGATAATTGCCCCTTGGAGAATAATTTGAAGTTGTTTAGGAGATAATTAACAAGCTTTTATTGAAATTAGGGTAGTTTCATATTTATGGGAGTTTATTGGACACAGTTTTTGAAAGATGGGAGAGGGAATATGTTTGTTATCCGGATAAGAATGGATAGAAGTGGTGGTCATAGTATAGCCATTTTGTTGGAGGATTTTTTACGATTTAGAAAGTTTTTTGAAAATAGAGGTGCTCTAACCTACCTGAGAATAGAGCTGCCCATTGAAAAGTGTGACTACCCCCATGGATTAGGTCGTCCACGTCTGTATCCTGCCGACGATATGGAGGTAAGGACAGAACGCAGTAGAATTTAGAAGAGGAGTGGAGAAGGTTAGTAATGTAATTGAGCAAGTTGGTGCGGTGAGGGAGTCTCTGGAAATGTAACATTTGTGGTAGAGACCAGGGGCTGGGGATGGGGGTGGGACAGTGGTCAAAGAGGAGACACAATTCAGGCCCCCCCCCCCCCCCCCCATCTCAGCCAAAGTTCACCAACACACTAACACTAGTCGACCAGTCTGCCAAACTTGTAGAGGAGGCACTTGAACTAGTTGTGATCCACTCTACAAGCATCCTATCATCATTGTATTGGGAGACCAGCTTAGCCCGGCACCAATAACGAACTAGCATGCCGCTGTTCAGTTGTCCCTGAAATTAGATCTGAAAGATTTTGGCCAAAATCGGATTCAATTTGAGACCTCTCTACTACGGGCCTAAGTACATTTTATAAGTTACCTCCTACGTTTATGGTCCAATCACAAATTCTCAGAAAACGTTGAGATATATGCCGAAAACCGACCTGTATTGTTGGTTTGAAACACATATTTTTAGACGTTTCCTATACCCGAAAATTGTAAGTCCTATCGAAAAATTGGTCCTTACAAAAAATGTTCCTTCTTAACCTCAGATGTCCTCAAATTTGAGATTCGTTCGATACGAAAAAAGTTATGACATCTCAAAAAATAAAAAATAAATTTCTGTAGGGAGGTGATTATGACTCATGCCCGGTCTTTAACTACGAGGTCATATCGCCTACTACCAGAGCGCTCTTTCATCGCTACTGTGGGAGTCCTAAATTTTACCTATCCTAAATTTTTATTCACCTAGAGCAGGGGTCTTTAACGAGTAGCTGACATCGTACAGGCTCGTGAACATCGCTTAACGTCCCACCCGAAAAACGGCGGGGAGCTAAAATACACTAAGGGCCTCCAGCCGGGTTTCGAACCCACGATCTTGAGCTCAGAATCAAGCACGCATACCACTGAGCTACCGGCACCCCTAGGAAATATTGCAAAATATTGTTTAAATTGCATCGCCTAGCAACTAATTATAGATAAAAAAAACTTGAGCACTCCATTCTTTGGATGGGACGTTAAGTGATGGTCCTGAGCCTGTACGATCTCAGGTAGGTACTCGTTAAAGACTCCCACCCTGATAAAAATTTATATTTATCGATTAATCGGCAGAATTTGACCACCGAATATTATTGATATTTAATAATTTAATATCGATTGTACTATCGAATTTTAAATTGTGATAGCAATTAGCGATCTTGCACTTTCCAATTTCTCCCCTATATTCTCCATATTTTCTGATAAGTTTACTGAATTTTCGTAAACATTGATAGAACTCCAGTATAGTTTAATATTATTAGAACCTTGGCATTGTCGTGACTGATCTAAATGTTTGAGTGCATCGTTTCCGTCGTCTTTAGTAGTATTAAAATAAAGTACCGCATGTTTTCGTTTGAGGTGATCATTGTGATTCGACCTGTTACCTGAAGTTCGGTGTTCCTTTTTGCATTATTTACATCTCGCCAACTTCTTAGGCCCAACATCTCTATCGAAATGCTCCCACACATCCGAATGATTTTTCCGTTTCACACCGCTCATGCCTCACACTAGTAATAAAATTAAAAAGAAAACGAAGCAAAATCTAACTAAGAATAATACAAAATAAAATAAACTTAGTAAACAAAGTAGGTTAAAGGAACTGATGATACTGATTGGGACGAAACCTCTTTTCTTGGTTACTGACAGAATAGCCAACTGTATGGAAACCGAACTCTTCTCCCACAGCGGCCATTGCTTTTCTTGTTCGAAATTCATGTTTCACAATTTCGATAGTCTAACTATTGATACTATCGGTTTGTCTGACTATCGATAGTTTGACTCCACTAATGTGATTTGGCAATAATAGGTATTTTTTATACCTACCACAGATCAGATTCCCTCCTCTCTTGAATTCATTTTCTTCTTCATTTTTCGCATATATTTTTTGTTTACGAATTGAATGTTTTATTTCAATTTATAAAGATAGCTGTTGGAGCGAGCAGGTTGAGTGAGAGCAGAGTTGGAAACTGTAACAATATTAGCCTCTGTTTGACCGGTAATCAGTTTTCACACTTAATTCAATCTCAAATGAACTTAGTTCAACTTCGTCACATTGTTTTTGGGGGATCGGTACACATTCCCTTTCAGCGAAACTTCTATAGTCGTTAGTCCTTCGAAATTTCCATAAAAACAATGTCAAAAAGAAATAAATTAAATTTCTGTTGATAGCAAAGTTACATTTATGTTAAAATTGGTTGTCAACTTACGATTTTACATAACATTTCGTTCTCATGTTACAACATAAAATTACAATCGCAATGAACATAGGTAAATTTCATCGGACTATCTTGTTATTGTAATAAAAAAAGAATGTATCGACGTGAAATTTTATATTTAAACGCAAAACTTTATAAGGTCAGCTTTCAATTTTCAGCCGAATCGACTAAAGGGAAACCAGAGGAGTGGGATGAACTGAAAAATCACAATATCTACTTATGTTATGACGTATGAATACCTAATTTTATATCTGGAACGAGTCCTCAGCAATGACGACAAATGACGATTTTCAACCAAATGGAAAGGGGGGATTAGGGGAGAAGCTTAACACAAAAACTCTTATAACTGCCGATAGAATGAATGCGAATAACTGCCGATAATCGATAACTGCCTTTCTAATTAATGTATTTTTGGAATCAGGAGGTTTGAAAACATCAAAACATAGAAATAAAAGACGTTGTCTTTCCACTGTTTTGCGTCATCATCAGTGGTACATCCCACCCCACACAGCACAGCCCCAACATCTTACTATCACATATGATTACACAACATTCCCTATCCCTATACTTCGTATATCTGGGGAAATAAATAAACTATCGATGTATTGAATGTATGGTGGTTTATGGTGGTTAAGGTGGTTTAAGGTGGTTTATGGTGGTTAAGGTTTAGGAAACTTTGTATAAAAATTCAGAAGTAAGATATAAATTATATCTTGTTTATCTTATAAAATATATCTTATTTATATATTTTTAACCAATTCAAACGAGTATATTTCAGGTAGATCCGAAGATAATAAAATATGTAAAGATGCTGCGGTGTTTAAAGGTTTATGCGTGGGAGAGGCGTGTGGCAGGTCATATTTGAAGAGACATATGACAGTGCTTCTGATGCCGTTGACTTCACACGCTACGAAACGTCACTCTTCATCAGACTCCAACTAATCTGTTAAGAGCTAAGGCGGGGATCCCTTGTCTTCAGAACCCTTCCCTCACTCAATCTCACAAAATTATTTGTTAATGTAGAACACTTTTTTTATTTTTTTCTGTCATTTTCAGGGGTAGAAGAAAAATTCATATTTATTTATTTTCTTGTATATTTATCGTGTGAAAGTATTGTAATAGAGCGAAAATCCGAAAATGAGTTTTTAACTGATTTTCCGATTTTTAGGTGCCTTGAATACGTCTTGACCGTTTTCGCAATGATGTCTATACGTCTGTGTGTATATGATTGTAATTTGCTGATTGCACTAACTCATAGACGGTTGTAGCTGTGATCTTGAAATTTAAGGTGAAGATGTCTCATGCGCTAACTTAGATTTGATTAAATTTTGGCCAAAATTGGACGAAAATTAAGGCCCCTTTACCTCGGGCCTATATACATTTTACAAGATATCGGAAATATTTATGACCAAATCAAAACTATCATCATATAAAGGTTGTAGAGAAAATTGGAAAAACATGTTTTATGTAGATTACCATTTTTTTTTTTAAATTTTTTTATTTACAAAATGCTTTTTACAACTGTATACAAATAAATAAAACAAGCAAATGCTAATAAAGAGATAATGGCAATGTCAAAATGTCATGAGGGAAGAAATCACCCAGTGGTGACACTCCCTAGTCACTGTTTTTCTCTCATTTGTAGCTAATCACTGTCACTGTTTCTGCTGAGGAGGTCTCTAGGCCATTGACGCTTAAGCCGTCGTTGGGGAGGTATGGCAGAATGAAGGGCACGGACGAGAGGATTGTTGTGGGAACTAAGAAGGGAAAATAATTTTTTATATTTGGATTTAGCGACTTCAGTGACGAAAGGTACGTTAATGTCAGTGTGAAAAGTTTTGTTGGAGACGTAGTAAGGAGCATTGGCTATTGTACGAAGGATTTTGGATTCAAGGGATTGGATGCGCTGGAGATTGGAAGCCTTGGCAGAACCCCAGAGTTCAAGTCCATAAGTTCACATAGGTTTCGCTGAAATGCTGTTTTGAAACCCATATTTTGATTCCAAAAATTAAGAAAAAACCAACATTTCCTGTGCCTTATACTTTTTCTGTGCGTTATACTCAAAAGCATACGTTAATATGTGTATGACGCAAAAACGATTGTAGCTATGAACCTGAAATTTGACATGAAAATGTTATTCGTGCTATCTTATACACGACTTAGATTTTGACTGAAATCTTAAGAAAATATTTTGGGGACCTTAGTAAATTTAACCGCTTATATTTTTCACCTATCAAAAATATTTTTCAAATAAAAGTTGTTAAAAAAAACTTTTATAGGAAATAGTTTTTTTTTCGAAAGTCGCTAGATTTGCGAGAAATATGCCGAAAACCGCTTAAATGTCGTTTTAAACCCTTTTTTTTTAATGTTTAGTTGATTTACGAAAAGCAGTTAAGTCTATCGGAAAATTGGTTCTATTCAAACATTTTCCTATTATAAATTTTCAACTAAGAAACACCCGGAAACACCCTTCAATTAGGGGTAGGAAGATTACTCTCTCTCCTCTCAAATTCATTTTATACTGGCTATCTCATAATAACGCTGCGCAATGAAACAAAAAGCAACTGACGCAAGCGCATTACTTTCATATACTCTGTAATGACAGTATGGGAGGGGGAAGTGTGATCTGTACATAAGTGGTTGGTATAAGAAAGTCCTGACATGTCCACATAATTTTTTTTTTTCATACTTCCTGTATCTTTAACAGTTTGTTGTATACCGTCGGTCTAAACGTGATACGTCATATGTGCAAAAAGCTAACTTTACAGGAGAGACAAAAAACTGATAAAAAAAATTCTTTATAGGAAACCTTAATTTTTTCGAGATTTGTATTAGGTGAGATGTACGTATATGCATGCCATGAATTGTTTTTAAGACAGTTTGCAAATCCAAGTAAAGAATTAACGTACAGTTACGAGGTTTCACCAGAATTTCGTTCTCATTTTTTTTGCAAGATATCACTTCAAAACGTTTTTTTCGTTTTATGTCGTATACAAGGTCCCACTAGATCAATAGAGTTTTTTTTCTTTTTTTTTTTGGTAAGAGAAACGATTTTCGGAAAATTGTCTCTTACGAGGTATCACGTTTAGACCGACGATATGGTCCTTTCTAAAGTTCTGTCGTTTTTTATGAAGGTATGTTTATTTTGACTGTGGTGTCTCTGTTATGATTTTAACTCCAACCTTTGCTAATGTAAACAATATTGTTTACTATCTGTGAAAACTATAATATTTTCATCCAGTCACTGTTAGACGTTCAAACGAATTTATTAAAATTGTTTGAATTGAATTTCAAATTAGGTCGATTTTACTTTATCAGTTTAAACTCGGCTTAAAAGCCATGCTACAAGTTATGAGAGAGCAGTAGGAGGCGTGGTGTAAGGGCTTGTTTGTATCAACTGCCATCTCACAATGTGCCAGCGTCATATGAAAGTGACCTATTTGGACTAGACTGGTTCGCTAATTTGTGCACTAGTTATCAGAGATGGAAATTCTGGTGTTCAATTACAAGCCTGTCATGTATGTTGTGTTGTTGCACCGAAATGTATTGCACCTAATACATTATGTATCCAATACATACAGGCACTTCCTCTGTTTATGTAAGGATAATTAATTAACCAACATCATTTACCAATAATAACAGTCTAGTTATTTACAATTTATTTTAATTGAAACCCCATTTAACTGTATCATTTCTAATTAATCATAATTTTTCGGATATCTTGTCAAAATAATTCCAAATGCATAATTAAGCGCGAAATTGTACGCTAATTCCCTTCTATTATGCGACTCTTGATTGGATCATTTACATATGGCCATTGAGGGACGTTGTATAGATTCGCAGATGCCCTAGAGTCGGTTCGGTGTCATCTCATGCAATTTTCCATGCATTTTATTTTATGTATTTTAATTATAGCAAATTAAAATATGTGTGCAATATTGATCATGTTTGAGAAATACTAATACAGGGAATAGAGACATTGCAGAGTAGAAAAAATAGGGAAAAGCTGGATTATGCAGGAACCTTCCTTTCGTGGTTTTAAACATAATATCAAAAGTCCCCACCGATACATGTGCGGCTAAAAATGTTACGCGGGGTCAAAGGTCACAAAAAAGGGTTTTTTCGCGAAAATCTAGTTAACGGTGACTTTTATCGAAAAAATAGTAGTTATCATATTTGTAGCTTAAAAAATTACCTACAAAAATCAGAAAAGTTTCATACAAAAAAGTAAATAAACTATGAAAAAAATCATCGGTGAATCACCGGCAATATACTTCCCCAGGATGAATTATTTAAACTTACATATCGACTTTCGAATCCTCGTACTTAATTTTGTATCGATACATCATTGAGTAATAGCCCTTCTCCTCTGATCCCCCCTCCCCATTTGATTGAAAATCAACTGGCGTCGTCGTTGAGGCCGTCGATAGCTCAGAGGTAGCGATCTTGTCTACTAAGAGCAAGATCGCGGGCTCAGAACCCGGCCTAGGCTTCTAATTTTTTTTTTTTTATCTCCCAGATGAAAAATATTGAGAACGCCATCCTTTGGATGAGACGTTAAAGGATGGTCCTTAAAAGTACTGGCACGAACAACAACTAACAGGTAATGTTCCTTTGGATATTCGGTATACACATATACAATATCGTGTCGATACAAGACGGACATACACACACCCAAACAAACCGACAGAGAGATTTTTTATTTTTTGGAATCGGAGAGTCAACAAATAAATAAAAACAAATAAATGGAAAATAAATAAAAAAAATTGGATGTCTTTTCCCCGAAAAACTTCCTGCAATGAAATATATCAATTAAAAATGTGTAATCGATAGCAGCTACTAATATCAAATTCAGATATTATTTTGTCTTTTCATCGAACAAGTTTATGACTGCCGTTGTTATATAGTTTAATTAAAACGATAATTAAACCAGAATTTATTTACTTAACCATGTTAAGGTTTTCATTAATTAAATAATTACTTATCCTGTATTTAAATGACGTTTGAAAAGTTATACATTCTATTTTTAATATATATATATATACATTTTTTACGTTTTTTTCTTATATTTATGGTTTATTCAAGTGTCCATTTGAATTATATTTTGTTTTTAGTTTGCATAAAAAATATATTAAACTTTTTTATTACTTCCCCAGACGAGATTTTGAATTCGGTTAAGCCGGGCAAAATGAATATATCGACAAATTAATTTCCACATAAACTATTGATTTTCAAACTTATCGAAATTTAATAAGTGGATTCAGTAATATATATATTGTTTTTTTTTTTTTGATTGCTTGGAATTATATATTTATTTGCATGCCTCTAATCAAGGGATGTTGAGAAGCGAGTGTAGAATTGTAATTCTAGAAATCAGTCGTCGCTGGATCACTCCCAATGTACTTCCCCAGTGCCAATTAATCAACAAACTTTTCGTTCTCCCTTGAGAACCAATCAACTGAATTGGTTGAAAAAATATAACTACCTTGAGGGCGCCAGTAGCTCAGTGGTGTGCGTGCTTGCCTTCTGAGCTCAACATCGTGGGTTCGAAACCCGACCGAGGCCCTTAGTTTATTTTATCTGGGAGGTCAAATAAACTTAAGCACGCCGTTCTTCGGATGGGACGTTAAGCGATGGTCCCGAGCCTGTACGATGTCAGGTACTCGTTAAAGACCCTTGCCCTAGGTGAATAAAGATTCAGGGTAGTCAAAATTTGGGACTCCCACAGTAGAGTCGGGCTCATGTCTACCAGAGTGACGAAAGAGCGCTCTGGTAGTAGGCGATATGACCTCATAGGTAAAGCCCGGGCATGAGTCATAAAACCTAACCAAACCTAACCTATAACTAACTTATGCAGGGACTTCTGAATCTTCGTAGTAAATTTCGTGCCAATATATTAAATACATTATTGGAAACATGTAATTATCACTATATTGTAGCATGTCTACCCTATAGACAATTATTATCATTAATATACAGCAAGGACCAGTGATACTACGAGCGAATCGAGGCCACTTGGAACTGATTAAAGAGGATTTTATTAAGAAGATTAATGCTCGGAACTAGCGATGCCTGCGAGTGAATCGCGATCGCTAGGAGCGAAAACAAGAGCGAATTGTGGGTTGTTTGGAGTTGAATTAAAGATAATTTCATTTAGAAGAACATGCTCGGAACTAGCGATGCCTGCGAGTGAATCGCGATTGCTAGGAGCGAAAACAAGAGCGAATTGTGGGTTGTTTGGAGTTGAATTAAAGATAATTTCATTTAGAAGAACATGCTCGGAACTAGCGATGCCTGCGAGTGAATCGCGATCGCTAGGAGCAAAAACAAGGTACAAAGGAGCTAAAGGAAAGGAAGAAAACAGATAATTGTTTACATCCGGTGTTGCATGAACGGCAGGGCGGGCTAGCAAATCTGCTGTTCTTAGAAGAGCCTTACGCAACCGGTGATCGGTGTTTGGCTGAAGGTGGATTTGGCGGGAAATAACAACCAATAAGATGTCGGGATCCATCCCCCACCCCACGAAAATGAAGAGTTGTGCCCAGGAAGAGCTTCAGTCAACGTTTCTCTTCCTTCAGGAAGATCACGTCAGTTTATATTTTACAGTTGGAATATGTGATTTCAGTCAACGTTGAGAGTTGGGGCCAGAAAGACCACGTCAATTATATCTTTCTTTTAGATTTTACAGTTTAATTTTAAATATGTGAGTAAATCAACTCCTTTTTCATGCTTGGGCCGTACAGGCCACTCGAACTACAGTGAATTATAGTGTATTTCGGACGGTGTAAAGCCAGTGAAAAATGTAACTTCTAATGTAGCCTCGAAACCAGACAGATCTTCAACGACTTTAAAATATGTGACCGAATGATTTCTGCGGGATGTCCAGATAAGGATGATCACACCGTCATCGCCAGGGATATCATTATCGAGGTACCTCGTAGTTAAGTTATAATTAAGTCTTTCAGACATACGGCCAAAATTATATATTAAATTGTTTTTATTTTTAAATATAATATGATCCCATTTAAAATATGATAAGTTCTCTTTAAAATAAATATGTTACAGTTCTAGGTTTGATTCATTCCATTTCCCCCCTGCTTCTTCTAGTTGACAACAGTAATTAATTATTATTAATTACTGGTGACAACTACACATTAGGAACTTGTAACCGTTCTTACCGTGAGGAGTGTACTCAGCTATCCAAGGCATTTTTTATTTAAAGTCGCGATTTAATAATTTTCAATTTTAATAATTTCCGATATTAATTTTATTTTATCAATTAAATTCACTCACATGCACTCTCACGTAAGGAGAATAGTTACAACATATTATATATTCATGTGCCTCTATATATTATTATATTGTACTGTTGAGGCCTGGCATCTCCCTATTCCTCCCCCCCCCCCCCCCCCCCCCCCCCCCCCCCGCCTTGTAGTGAGTGAATTTACCGCAGCGTCCAAAAACTAGGCCCGCTGCCCCTAGCGCTATCTAAATGAGACGGGCGAATCAACCTGATGCAGTCCACCATCTGAGGTTTCTTACCGACCTTGACCCACTCCCTGCCAGTGAGTACCCTAATTTCCATGCCAAAATTTTATTTTCTTTTTTTACAGACCATTTTATTATTTAACAATACATCCTTGAATGTACAGTACAATAATGCAACCATGTATGCAGTCCTTTTGGGTTTTCGAATTTAAATATAAAAATTCAAGTCGATAGATTCATTACAACGACAGTTTAAAGTTTTTTAGTCTGAGTTTTTATGTTAAGCTTCCTCCCTAATCCACCTTCCCTTTGGTCGATTTGACTAAAATCTAATAAGTGTTATCCTAAGAGGGCTTTGAATTTACAAATGAAATTTCGTGTTAATAAATTCATTCTATCGGGAGTTATCGTGTTGGCAGACATACATGTACACACACATATAGACGCCATAGATGCACAGATAAAAATACATTTTTATTCATATTTGGAATCTGGAGGTCGGAAAACATGAAATTCCGTTGAAAACTCAACATCGAATTTCCTATCGATTATATAACTTTCTCTATACTTCGTATAGCTGGGAGAAGTAAGCATTTATGACTGATGAAAATTTTAAATAAAAATAACCCCAGGAGCTACCGCTGGCTGACCTTCCTCTCTCAAGCCACTTAAGAACTATCCACCGCAGCTGGATATTGCGTGAAAGCAATACAAAAAAGATAACTGATCCGTGATCAGTGGGTCCACTAGGGTACTGGGTGCTCTAAAGACAGGTGATTGAAGGGTCTGTCCAGTGTCCACTGAACACTATCTAAACCTGTCCTATCAGAGAGATGTGGTGAGGAATATGGACTAGGGAGCCCGACAACTAATTCCATTAGGGTCCACTAGGGTACTGGGTGCTCTAAAGACAGGTGATTGAAGGGTCTGTCCAGTGTCCACTGAACACTATCTAAACCTGTCCTATCAGAGAGATGTGGTGAGGAATATGGACTAGGAAGCCCGACAACTAATTCCATTAGGGTCCACTAGGGTACTGGGTGCTCTAAAGACAGGTGATTGAAGGGTCTGTCCAGTGTCCACTGAACACTATCTAAACCTGTCCTATCAGAGAGATGTGGTGAGGAATATGGACTAGGAAGCCCGACAACTAATTCCATTAGGGTCCACTAGGGTACTGGGTGCTCTAAAGACAGGTGATTGAAGGGTCTGTCCAGTGTCCACTGAACACTATCTAAACCTGTCCTATCAGAGAGATGTGGTGAGGAATATGGACTAGGAAGCCCGACAACTAATTCCATTAGGGTCCACTAGGGTACTGGGTGCTCTAAAGACAGGTGATTGAAGGGTCTGTCCAGTGTCCACTGAACACTATCTAAACCTGTCCTATCAGAGAGATGTGGTGAGGAATATGGACTAGGAAGCCCGACAACTAATTCCATTAGGGTCCACTAGGGTACTGGGTGCTCTAAAGACAGGTGATTGAAGGGTCTGTCCAGTGTCCACTGAACACTATCTAAACCTGTCCTATCAGAGAGATGTGGTGAGGAATATGGACTAGGAAGCCCGACAACTAATTCCATTAGGGTCCACTAGGGTACTCCAAAGACAGGTGATTTGTGTACTTTGAACTGAGTTGGCCAGGAGATCACCTCTCAATCCCATTGTCTAATTACCAATTCCATTCTCCAATTCCTAGCAGAGCGGTCTCAAGTCAGGTAAATGCTGTTTCTGTGGGGGTTGAGTTCTCTTGGCACCGGAGTCTGCCTCGCCCTGTTTGCAAACTCCACTGAACAGGACACAACCAGGTAGTGCCTACTGGTCGCCCAGTCCCATCGTCCAATTACCGATCCCATTATTCACAAGAGTGCTCCAAAGCCATACAAATGCTTGCTAATTCTTGCTCTGCCCTATGTGAATTTGACACGTCACTAATTACTTGCTAAACCCTCCAACTCCACTTCAAATCTCCGTCTAACCAGATTATCAATATAATTTTGATTATCAGTGCATGATTTGATTTGATAACCTTTGTCTCTCTAATTGGGAACCAGCATAATCAGATATGCAGATTGTCCACAATGCAGTAATCCTACCGTTGGCTATCATTATTCATTATTTGACAGTCAAAGGACACAAATACATATCATATCTGAATAAAATTTTGTGTATTCGTTCTTGTGTTAAATTCTATTTTATCTTGACCATTCATAAGCACGAAAATTTAACTCGCACAGGTATGACTGCTATATTTACACACACTTCAAATTTAATGTACGAGTATAATGTATAACAGATATTAGAGTTTTTTTCTTGTTAAGTATCAGTACTTCCCCAGGTCGAATTAGTGAATTACGTAAGTTTTCGCTCTCTCTCCAAAGCCAATCGACCTTTTAGGCTAAATCTCATGAGTTTTACTTAAATAGTGGCTTCTAAATCCTCATGCATAACATTGTGTCGATACATTCATTACTTTCTTGTATTTGAGTCGAGCCCCATCTCTGGTCCATACCTCTTCCCTTCGACCAATTCCGCGGAAAATTAATAAGTGCCAATTTAATGGGGTTTTGAATTAAAATATAAAATTTTATTGAAACATTAGTTATATCGTCAGTTATTGGGATTATTGAGTTGAGCCCCCTCTGATCCCCTCTTTCCCTTCTACTGATTTCGCCGAAAATTAATATGTGTTGTCACTATGGGAATTTCACTTTAAATATGAAATTTCGCTTCAATACATTCATTGCAACGGCAGTTATTAGTTTATGTGCTAATCCCTCCCTCCTAATCCCCCAAAAAATTAATAGGGGTTATCTTATGAGATTTTGAATTTACATATGAAATTTTGTGTCAATACATTCAGTTATCGTGTTGACAGGCATGCACACACACACACACACAAAAATAAACAGAGAAACATATTTATTTTTTTCATTTTCGGAATTATGGAGTCTGGAAACTAAAAATTCTGGTGAAAACTAAAAATTAAATTTCCGACCGATTACATAACTTCCCCTTTACATCGTTTATTTGGAGAAGTAAAAATGTATTGGTTCAATAACGAAGAGAAATATAAAAAATAAAAACAAGATAATGTTCCGAGGATCGTTGTTTATTGGAGGCTTCGTTTGATCCTTTCATGGTATTATGATCATAAAGCAAGAGGGAAAATGAGAAAAAAACAACAAAAAGAAGAGAAAGGTGAGCTAAAAACCTCTTTTATTTTTCCCTTTTTCCCCCTACCAGTTACGGTTCGTTATTTTTTCCCCCATTATTGCAAGAAATTCCATATTTGACTTTTTCTATATTAATTTAAAACTTTAATTATTCACTAACTCTTCAATATTATAAATTAAAAATGTATTTTTTTTTTGTTTTGTGTTTCATTTTTCTCTTTATTAAGACAAAAAAGTGCATACCAAACTTTATTTGATCTAATCTAAATAATAAATTAATTTAATCAAACAAAAGAACTTTTTGTATGTTTGTTGGTAATAAAGAATGGTTAGTTATTGCTACTCATGGCCCGGGTTATAATATGAGGTCTTATCGCCTACTACCAGAGTGCTCTTCCGTCACCTCCTGATTCCAAAAATGAAAAAAAAAAAGAAGTCTATCTATGCCTATGTGTGTCGTCTCTTGGTGTGTGTTTGTCTATGAACATGACAACTCCCGACGGAATGAATGTATCGACACGAAATTTTAAATGTGTATCCAGAACCTTATAAGGACGACATCAAAAGGAAAGAGACCCGGGATAAGTGTGGGAGCTTTAAATTTCAGAGATATCGGTCAAAAAATGAATTTGAGAGGGGAGAGTGAGAGAGAGGAGAGAACTGAAAAAGCTTGGTTGGTATAAGAAAATCCTGCAAAGTCATAATCACATATATTTTTTTATTTTTTATTTTTAACACTTTTAACACACAGTAAAAAACTACAAATAATAAAAAAATAATTGGTAATTTGTTGCTACGATCAATTTAAAGATTACTATGAAATATTTTCTGTAATTTATTGTAAATTGTTTGAAGCGCTAGTTATAGCGCTGCTTACATGGTCGTATTGATCCTATCTCTAATCTGAGGACATATAAGCGATTAGAAATGTGTAAAGGAACATTTCTGATAACCAAATTATTGGTGTGAATCATATCTTCTATTTCAATGTTATTTCACACCTTTTTCGTTCATCACACCTTAAGCCTTAACAATATATATATATATATATATATATATATATATATATATATATATATATATATATATATTGTGATGTATAAAATAACACACATTCAAATTATTAATATTATAAAAATTGAAGAACGTTATACTGGTATTCTGAAGAATTTTTCAACTGGAAAATTCTCAACAGACTAATAAGCTGCATATAATTAAAAATTATATGTCATTTTATTAAGCCAATAAAGGGGAAAATTACCTGCTCTTTCCCTAGCGTCTAAAACACTTTAGAGAATGGAATGAGGTTAATAGAAGAAAAAGACAGAGATAAGGAAAACTTTGAGAAAGAAAAAAAGAGAAGAAAAAAAGTGTAAGAATGGAAAAAGAAAAAAGAAAATGGCTATAAGAAGAGAGCCAATAATGTGTAATGAAGCATAGTGAGAAGACGATAAGGTTATCTGGGGAGAAGGTTATAGTCGTTCCTGCTCCTAGAGGCCTCCATTCTATCGTATATCGCACAATGTTCACACAACACACATCCACCATCCCCATCTCTATATAACAGTGGCGTAGGCAGAGGAGGGGCAGACATTTATGTTCACCTTTATTTCAAGACGAGGCCAATGTTAGTTCTCCTTCATTTCTTCGCAGGAGGTTCACTCAACGCATACCAAGCACTCTCAATCTACCTCCTAGTAACCGAGGCGGGACAACGTTTTGAAACCTTTATTTGAGACAAAGCAATGTTAGTCTTTCATGAGTCCGTCCTTCATTCATTCGCAAGACGGTCACTCAAGACATGTAACAACCTCCCAACCTTCCCCCTATATATTCCAGTAGCGGATGCAGAAACTAGTTTTGTGAGAGGGAGAGAAAGACATTTGTGAGACCTTCATTTGAGGCAAGGCAATGTTGTAATTCCGGATAAATGAGGCCTAATAAAATATTTCCAATTCAGTTTTTTTTTCCCAGTGCATTTGTCGTTCTCCCGACATAGACACGTCAACAACTCGAACACAAGGTTGCTGTCAACTAATCAATCAAAGTTCCTTTCGTTTATTCTTTCAAAGGGGATTGTACATTGATAAACATGGCTAAATGTTGAATGGGACAGCAACTGAAAACTAAACACACATAAACAATGTATACGTTCAGTAGATGCATAATGTATCTAGCGACAGGAGCTGGGTCGCCTTGCAAAAGGGATTCGAACTGTTATTTTATTATAGAAGAGCCGAGTCTGGCCGTTTCTGTAAACCTTTAGGGTATCACTGACCGCACATCGCCTCTTTGCATTCTTTAAAGGAAACCCAACCTTTTTCACTTACTTCCTCATACCTTTTTCTCTTAATTACTTCCCCAGATATACGAGTATAGGAGTAGTTATGTAATTGGTCAACAAATCGATTAGGCATTTCATGTTTTCTGACCTTAGTTTATTTTATCTGGGAGGTAAAATAAATTTAAGCACGTCGTCCTTCGGATGGGACGGTAAACTATCTTCCCGAGCCTGTACGATGTCAGTTACTCGTTAATGACCCCTACCCTAAGTGAATAAAAATTTAGGGTAGGCAACATTTAGAACTCCCATAGAGTCGGGCTCATGTCCACCAAAGTGACGAAAGGCGCTCTGGTAGTAGGTGATATGACCTCGTATTTAAAGCCCGGGCATGAGTCATAATAACTTCACTTGTGATAGTAGTTCCTTTGGCTGTATGGTGTTTTATATTCAGAGACATTTATTTGACTATTATGTAGATATTTATTTTTATAGTTATTGTGTATATTTGAATGAATGTTTTTGTACGTAGAGTGTCTGAACCTAGCTATCTCCATACCTTTGAGCTATGCCAGTTGTCCTTTAACCTCTACGCTGTGTGGCTGGGGTAAGTATGTTTTTATTTTGTTACTCTGTACCTGATGCTTTAATATTTTATACTTTACATTATTTATATATTATATTTATTCCATCGTAGATATGCCACTGATGGAGACGCTGTTGCGTTGAAAACCGGTTCTGGTCAAAAATAAAACAGTGGGAAGACAATGAGATATACCTAACTTCCCCTTTACTTTGTACAACTGGGGTAGTAAGAAGACGACGCACATAGGTTGATTTAAAGGATTTAGGCGGTCAAAATTATTTTACAGTATATTTTGACTTTAAATCATGTATCTTATTGTAAAGTATTGCCCTTTGTAAAATTAGCATATTTTCCCCGCTAAAAAGTGAAAAAAAAATAGAAATAAAAGACAGAATCTTGAAAAAAAAAAAATTATATGTATAAAAAAGAATATATTTTTTTCGTAAGCACTTCGAACTTCTTTACTTTGTCAGTTCTCTCCTCTCTAGACTTTTTTACTGGCAATGTGTATGCTAGATGCAAAACGCTTTCGAACAATCGAATCCTGGCGTGTAGTACCGATAGTCCGTCCAAATTCAATAGCCGTTGAACTTGTATTTACCTTTTGGGTCAGACTGTTAAAGTCTTTAGATGTTGCTCCGCATATATAACACCGACTTCTAGATTTTGTATCGGTTGCAGCGTTACACACCTTGCCATCGATCATCGTCATCTTAAAGACATGTTTAAACATGAATTTACTCCCATGCAAAATTACTTCAGTAGGTGTTAACTTCTTGGCAGATTCTTCAACGTAACTCATTTCCTCCTTTGTTACATCATTGGATTCTTTGACAAACCTAAATCGTATTGGTCAAATTATTTGTTTACCTTCTTTGCCACAAATTATTCAAAGTGGTACAAAAGAAGTGTTCTAAACTGCTTAGATTATCTGGTGTGTCACCATAATAGGACAACAGGTGATTTTCCAGATATTTCATTTTTTCATCCAAATTAGGCAAATCTTGCTGTTGCATTTGATCGCAAAGATATTTACGGCTCACTACTTTTGTACCCGAAGTACCAGGTGTTCCTAAAACCAAGAAAATCGCACCTACATATGAAACGAAAGTTGATTTTATTTAATTTTGTGACGTCATCCATAAAAAATCTATAATTTGGTTATCTGCAGCTCTCCGCACTCAAATTTTAGGTTAATAATTAGCCTAGTATATAAAGTACAAAATGTCTTATAAACATGAAAATTAAGTAAAAATTCCATTACAAAACAACCTTTTTTTATAGTTCTACAAATAATATAAAGCAACTTTAAAAATCGTTTAAGCATATCAAGAAATATTGATTTTTTCCTGAATTATTCGAATCCATCACAATCACTTCAAAAGATTAGAGGGAAAACACAAAATTTCTCTAGGATCAAATGTTAACACTGAGAGCGCTGATAACAATGATATGTAAGCAGTGAGAAGAGCAGGTTTAACTACCTTGCGCGCGTGCACGGTAAATGATTCGCGAGTGGGGATGGTAAATTATTGTTACTTAGACATTCCTTTGGCTATGGGATTATTTTGGTATTTTTAACGTCACTCTTAAATTTGACTTTTGGCCGCCTAAATCCTTTAAATCAACCTATGTGCGACGTAAACAAAGGAAGCGGGGATGAGCCGAGTGCACGTTCTGTGCCCATTACTAGTTAGGTATAGTTGAGTAGATAGAGCAAGTAAGGACGGTTGAGTACGTACAACGAAGTGCATCTTGGGAGAGGAGAATCGATTCTGGGACGATTTGTCACACACATACAATATAGGACCGTTCCTGACAATTTACGTCAATCCCATTCAACTCGATAAATTCACTCCTACCATGATTTATCTAGCTCACATTTGCCTTCACGTCTTTTGCTCTCCCTTCCATTTTGGTAAAAGTAATTTTATAATGGGTCTACTTGGCATTAATACTCATATTATATATTGCTTATAATAAAGGATGTTGCAGAACTGGGTTATAATGCATCTGTGTCATCATCAGTGGCACATCTATGAATAAATATAAAATATAAGTTTGGAAAAGTAACTAAAGCATCAGGGTACACAATAACAACAAATAAAATAAAATTGGCTTATCCCACCCGTACAGTGTGGAGTCTAATGAAACACTGACTAATAGCTCACAGGGGAGTATAATAAATAGTTAAACACCCATTTGAAAAAGAGTATTTATTTATATGTATAAAGAGTTAGTGAATAAACATCGTATACAATATGAGCTGTTAGCCAGTGTTACATTAGACTCCACACTGTACGAGTGGGATAAGCCAGTTTGATTTTATTTTTGTTATTCTGTGCCCTGATGCTTTAGTTACATTTCTATATTTATGTTTTATATGTATTCTTAGACGTGCCACTTTTGATGACACAGTTGTGTTGAAAGCTGTTCTGGTTGGAAAACATTTTTGTTGGGGCAGCTATTGGCACCAAATCATCTGCGTACATGGACCTGGATCAGTGCTGAACCCTCTTAATGGTTCAACTCCCTTATTATTTTTATTGGAGTACTTTTCTGCAGTTCTTGGTTTTCTCAATCATATTATGAAGAAGACAATTAATTATTGTAGATTCTTGTTTAACCATTTTCTGAGGATAGCCTTGTATTATGGTATTAGAAATATGGCAGTATGGGCTCTCATTTGAAAACTTTCGTTAGTTGCAGTGCCATAAGGCAGACGTCATATCCAACGTTACCTTATTATCTACACTGTTACCTGCTGGACAAAGCCCGAAACGAAAGTAGGGGGAAAAATCGGGTTTTGGCGCAAGGACAATTCAGAAGATGGTGGCCGCCCTCCCTCCCACTTCGTCTCCACCATTTAAAAATAAGACTCTAGAAGGGGTAAGGGGAATGAGGGAGGTGGTGACGAGGAGGGACGGCCGTCATTTTGCGCACTGTCCTTGCGCCAAACCCGCTTTTCCCCCCCTACTAACGAACCCTGAATTCTTCTTTGAATTCAGGAACACCTTACTGATGTGATAGCACATCTTCTGTATAACAGATTAACATTGTGAGGTGTTTTCCAGCATTGTCGAGTCCTGCTTCGTATCCGATCGAGCTTCTTGAAGACAAATTGTTCTTCGTTATTCTTTTGACTTCGACTACACACTTCCCCATAAAGACTAAATAGATCAAACACTTCTCATGTTTATCCTAATGCATGCTCTAGAGAAAGGCTTATTAGGACGAAAAGCACTTCCTCGAAATTATTTCCAAACATGAGTATACAAATCTGAGTTACCAATTAAGAACGCTAGAGTTGATTTACCCGCCAGTCTCTATTAAGATTCCCGCGCAGGGCGGGGCATCATCCCCTTCTTGTTTTTCTGATTCCTCCCCTTGCTCCAGTCTATTTGCTCAGTCTCTTCAGATCTGATGGAACTTAGAAATTCTAATATCCGCTAATGTATTTATATAAGTCTAATCGGTGTTGGTTTGGGGTTTGTCCAAAGGATCATCCCTTCTTTAGAAGGGGAAGTCCTCCCTCTGGCATATCTTGGGTTTCCTTCAAAGTTGACTCCACCCACTCCTCCCCTAACTAACTTTTGTCTTCCGTTTCACTTTCTTCGTTCATCTGTTATTCTTTCTAATTAATAATATCATTATTTTCAATTCAATTTGTTTAATTTCCATTTAGGAAATCCTGGAGTGGATAACGATTACATTCGTTGCAATATCTTACAATTTAAACATTACTTTGAACTATCTTCTTCTGAAATTTATTATTCATTTTTTTAACGTTGTTCCCATCTCAAATCTGAGGGCATTTTGATCTGGAAGTTTAAAGAGGAACTTTTTTGGTAAGAACCAATTTTTCATTAGGACTAACCATTTTTGCGTAAATCAAAGAAACGTCTAAAACAGGAGTGGCCAAACCGCGGCCCGCTAAATTCATCACAATTTTTTACAAAATAAGTTTTTGCACAACACATGTGCAAATACACGCATTGAGATCGACTTGCAAAAGCTAAGTGAAAGAGTTGAGAAACAAATATCTCACTAATTAAATATTATTCGATCATTATATTATCTATGTTTATATGTATGAATAATAATAAAAACAATAATAATAATTCATTCTCTTTTAAATTTTCACTCCAAAAGATTTTTGTAGTGGGTCCAAACCTAGTATGGGGATATATAACTTTATATGCGGCCCGCGGGATTATAATGCATTTCTAAAGTGGCCCGCAAGATCATTTGCGTTCGCCACCCCTGGTCTAAAAAAATGGGCTTTATTTTAAGACGGTTTTCTGTCTCTATTTCGAAAACCAGGTGGCATTCCAAACACCTTATTTGATATAAAATGTACCTTTTAGTTGTGTCTACAACATTTATATGAAGTTAATTTTGATTAAGTCATAAACATAAGCAGTATCTTGTAAAATGTACTTAGGCCCCGAAATAAAGTTGTCTCAATTTTCTTCCGATTTCGGTCAAAATCTAATCACGGACACACTGACAAATATCATCGCAAAAATGGACGAAACATGTTCTGGCGAAAACTCTATCTCTCGTGACACGATATTTACAATACTTCTTTATACTAAAAATATAATTAGTTTACCTTGACAAGATGATAATCGCTGCCTGCTAATGATAACCCAGTGTAAACAAATCTCAACATCTCTACAATACTTTTCAGCCTTTGTTCCCATCTTAAAATAACAACATTTAGAACTGGACAATAACACAATAGGAATTCTTTGTCCAGAGAGAAGAGCTTCGTGGTTGATTGTAGATAGAAGAAAAAAAAAAAAAAAGAAACGAAAGGACCTCCTTTTAGGGGGGATGGAAGTGTTCTATTAATCCCTTTGTGAGGGCGGGCTAAGGGCTCAAGATTGAGGGCTGAGGACCGTGGACCGTGTTAGGGACGTAAGTCGCGTGTCGCACGAAACCAATCCGTTAAAGGTATTTTTACCCTTATATAAAACTTTATTTTAAATTCTCTGCTATATATAATAATACAAGTTAAACTTTGAAATATTTCCTATGTCAACTTATTTTCCATTCTTTTGGGAGCTATAAACTTCAGTCATATTGGTCCTATCTCAAATCTAAGAAAACATAGCGATTGAAAATTTAATAAAAAACATTTGTTAGGAGGTCATTATTTTGATAGGACTAATCGTTTTCGGGTAAATTGGGGAAATGTCTAAAATTAAGTGTTTCAAAATGAAATTTTAGGACGGTTTTCGGCGTATCTCGAAAACGGAGCGACCTTCAAAAAAACGTATAGTATATAAAACGTGCCTTTTAGTTTTTTCTACAACTTTTATATGAAGGTAATTTTGATTAAATCATAAGTATAAGCGGTATTTTGTAAAATGTACTTAGGCCCCGAAATAGTATGGTCTCAATTGTTGGGCGGTTTTGAACCAAAACTGTTGATATATCTAAGTTAATACGTATGTCTTTTTACTGCACATTTCAAGCTCATAGCTACAATTGTTTCTACGTTAAAGCGCGCAAAAAGTTTCAAACACCCACACAGATAGACATCGCAAAAATGAACAAAAAGTTTTGTACGTGAAAATCTGTTGAAAATTGATCTTAGATTTTCGCACAGTTACGATTCTTACTTTATTATACTATAGGTGTATAAAAGTAAAAATCCCAACATCTCTACAATAATTTTCAGTATTTGTTCCCATTTCAAAATAGTAACATTTAGAAATGGACAATAAAGAAAAACAGAAATTCTTTGTCCACAGAGAAGAGCTTCCTGGTTGATTGTGGATAAAGAAGAAAAAAAAATCAAAGAAAGATGGGGGATGGAAGTGTTCTATTAATCCCTTTGTGAGGGCGGGCTAACGGCCGAGGACTGAGTGCTGAAGACCGAGTTAGGACGGACACAGTCGCGTGTCGCACGAAACCATTCCGTTATTCTCCACGCAATCGTTTAGTCACCTAATTTAGTCACCTACCTGTTGAGATGTGATTGCAGTTCCTGTCAGCATAAATATAGTGGTCAGAATTCAATCAAATTATGAGAAATAGGGCTATAAATTATATCAAAAGGATCAAATTATAAGGAACTCTGTATGATTATTACCGAAAAATAATAATTACTATTTGCATTAGTTAAATATAGAAAAATAAATAAATTAAAATAAACAGACCTACCTGGAAATATGGCATTCAGCTAAGCCCTCTCACAGCAAAAGAATTGAAACTTTTCGAAATAATATCCTCCAAACAATCATATTATGTTTCAAACATAACATTATATCAAGACCTGAACATAACATTCTTACACGAAGTTAGACAAACATTGTATAAAAATAATACACACATTAAATGATTAAATTATAAACATTAAAAAAATTAATTATAATTATTTTTATTTTTAATTATATTTATTTTTAATTATATTTATTTTTAATATATAAAAAAGCAAACTTTTAAAAACAAATGAGTAAAAAAAAAAGCACGACCATCAGCTGTTTTTTTAGTGTGTGTAGAGAGAGTCGAGGCCTAGGCAATGGCGACGGTCTGAGTGAAAATGGAGTTTTAGACTTAAGATATAATGAACTAAATAGAAGTGTATTGACGGTGAAATTGATCCAAAAAGAAGGCACTTTTATTTGTATATGTACAGGATATATGCCCAGAAATATATAGCCTAATTTTAGAGAATGGCCCAAAATATAAAACAAAAAGATTGAATTAGTGTGAAGAATTAATTTTTAAGGTGTTTTTCTTTCGATTTTTGTTTGTTTCAATGTTTAATTTTTAGTTTTAATAATGTAGATTTAAGAAAATAAACACAAGATTTATTCTCGTAAATTCGGTTCTATTCATTTTCCCTGTTGGCCCAGTAAGATTATTTAAAAACCTTTGGATTAGGTTTTATAATTTTGCAAAATTTAGAAGACAAGATGGCATCTCTTTAGAAATCCAAATGAAAAGTTTGTTGATTGAAATTTTTTCAAATATTCGTGCACTTTCTTCAAAATTGCACGTCTTGAATTTTTTATACTTTTTTAGGGCCCTTTTCGAAAAACTACTGTAGAAATCCAAATTTAATAAAAGAAAATAGATAAAATTTCTAAAGGAAATGTGGTTTGAATTCATTGTTTGGTAATAATTACCAAAATATAAATTATTTATTGTTGAGTTTTAATTATTATTTAATTATTTATTTATTATTATTTGAATTATATATTTATATAATTAATTTTACATATAACAATTTCTTTATTATCACTATCATTTATTTAAGTTTAACAATTAACAAGAACCTTCTATCATCTTCTATCTCTCTTTTACCACAACATAAACATATTTGCACAAGTTCACGACACATTTCAACAGTGGAAGCTATGGCGGTTCGGTCCTTGCCGGACAGCCCTCCTCAACGACTGAATAGTTGTTGGCTTCGTGACCTGCCTGAGGAGGCGGTGGTGCTGACAAAAAAAGAAAAGTTCTCACAACTGCCGATGTAATGAATGCATCGACATGAAATTTTTATATATAAATTCATAACACCATAAGGTCGGCATCTATTAATTTTCCGCGAGAACCGCCGTAGGGAAGGGGAGGATCAGAGGGGAGGGTTCCACTCAATAACCCTGATAACTCCCGATATAAAGAATGTATCTACCCGAAATTTAGTTTGAAGGTTCAGTCGTATATAGGCAACTGTTGATATTTAGCCGAAAACGGTTGATTTTGGAGAGACCTGAATTTAATTGATTAATTCGTTCTGCTTGAGAAGTTTCTCCCTTATTTGCACACATACTTTCAAAACGCCTATCTTTATAGTTTTGAATTACAAAGAGAACATTCCTATCATGAGGGTGCCGGTAGCTCAGTAGTATGCACGCTTGTTTTCTGATCTCAAGAACATGGGTTCGAAACCAGACCGAAGCACTTAGTTTATAATATCATTATCTGGGAGGTAAAATAAACTTAAACACGCCGTACTTCGGATGGGACGTTAAGCGATGGTCCCGAGGCTGTACGATGTCAGTTACTCGTTAAAGACCCCTTGCCCTAGGTGAATAAAAATTTAGGGCAGGCAAAATTTAGGACTCCCATAGTTGTCGGGCTCATGCCCACCAGAGTGATGAAAGAGCGCTCTGGTAGTAGGCGATATGATCTCGTAGTTAAAGCCCAAGCAAGAGTCATAAAACCTAACCTAACCTAAATAAGAAAATACCATTGAATTAGATTGAACATTTTTGCAAATTTAGAAACATTTTATGGCATCCAAGAATTATGTATTTAGAAGAATACAAATAAAATAATTGTTAATTGAAATTTTTTTATAGTACAATACCTTAAAAATTGCACGTCATAAACTTTCTATATTTATTTATTAGGGCTTTTTTCGGAATCTACTTCAGAATTTAAAATTTAGTAGGAGACAAGACAACATCTACTGGAAGTTTGATAATTTTATTATTTGTTTATTATTTTAGTTATTTTTTTTAAATACTTTTTTTTATTATTATCACAGATCACATATAATTTCGCTCTGTTAGTAGGTGATATATTGAAGCCCGAGCATGAGTCATAAAACCTAACCTAGCCTAAACATGCCTATCACTATTCAGCTTTATTTAATTAATTTAGATTTTAAATTTGTTCTAAAAATTTAAATGTTATCAACTTTGCCATTATTCTACTATTGGTCTGATAATAAATGATGAACGACGAACCGGCAGAACGAACTAATTAAATTTCTGTTGAGGGTCTTTAATTAATCTTCGGTTGAGAATGCAGAGACTAACTTTGGTGGAGTTATTAAGATTCAATTGGCGGGGCCTAGCGCTCCTACACAGCCCCAACTGGTACTAAATCATAACTTGTGTTTTATATTTTAACAGTTGGGATGTCGTCTGAGTGTATTGCTTCATTTGGTATTCCACGGCTGAGGTCCCGCAGCTCCTAGTATGGGTGGATCACCAGCTTTGTACATCCCCAGTAAGAATTAATCAATTACGTTATCACTCTTCTTTCAAAGCCTTCATATTACATTTTGTGTCAAAATATTTTACATGGACAGTTATTAGGGTATTTGAATCGAGACACTCTCTGATATTCCACTTCCCTTTGACCAATTTCTCGGAAAATTAATAGGTGCCATACTCATAGGATTTTGAATTTAAATATAAAATTTCATGTTGATACATTCATTATTACGGCAATTATTTGGATTTTTGATCTCTGATACTCAACCCCCCTTCTGCTGATTCCGTTTGAAATTTATAGGTGACGTCATTATTGGGTTTTGAATCTACATAAGAAATTTCATGTCAAGGCATTCATTACAATGGCAGTTAATAGAGTTTTTGTGTAAAACCCTCCCACACCCCCCACTCTTCCATTTCCCTTCGGCTGATTTGGCTGAAAATATATGTCGTCATTAGGGAAAATATATGTCGTCATTATTGTATACTAATTTATTTCTCTTAGTTTTTTTTCTTTTTTGTAGGTATTCTTATTATCATTTTAATAATTTTTTATTTTATTTTTCTTTATGTTTTCATTTATTTATATATATATTTTTATAATTGTTATTTTTTATTTTAATTTTTTTTCTATATTTCGCACATTGTGAACTGATGAAGGGGCCTAAGAACGTCCCGAAGTGTCGTCATGAAGAAGACATTCTTGGAAAAGTTATAAAAAAAATATTGTTATAACCTGGGTAGGAAAAATTTAGAACACAGTAGAGCTAACTGGGAAGAGATAAAGAGCTTTTGATGCTTAGGTCCCTAGGTGTATACAGCCCTCCCAGTAAAACTATCTATCTAAACCAATCTTGTAATATTTTTACGAGTTTCACCATTTCAAAGAAATTGTGACTGAGATGAGGTCCGTGATTCGACTTGGGAGTGTGAGGACCTCAAGAACTTTAATTATAACATGCTAATCGAGAGTCGAAATCTGAATAGCAAAGGGCGGATTCAGGGGTGGGGGAGAATGGGTGGAGGGGAGGGGGGGGGCGGATGTCGGTAGGAAGCTAAAAAGGTAATTTGTATTCATGCGTCAGATGGGGTAATGATTAATGAAAACCGGATAAGGTCTAAGGGAAAATCGGCAATAAAGGTGAGTGTGTGAGGGTATAGAGAGAGGTAATCCAAGTAATATATGTTGATTATTATCATAGATTGGGGTCGCAGGAAGACTGCCGCCCGACTAGGTGTTAGGAGGCGCCGCCCGACTAGGTGTTAGGAGGCGCCGCCCGACTAGGTGTTAGGAGGCGCCGCCCGACTAGGTGTTAGGAGACTAGGCGCCAGCAAAGAGCGCGAGGCAAGTATCAGTACGCGTTTTCTTTCATTCGTCTTTAATTAATCATACAATTCTCCAAAACATAGACATCAAAAATATAGTTATTTAGTTATATAATTATATATAACATATACTACGTTCCGAAACATTGTTGGGATAAAAACACTTCCGAAGAGTTTTTTTTTGAAAAATAGTTATCTTAATTTTTATTAAATTGAAAAATGTGTCTACTTATTATAAACGTATCTTATATTAATTTCGTTCATGTACTCAAAAATTTTAAGTATTTATTTGTTCAGTTTTTATTAATTTCATTTTACTTTTTTTAATAGTTTTGTTATTACTACTAATCATAGGTGTGTTAGACTCAAGTAGCTATAAATCTAATCTATAAGCTATCTTAATGTATAAATTCTTTTGACGTATCCTATTACTATGTATTGGTTTAACGGAAATAAATGTATTATTATTACCGGAGTGCTCTTTTGTCGCTCTGGTGGACATGACCTCTACTATAGGATTCCTAAAATTTTATTATTCACTTAGGGTAGGGGTCTTTAACGAGTCCGTGATGTCGTATTTGTACACATACACTTCCAAATTGAAGAGTAAAATCAATTACATATTTAAATCAGATAGATATATAATTTCTTTATGGTTTCTACTAAATATCAGATCTACCTTTATTCATTTTAATATTATTTGTATATTTTTATTTAGTTATTATTCTTATTACTTATAGTTATTACTATTATTCAATTATTTTTAGAAATTTTCAATCAGTAGCGATGTTACAGGATGATTTTTTATAAGATGAATAAAGCATTCATCTCGTTTTACTACCGGTTTCACATATTCTGCATCAGGTTAAGAAAAATTATATAGGGGTGAGTGCATGGTGGATATATATATATAAATAATATATATATATGCATATATATATATATTGTAACATGTAGAAATAGAGGGGGGGGTATTTTATAAATAAGGATATATCATCATATATGATATTCACTCAAGAAGGGTGGGGGAAGAGAGAGAGAGCAGTGGAAGGAGGGGGAAGACGTTGAGCGGTTGCAGATAGAGAGTGAAGCAGGAAGGTTGTTGGATTTTTGTGGTTGGAGAGAGAGAGTGAAGTGGACGGGTGTTTTTTTTTTATGGGAGAGTGCAAGTGAACGGATGATAGAGAGTTGACTGGAGTAGTGAAGATTCTTTGTGGAGTTGGAAGTCTGGAATTCTAGAAGTGGGCAGATTGATGGAAGAATCTATGAGCCTATGATGTACTGAGAAGAGCAGCGGAGGATTGGAGGATAGATAGAAAAATGTGAGTGGATAAAAAGATAAATGTTATATTATCATTGTCTACCGATCTATGTAAAGGTGTAAAAACTAAGGGTAAAAATATTAAATCTTATTCCATGAAAACATTTTTTATTAAAAGAATTCACCACCCATTTAATTATTCAAAATTACAATAGAAAATAATAAGAGAATAAGAATCATTACAATATATAGGTACCTATATTGGTAGGGCTGGTATACATATTTCTGACAGATTCTATAATTTCCTCCTATACTTCGTGTAGCTCAGAAAGCAGAAAAAAGTCGAAAATCTCTGTCAAATTCTACTTACCATCGTGACGTCACTGTTCTAAGAGCTATCTTTCATTCCAATTAAAATAATATCATTAAAAATTAACTTTGAATGGACTCTGGAAATTGTTAATTAGGAGAGAAAAAGAAACGTGGAGAGACGCTCTTGAGTGAAGTTCACTTGAACTATAGATGCTGAGCTCTTTACGAGGGGTCCATTTGAATGGAAGATTTGTGAATAAATCTGTTCTCCGTTGGCTCTTCCCCCCCCCCCCCTCCTCTCCCCCCCACAATGTTTAATATTTCAAATGTATGCTCCCCTATCTGACCTGGATTCACTCTAACCAGATACCGAGATATTTATTATCAGACATAAATCTAATGTGTCCACAAAGTAGAAAAGATAAGAATTGTCATTTAACCCTCAGAAAAAAAAAAAAAAGTTTGGTCTAAAAACAATAGATGAGTTACTTAGGGTCTTCTGAATCGTTATACTGAAATTTGTCTGGATACATTCATTACATCGGCAGTTATAAGTCCTTCCGCTGATTCCGCGGAAAAATATTAGAGTTTTGAATTTACATATGAAATATCGTGTTAATATAAATTTGATCGGGAGTTATCCTATTCACAAAGTGATGGACTTTTTTTTCTATTATTGGAAATTTTGAGGGCGCCGGTAGCTCAGTGGTATGCGTGCTTGCGTTCTGAGCTCAAGAACGTGGGTTCGAAACACGACCGAAGTCCTTAGTTTATTTTATCTGGGAGGTAAAATAAACTTAAGCATGCCGTCCTTCGTTAAGTGATGGTCCAGAGCCTGTACGATGTCAGGTACTCGTTAAAGACCCCTGTCCTAGGTGAATAAAAATTTAGGGTAGGCAAAATTTAGGACTCCCGCAGTAGAGTCGGGCTCATGTCCACCAGATTGACGAAAGAGGTCTGGTAGTAGGCGATATGAATTCGTAGTTAAGCCCGGGCATGAGTCATAAAACCTAACCTAACCATTATTGGAATTAGGGGATCAGAAAACACGAAATTCCGGGGAAAACTCGATTTTTTTTTACTTGAATAACTTTCCCTATGTTTTGTACAGCAGAGGAAGTGAAAATACATGAGGTTTATTTTGTTGGTTTCCACCAGTGTTCGGATGTGTCGTGCACTTGGTAAATATGAGCAAGTGACAACAAACATCTATTGAGTCTCTTAGTGGAAGGGTCTTTCCTGTTGATAAATTCATTCTATCGGGAATTATCGTGTTCACAGACATTATTAATTATCTCGCTGTTCGAAGTAAAGTAAGTATAGGAAAGGTTACGTCATTGGTCAACAAATGATGTTGAGTTTTTACTGAAATTTTGCGTTTTCCGACCCCCTGATTCCCCGTGAGTGAATACGTATCCACAAAAAATTTTACATGTAAATTCAAAACCCTCCAATTTCAAACCCCTCTGAGGTTCGACTCTTTAGTTTGAGAATTCAGAAGCCCCTACGGTAAGTCAACTATAGATTTTTAGCCCAAACTATTGATTGGGTTTGGAGGAAGAGCGAAAACTTAATTGATTAGTTCTTTTGGTTGGTTTCAAAGGGGTTGGAAGTTGTGTAAGCAGATATATTTTTAAAGGTTTAAGGGTTGGAATTTTACTGGGGACCATGGGTCAAACAAATAGGTAAATAATAAAAAAAATGTATTCAATATTTTATTTAAGAAAGAGGATGTTTTACATTTTTTTTAAAATTATCTTATGTTGTACACTGAGATACTTAGCGATATAAATAGAAAAATTATGCATATTTTGACAGCTGAAGCTGAAAAAAATCAATGAAAAAAAATCTTGGTATTAAGCTGGTAGTAAAATTCACAAAAAATTTAATAAGTAATTTTACACAATTTTAATAGATGTACAAAAATTTTGAAACAGCAAATTGATTTTTAAATACTCAATAATTTTATAAATATGACATTGTAAAACTATGCTATTTTCTTTTTATTATTAATTTTTTTCTTTCGTTTAGTTTTTACAGAATTTTTTAAAATGTTAAATTACTATATAATATTGCTGAATTCGTTAAGTTTCAATTGTTTGTGTGCAATACTAAATTTCTAATATGTTAATTATAATATTTATATATTTACAATCTTATTTCACACTTTACAATCAACAATAATAAGTAATTTCCAATTGAAATTATTACAATAATAAAGCATTATTATTATTATTTTTTCACTAAATTTGTATTCAATAATCATATTTGAGATATCACTTTTTTAAACAAAGCTCGAATATTTTATTCTGTACACTCTACCTTCCTCTTAAACAAATTGTATTTACATCCAATATAATATATACATCATGTATTCGAAAAAAATATATATGCTAAATACAAATAAAATTTCTCGGCGGTATAGGTAATAATAATTTAAAATATTTTTTTAATTAAAAAAATACACATAAAATATTTAAATGCACCATTTTTTTTATAAGTATTAAAACGACAATGAAGAAAAGATGGAATAATAATAAAATTTAATTATGAAATATATTTTTATAAGTTAAAATTTAATAAAAATATTACAGTCAAGTGTGCTCAAAGTCCACACTTTGAGGGTTTTGTAGGTCAAATTCGTAGTTATTTTTGATTATTTTTTTAGTCGTTTCAACGTTGTCAATAATTACGGGCTATCTACAGGCCATCCAGTTCCAAGCAACCATCGGTAGTCGTTTGAAATATAAAATTATATAATGTTAATGCCGGTGGGATTCGATCACAGACGGTGTATAGTATATAGTTAGGTGTGTAGTGTATATAGTTAGGTATGTAGTGCATATATTTTTAAGCCTATGCTAATGTACACCTCTAATTAACGAATCACCCCCAATAGCGGACGTGGACGGTGGTAAGATCTGGAGACAGATCACCTCAACCTCCAAACAACGGACAGTGGGATCTCTGCCTCGTTTTTTTTTTCTCTGAAAAAGATAGTTATTGTTACTTATGCACGGGCTTTAACTTCGAGGTCATATCGCCTACTACCAGAGCTGTCACTCTGGAGGACATGAGTCCAACTCTACAATGGGAGTCGTTGTTGCCTACCCCCAAATTTTAATCATATATGGGTAGGCTTCCTTAACGAGTAGATACCTGACAACGTACAGACGTGCTCAAGGTTTAAAACTTAAACCTTAAGGACCTCGATCGAGTTTCGAATCCGCGATGTTGAGCACATTAAGTCCGTTAACTAGAGGTCTTACTGTATCTACGTATAAATTGCCACTAAACGTGTTTAAGACATACAGATAAGCGATTACGCGTACGATCATGAAAGCTAATCGGTTAAGTCTTTTTTGAGGTAAGTCCTCGGTTTTTGCGAGATAGTGTACAACGGTTAGAAACATAGGAGATGTACGAAGCGCCACGGTGCATACATTTTTCTGGGTTTTCTGGCTGATATTGACACAAATACATTCTAAATTTCAAATTGGTACGATTTTTTGTATAAGAGTTGAAGGCTACCCTATTTTATGGAGTTTTTGACCAACAAAACCCCCAAAAAACAAATATATATTTATGTGAATTTAAATTCAATGAAAGATAGTATTATTTTTATTTTGTGTAAGATTTGAGGACGTAATTCATTTATTAATGAATTTTCTTATTTTTTCAATCTTAACAAAGATAAATTCATAATTCTTGTCAAGGTTCATAGAGTGGCCTATTAACCCCTAAAAATAACGTTACAACAATTGTCTTAAAAAATTACTAATCCATCATTCACAATTTGTATATAGTTTCAGTATTATTTCTGAAAGCCTTGATACAACTGAAGCAAAAAGTGGTGTTGCGAGAAACAGATTGGAAAATAAAAACCTACTCTGACTTCTCTCAGATTTTATTATTTCATGTTAGCAGGCTTTCGAAGTTGCCCTTATCATCATGTCTCATGAAACATTTTTTAAATCTATTAAAAAATTAACAATTTAAAATTTCATGATCTCATTAAAATAATAATAATAATAAATTCCATGAGTTAGAGAACTAAAATTTTGACATGTCTGTTAAGTAGGTACCAAATTTCAATTTTAAATGGATAAGAATAACTTTGGAGGCGTTATAAGAAGCTCATAACAGTTCGATTTGTAGAAAAAATACACGAAAGAAATTTTGTGTGTCCATTTTTAAAAATTTTAAATTTTACACAATTATAAATCATAAATGGGTATTTTTAGTTTGCGTCATATCAACAGAATATTTTAAGACAATTTTCCATAATGTTATTTTTTCGAGGATATGGTATGAATCAGAAAACTTCACCTGATTTTTTATTATCTTTTAATTCTTTCCGCAAAATATATTTATATATATATATTTTTTCATCTAGTATTATCTAGGATGTATTATTTACAAAAATATATCTCTATAAAGTGTCTATCATTATGTATTTCGGTGATAACTCCTGAAGGAAGAAGCATCCATTGGGATCCATGGTCTCTGCGGTGCATCCCTGCAACATGAGAAACGAATGTTTTAATGCTTGGAATAATAATACAATAATTAACATAATTGAATGGTTTATATATAAAATGTAGTGAATATAAATTACAGAGTTGAGTAATAAACAAAAAAAATTATTATTATATTTCAAAAATGGTTTTTGGATAATAGGTATGGCATTATGAGACATTTTCTTAAACTTCTCTGGGATGTATTATATGTTGATTTTTTCCTGCATTTCTTTCCGGAGGTTTTTTCCTTTTTGACAATATTTCGGGAAACTTCCACGTCCCTTTTTCTGGTCACTATGAACTCATATATGTATATGAACATAGTGTTCATAACTCCAGAAGACGGGACTAAAGTGTCGACAAAATTTTGTGTATACAAATAAATACAACAAGCAAATGTGCTAATAAAGAGATAATGGCAATAACAAAATGTCAAGAGGGAAGAAATCACCCAGTGGTGACACTCCCTGGTCACTGTTTTTCTCTCGTTTATAGCTAATTCAAAATATTGTCAAAAAGAAAAAAGTAGTCACCTCTGGAAAAAATTCCAAAAAATGTCAACATTATAAGATACTTACTAGAAAGGCAGTTTTTTTTTTTGTTTTTTTTTATTTATTTTTTTATTTTATTTATTTATTTTTTTGAAAAGAACTTTTTTTTTTTGAAAAGAACGTTTTTTTTAAAAAAGTTTTTTTTTTTCTTTTTCTTCTCTTTTTGGCCTTATTGAACGTGCACATTGACGAAAAGAACGTTATAATACTCGTATATCTATACTTATTATTTTTACTTTACCAGCTATACGAAGTAAAGAGGAATTTATGTAATCTGTCAGACATTCGATTTCGAGTTTTCACCGGAATTTCATGTTTTTATACTCCATAATTCCAAAAATGTGTATCTGTGAACACGATAACTCCCTATAGAATGTATGTATCGACATGAAATTTCATATTTATATTGAAATCCCCAAAAAGATGGCACATATGGTCTAAAACACCATAAGGACGACACCTAACAATTTTCCGTGGAATCAGCCGAAGGGAAGGGGATTTTCAGAGGGGGGCTAAACTCAAAAAACCCAATAACTTCCGATGTAATGAATGTATCGACCCGAAATTTACAATGAGGATTCAAACGTCGATTTGTTTTAGAGGGAGAGTGACAGCTTAATTGATAATTCGTGCTGGGGAAGGACTCTGCCTGTGATTCACTGTTTTTTATTGGAATCATGTGTTTGGAAAACATGAAATTCTGTTGCAAACTCAATACTGTTGCCTAATTTAATATGAGGAAGACGAATTTTGGAGAAAAGGTTTGAAAACTAACATGAAGGGGATACCATCCCTCATGGTCCCGAAAAAAATAAAAAATGAGATAAGATATGAGGGCCTGGAACTAGCTCATAAATATTCATCCCTGGATGGGTTATTTTTTCAATCCCCGTGTATATTCCTTATATGGGAGGGGGAGCTCCTCATATCGGTAGAATCAGACTTTAAAATGTAGTACAAATAAGAGGGATGGGATGGGATGGGTGGCTGCCGCTGAATATGTATCAGGGAGTCCTCTTAGGGCGGGAGCCTGTTTTATTCTCTTACAAATCCTGTTGTCAGGCTCAGGACTCAGGAACCCTGGTTTATCCCAGTTCCTGCCCTTACCCCACACCATTGTCGGATCACACTACCTATCACCACTTCGGCGACTCACCAACTTTCAACTTACGCCCCTCCTACCATCTTTACTTCGGTTCCTCTTTTATTTCAGGGAGGATTGTTGATAAGTTTTCCTTAGGCTATGGCAGACCGTCAGGGCATAAGTCTCGTTGACTTGCATCTGTAAGTGTGTGTGTGTGTGTGTGTCGGACGGATGAGCGCGCAACAAAACACTTCTTTATCTGTGATGTCAGCTGTTTTTAGAATATTTCGACTGCATTAGGCTTTTTATGTTGTACTTTTAATGTTGTGATCATCGATGCAAGTGTAATATATTTCGTCACATATGAATGAATTTAAAGATAAATATATAATAAAAACTCTAAAAAACATGATTAGATATAACATTGTATTTTTACAACATTATTGATCACATTTACCGTTGTAGTGAATTTAAGTAAAATATCAATATTACGAACTATAAAACGATTTTTGGGTAAGAAACTTTTAGGTTAAGATGCTTCGATAGCTTCAATTTGTCACAATAAATAAAATTTGTTGTAAAGGAAAATAATATAGCAGTGTAAATCTAGAAAAAATAATATAGCAGCGCAAATCTAAAAAAATATAATTATTTTTGCTAACGGGCTCAAGTCAAAATTCCCAATAACTGCCAATTTAACGACATGAAATTTTTTATTTAAATTCAAAACCTATAAGCATGGCACCTGTTAATTTTTAAAATTTCGATTGGCTTTTGAGGGAGAGGAAGAACGTAATTGATTAATTCGTATTGGAGATGTTTCACATAGTCGATGATTCACCAACGATTTTTGGGATCAGGTTGTCGGAAAAGATGAAATTCCGTTGAAAATATTAAACATCAAATTTCAGACCGAGTTCATAACTTCCCCTATACTTCGTTATAGCTGTGGAAGTAAAAAATAACAATATAGGACAATGTTAACAACAAAAAAACAATGGATCCTGCACACAAGGACGTAGGTCTTACAGCACACTTTCAGCATATTACAGCCTCCTATTCGAATCATGCGTTGAACATAAAGTCCATTTTTACACACCAGGCTGTAAAAATGTACTAAAAAAAATATATGACTTGAATTACAAGGGAACATGTTACAGAACCATTTTGGTGTATTCATTCCTTTACATCTCACCTATCTACATCATATTTTTCTCTACAGAAAGGTTTATTGTTTGGTTACTTTATTCAGTAACTGATACGGTACCTGTCGTTATTCAGGTAAAATAACAAATTTTAACGAGCTTCTTTTTTATATATTTATATATATTTATATATAAATATAAATATTTTCATATTTATATATAAATATGTAACTATTTATGCTCATTCCCGGGCTTTTAACTTCTAAGTCATATCGCCTACTACCAGAGAGCTCTTTTGTAGCTCTGGTGGATGAGCATGATTGTATTATGAGAGTCTTAAATTTTGCCTTTCATAAATTTTTATTCGCCTAATTAGGGGTCTTTAATGAATACCTGAAATCGTACAGGCTCAGGATCATCACTTAACGTCCCTTCTGAAGTATGGCGTGCTTGTCCTCCAGTTTGCTTCAACAATATCTCGATTGTTGCCTCCGATCATGTTCTCTATCTGGAGTGCTCCGGTTGGTCAGAGGTAGCGTGCTTGGCTTCTAAGCTCAAGATCGTGGGTTCGAAACGCGGCCGAGGTCCTTAGGTTTTTATCTGAGAGGTGACAAACCTTGAGCTTTTCTTCGAATGGGACGTTAAGCGATGGTCCGATATCAGGTCATATATAAAACCTAAGTAGATAAAATTTAAGGACTCCCATAATAGAGTCGGGCTCATGTCCACCAGAGCAAAGAGCGCTCTGGTAGAAGGCGAATGACCTCGTAGTAAAAGCCCGGGCATGAGTCACAATAACTAACTAAGTTCTATATTTTGGGTTCTATCTATTATATTCGAAAGACTGACGTGGAATCCATACACTAGACTGAACCGATGGTTTCGGCAGCTCTATCGGTTACCAAACACAAAATCTAGACTTTCTACAGAGAACAAACTGACTATTTACAAGACCACTATATGGACATTCGGACTTGAATTATGGCATTGTGCTAAGCCATCGAACATCAAGCGTATCCAGAATTCTTTCAATCCAAACAGAGAATGTCGATGCATCCATTCCATAACCCTTCTAATATCCCCCTCCATAATGACCTTAAAATCCCTTTTGTCTACGACCTCATCTTGTCCCGTTTTCTGAACTTCCATTCTAAGATTTCCTACAATGAAAATACCTTCTGCCCAATCTGTGCCATTCCATTCTCATCCTGACAACCCTCCCCGAAGGCTGAGGCAGTCCTGTCAAAAAATTCAATAAGGAAAAAAATATATTTTCATATTGTTTTGAATATATTATATTGTTTTGTACATAAACCATTATTATTTTGTTATCGATGTAGGTATATACTTTTATTTTACTTTTGGTACTTAAATATTTATTTCATTTGCTTTTTTGCTATTATTATTATTATTATTTTTAATTCACCATAAGTTTATCGCATCAAATTTATTTATGGTGCCATTACCGATTATAAATTATCAAAATAAAGATATAAAAGAAACTATCGATGAGAAGTACATGGCTGATAGTTTTTTTTTTTTTTTTTCTCGACTACATAAAAATAAGGGATTCGAACCCCAGCCACTCAGTCATTCAACTATCGACCCTACACTCCATGTAGATTCATTACAAATTTGACAAGTGCTTCCTAATTGACGACATCACCTCCTTTTTTCCGGTTGTGTTAATTGCAAAGCGTTAGAGATGAAAGGTCCGGAGAGGGTGGAAGGGGGCTGAGTGGGGGGCCTCGAGCCACTTTGATCGAAATGATTTCAATCCAAGTCCCCCCCCCCCCCCCCCCCCCACCCCCGGCAATCGAGGGGTCGAACCTCCCTTTGATACCCGGCTCCATGTTAACCCGCAGTTCCATTCAACAATTATTGAAGAACTCCACGGGTCAACTGGCGTATCCAAAGCGACCCCTTCAATATATGAAGAGAGTACACTTTAATGATTTCATGTTTCACAATCTCCTGACTCTAAAAATGAAATAAAAAAAAGTTCGTCGGTAAATCACCGGCAAGGCACTTCCCCAGAACGAAACATTCAAATAAATTTAGCCGATATTGCTGAAATTTTACAGGTTATGTCCTCGTTAGGTTTTGGCTTTAAATAAGATATTTCATGCCGATACATTCATTACATCCGCAGTTAATGGGTTATTAATTATAAATTAATTAATTTGAACTTAAGTTGAGCCTTCCCTGAAAATTAATAAGAGTCGTCCTTATGGGGTTTGCCTCATCTCAAGGACCTCAATAACTGGGCATGTAATGAATGTTTAAAAACAACATTTAATATGAGGATTCAGAAACCACTATGTAAATCAAATATTGATCTTTAGCCCAAACGATCGATTGGATTTGGAGGGAGAGCGAAAACGTATTAATTTGTTATTAATTCGTGCTGGGGAAGGACATATCCGGTGATTCAAAGACGATTTTATACGGTAAATTATATATTTTTTTTATGGGATGGGGAACCTAGTTTCTTACCGAATACAGAGGTTCATACATTCTTATTGTGTTCTCAATGTTAAATAATGTTAAATAATTGTGAAAAAAAAAAAAAATAAAATAAAAATATAGTCTGATCTCTGACAGATTTTATTAATTTTTGTTAGCCTGCTTTCGAGGTTGCCCACATCATCAGGCAGTTTGAACTACATAATTTATAATTTAAGAAATAAAATTAAAAAAATTAAATAAACGTATATAAAACTATTTAAGACTTTCAAATTTCATAGATGGGAACATATATCGTCGCTTAAGCAGCAACACCGCATCACTCAATTTTTGCCCAAATTGAGTTATGCATATCGTTGGATTCGTATTTTCGCGGGAAACAAGCTTAGATTACTAGTTTCAATCTACCGGCCACTAGGAGCGTGAAAAATGTAAAAAAGACAACACCACACATCTCAACCCTACCTGCAAACAGCGCATAACTCAACACCATAAATACCAGCCTTTTTAATTGAATTACTTTTGGTTCAAACAAATAATAAATATTTCATCAAATAAACATTGGATCACTCGTTGATAAAGTAAAATTACTACAATAATCATTTAAAATAAGTTTTTCCTCTTTCCTGTAAACCTCTCAAAGTTGAGATATGCCCTGTTGCTGCTTAAGCGACGATATGTTATTCCTGATTTCCATCTGAGTCGCAACTGGCCACTATTTTTATGCACGTTTATTTCATTTTTTATACTTATTCATGCAATCTTAAATTGTTGTTTTTCAAATTATTTTACCAAACTGTCTGATGAGGATGACCAAACTTGAAAGCCGGCTAAAATTAATGAAATCTGTAAAAAGTCAGATTATATTTTTATTTTGCAACCTGTGAAATAATTACATTTCTCTACATCAGCCATCTTAATATTTAAAAAAATTAAATTAAACATTATGGCATCCCTTGTGGGTTACCAAAACCAGACGTATGTATGTATATATTATAATTAAAATTAATTTGAAGACGTCAAACTCTCTGCTTAGTAGGCAATGATGCTCACCGGAAGACAATCGAGGTCCTCCAATATTCACCGTTGTCATGCAAATTATCAGAAGCAGGAGCCTGGCTTCATATTAATGAGCGGATAAAGCATTCCTCATCACGGAAATCCTTTTGTTTCTCATGGCATTCAAGTTTGACAGATTCCTCTGTCTTTGACTTCATGATCTGATAAATTCCAAGCATTGCGCTTACTGTTAGTGGAAAATTTTATATGGATAGTTCAATTTATGTAAACCGTGTCAACATTATATAGCATATGAGTAAAATTTATCTTTAGCAGTTCCAGTCTTTATTAGTATTTTTTATGGATAGTTCAATTTACGTGAACGACCAGAACTAAACAGTGTCGTTTTCAGACAAATCGAACGAAGGGCAGGGGGGATTAAGGGGAAGTCTTAACAAAAATATTATTAACTACCCATAGGATGAATGTATTGACACGAAAAATATTTAGAATTCAGAGGCCCCTTATGTAAGTCAACTAATTGACTAATTCCTGGTGGGGAAGAACTCAACAGTCGTGGATCTACAGCGTTGGGGGCCTTGAGGCCATTTTACCCCATCATAACTGACATCTAAGATTTAATATAATGAAGTACTTACAATTCATATACTGAGAGAGGTAAAAGGAACAGTAGGATAGGACTGTTATCAGGTACTGTGACTTGAGGAAGAACATTGAGATGAGGATTAATGGTTGTTGATCTGTCTGTCGCGGGCTATCTCATGACAGGGCACGAGTCCTGGCACAATCACTCTGCTATCTTCACATCTTTTATTTTATAGAGATAAATGTTTGGTCAGTTCCAACCACACTCAGATTAAAATTCATAGAGATTTTTTTATAATGCTATACATCTTCCTCGACAACACTAGATTTACATTCCAGAGAAGTAAAAAAAAATGAGTGCAAAATAAAATAAAATAAAAGATAAGTTTTTCAAAGATATACTTTATAGGTTAGGTTAGGTTTTATGACTCATGCCTAACTACGAGGTCATATCGCCTACTACCAGAGCGTTCTATCGTCACTCTGGTGGACATGAGCCCGACTCTACTGTGGTAGTCCTAAATTTTGCCTACCCTAAATTTTAATTTTTATTCACCAGGGTAGGGGTCTTTAACGAGTACCTGACATTGTACAGGCTCGGGACCATCGCTTAACGTCCCATCCGAAGGACGGCGTGCTTAAGTTTATTTCACCTCCCAGATAAAATAAACTAAGGGCCTCGGTCTGGTTTCAAACCCACGTTCTTGAGCTCATGAAGGCAAGCAAGCTTACCACTGAGCTACCGGCGCCCTCAAAAAAATATAAAATAAGATATGTGATGTGGCCATAACAGGACTGTTTATAACAACCACTCTTTTACAGAGGTTCTTGTTTTATCTATTTACTCAATATAAGATTTCTCAAAGAAATAAAAGACGGCTTCCCATTTTTTCTACACTTTTCCATGTTTATATTTTATATGTATTCATAGATGTGCCACTGATAATGACACAGTTGCGTTGAAAACCTATTTTAAATATTAACAAAACTCCGGGGCCTAAGTACATTTTACAAGATACCGCTTATATTTTTGGCCTAATAAAACATATTTTCAAGTAATACTTGTATGGAACATTGAAGGTCGTCCAGTTTCTGAGATAACGCTGAAAACCGTCCTGAAATGTAGTTGTGAAACATATTTTTAGACGTTTCCTTAATTTACCAGAAAACTATTAGTCATATCGAAAACCTACTAAAAATGTTCCTTATTAAATTTTCAATCGCTAATAAGTCCTCAGTTTTCAGATAGGAGCCCAAACTAGTGATGTAGTAATTAAAATAATATATTGTTGGACGGATACCTCTGTGTTAATTATTTAACTAGTAAATCTAATACATGCGCCTACCAATCAAGAAATAAATTAATTGATTTTTGATAAATTTCTAGGCGATGTTAAATGATGCTTCTTTATAAGGTGAATAAAGTTATTGTCTTCCGTCGTCGTTAGAAGGTTCTGGGTTCACATATAAACTTACGTGTCGATATATTCATTCTATCGGCAGTTATCGTGTTCACAGACAGACACATTTTTTTTAATCATATATAAAATCTAGAGGTTGAAAAACAAAATTCCGTTGAAAATTCCGCATTGAGTTTTTGACCGATTACATAACGTGTTTGTTAAACTTCTCTGGGATGTTACATGGCTGGTTAATTGCGGCATTTCTTCCAGAGGTGTCTTCTTATTCTTTCTTCAGACAATATTTCGGGACTTGTAAGAGTAAGAAGACACCCCTGGAAGAGATGCCGGAATTAACCAGCGATTACATAACTTCCCCTATACTTGGTGTAGCTGGTCAAGTAAAAAGGTGTGCAAAATATTTATGGTAACTTCAGTCTTAAAAGGTTGTGCATTTTTGAGAGAAGATTTGTGCAGGTTGGAGCTACACAAAGGGCTCATGGATGGAGAAACAAACATTCAGGGATGACGTGGTCCACTTTCTGATAGGCTGCCATCTGTCATGATTAGAGATAAATACCTGGACCTGGCTAGCTACCTATTTGGGAGATGTTCCGCTAGATGTCTCTCAACAACGGACACATCTCCACAATTTGCTAATAGTTTATACTATACTCTATGCTATACTTTATATATGTTACAGAGACAGTAGTAGTAGTTAGTTATTGTGGCTCATGACCGGGCTTTAACTTCGAGGTCATACCGCCTACTACCAAAGTGCTCTTTCGTCTCTCAGGTCGACATGAATCCTAAAGTTTGCTTACCCTAAATATTTATTCACTTAGGGTAGGAATCTCTAGTATCTGACATCAATTAATGTCTATTATTCATAATCCCACCAATCGTCTGTGGAAAGAAAAATTTAATTTTATACATTTCAGTGTACTATAATTTAGTAAGGCACATTTTTGAATCTGTGGAAAGAAAAATTTAATTTTATACATTTCAGTGTACTATAATTTAGTAAGGCACATTTTTGATTTTTGTTTTTATATAATTTTTAAATTATTATTTTTAACAGCTAATATTGTATACTTTTTTACTTTCTTATACCTAATAGTATAAGGAAGGATTGTAATCGTGCGAAAATCCGAGATCGAGGTTTCAACTGATTTTCACGTTTCAAGGTCTCCTGAATTCTTTTTGACCATTTTCGCCATGATGTCTGTCTGGGCGTTTGAGTGTGTGTATGTGTAAGTGATTGAAAAGTTTTGAGCAAATTGGGAATGAAGAGATCACATATTCTCACCTACGTCTCATTAGATTTTGGCCGAAATCGAAAGAAAATTGCGACCACTTTCTCCCGGGACTTAACTACATTTACAAGATACAGCTAAGATAATAAAAAGATGTGTTTCAAAACTACATTTCAAGATGGTTTTCGACTCGTATCTCAAAAACTGGACGACCTATAAAAAATCGTATTTAATATAAATTATGTATTTAAGTTTTACCTACAACTATTACTTAAAAACATTTTTGATTAGGTCATAAACATAAGCGCTATCTTGTGGAATGTACTTAGGCCCCGGAGTAAAGTGGTCTCACTTTTCGTTTAATTTCGGCCAAAATCTAACGTGACTTAAGTTAGAACATGTGACCTCTTCATTCCAAATTTAAGGTTCATAGCTACAATAATTTGTCACTATGACAATTATTGTTCTTTCCAATCACTTACACACAAACACAACAGCGCTCACGATCACTCTCTCCCCCTCCCCTTCTCAAAATAATTTCATTTTGTTCTTTGTGTTGCATTATCTTGTGAATATACATTCTTATACGTAGTAATACCCCTGTGCGGGTCTGATAAAATATCATGATCTTACCCGTTCCATAAGTAAACAGTGAATCGCTCGACTAATTTAGCTAATATTTCGATATAATGTATTGTCTTGAGGTTTATATACTGACTAAATATCTCTCATTTTTTTAAAATGTTAAAACATTGATCCTTCTAAAATTTAATGAAGTCAAAAAGGCGATGCTTGGAAAATGGGACATGAGAAGGACTTTGTAGTAAGAAGCGATGAGAGGAGAACTGGGTGACTGAGCTACTTGTTGGAGAGCTAGACTGTCTTGTTCTGAAACAAGTGTGTCAGTTAGTCAAGTGGTGATCCTCTCAGCTGACAACCTCCTTCACACGATAGCCCCTTCTAAAGTTTCAGTTTCAAACCCTCAACACTCAATCCCTCTCTCATACTTCTCCCAAGAGGGCGCGCCGGTGGCTCAGGGGTAGTGTGCTAGTCTAATGAACTCAGGCATTCGGGTTCAAAACCCAGCCGAGACCCTTAGTTTTTTTTTTCTGTAAGGTGAAAAAAACCTTGAGCATGCCGTCCTTCGGATGGGTCGTTAAGCGATGGTCCCGAGCCGGTTGTCAGACCCTTCTATACTAGGTGAATGAACTTAGACAGGGGAAATTTAGGAGTCCTACAGAAGAGTAGTAAAATTTCGTTATAACGCTATCCCGGCTATAGCGCTCTTTTTTTAACATCTCCGAGTTTTCACAAAACTTTATTTTTTCCGATTTTCTGATTCCAAAAATTAAAAAAAAAAAATGTGTTCGTCTGTGAATAAGATAAATTTCGATGAAATATACAAACTTCACCAGCACAAATCACCGGCTTTGTACCGAGCAAAAATCACCGGCTTTGTAAGCAGCACAAACCACCGGCTTCGTGCTGGAGAGATTGTCTATGTCTGTCGGGCCCAACTGCCGCCTATCCTACTTACATATTAGTTATTTATTGTGTCTCAGGCTCGGACCATCGAGGTCATATCGCCTACTATCAGAGTGTTCTTTCGTAGCTCTAGTAGTCATGAGCCCGACTCTGTAGGGGCCTGGCATCGCACTTAACTGGGGACCATCGCTTAACATCCCACCCGAAAGACGGCGCTCTCATATACAGATTAGAAAGATGCTGATATGAAAAATGTTACACTTTGGTTTACTCCGTTGTTCGCTATTAGGATATTGTGAGGGTAAGGAATAAGTCCTCTCTTCAGAAGGGTCGTATACTCTTTAACATAAAAGAATCTTTAGAGAGTAAAGTAACATTCACCATATAAAAAGGAAAATAGCTCTTAAAAGAAAATGTCTTCATGGAAAAACTTTCTAAAAAGAATATAATCTTAAAAAGTCGTTACTGAGTCACTGAAAATATAATGTTCCGGAAGCTATTAATCAGTATTCGCTCTCGCTCCAGAACCATTTGATTCCATGAGCTAAAGATCAGTAGTCGACTTACAGGGGCTTTACAACCCTCAAACTAAATGTTGTATCAATAGAATCATTACATCGGCAGTTATTAGGGTTTTTGTGTTAAGTTCCTCTCCTAACCCTCTCTTCTTTTTAGCCTATAACATTTAGTGTTGATACATACCTTCTATCTAGTTATCACACAAATATATACATATACACAAACATGAAATTCCTGTGAACACTCAACCATGTTCATGAGGAATTTTTGGAGGTTGTTGTGAGCTGTATTTAATAAAAGACACAGAGTTGTTGTCCACTCACAAGTTTTATTAGCATAGATCCTATAAGACCGTCTTCAGTGCTAACTGTAATTATACCTAAGAAATTTCATTGTTTTTGTTATATTTATGTTTGAATTATTTAACTTGATAATTCAATGACTATTATATGACCTATGAAGAAAAGGCTGAGAAGAAAGTAACGAAGAAGGATAGATACAAAAGAGGATATAGGATGCCGTGAGTTGCCTGAAATTTTATAATCCATATTTATAACCATATTGTTTTTTGTCATTTGCCAAGAGTACATTTTTTTGTCTAAATTAACTTATAAGAGGTTTATTTAATCTATTGTAAAAAAATTATAATAGTTCACTAACCCATTAACCTTTTTTTTTAAACCATTTACAAAAAAAGAAATTAAAAATATATAACTTATAAAACATTGTGATTTAAAAATTTAGTTATCATTTTCCTTTATTTTCACCAAAGCACTCTAAATAAGAACAAGGATGCCGCCCTGTTTTTAGATTTATAAATTAAAGAAGGAATAATTTAAATTAAAGTAACTGAGAATCTTTTCATTGGCGCCCAACGTGGGGCCTTAATAAAAAAAAAAAGAATTATATTTTCTTTCATACATAAGAATCTTATACATTTTATTATATATATAAATATATATATATATTTTATTTATGTTGTTTTTGTATGCACATATTTTTATTTTAACTTTTACCTGTCTAATATAGTTAGCACTGAAGAGGGTCTATAGGATCGAAAGCTGGCTATGCTAATAAAACTTGTGAGTGGACAACAACTGTGTCTTTTATCAACCATGTTCATTATTTGAGACGTTTGCCCGATTTACACACAATTGGTTAATCCTATCGAAAAAGTGGTTCATACCAAAAATGTTCCATATTAAATTTTCAATCGTTAATGTTTCTTAGATTTGAAATAGGACCAAAACGACTAAATTTCTAGCGTCTCCAAATACCAAATAACGTAAAATTATAAAATATTGTTTTATTATTGGTATCTTTTTTGTTAAAAACGATAAATATAAAATATATATTTAAATATACATATGTAATGTGGCCATGAGAGGACTTCCTTATACCAACCACGTTTTTCCTCTGTTTCCCACTACCCGCTCTCAAAATCATATCATACTGGTCTTACTATTTTTCCTTTCATTTTTCATTTCTATTCTCTTAGTAGAGGTCATCCAATCAATATACTATAATCATAATTAGTATTTTTAGTATTATCTATACATTGTTTAGTTTAATATACTATTTACATTACTGTTATTTTTCTATTTATTTATAAATATTTGTATATTTCGCTCTCTTCTTCAATTTTTTTCGATATTTCACACTTTGTTACTTGAGGAAGGGGCCTGTGATCGCCACGAAATATCGTTCTGAAAGAAGATTTATCTACAGGAATATAAATATAAAATATTTATAATTAAAATTATAAATAGTACCTACAGTAATAGGAATTTGATAATTATGTATCTTCCATGATTTATCATTTATTAAATAATAATTTTTTATCTCATACCTTTCTGTTTGTATTCTAAGATTGTATATCGGTTTATTTTATTTTATTTTATATTCAATCATTTAACGAGATATTTTGATGTACCAAGTCGTATGACGTATCCAATTTTGTTTTTAACGGAAATAAATATTCATATGTGATAGCAAGATGTTATTGTACAAGATTTCTCTTAGCAATAAAAGATATCGCACCCGAGTGAAGAGGCTGTCTGTAGTCCTTTAGTATTTATGCTGTACGTGATGTGTCACTGATGATGAGGCTGTTGCGTTGAAAATCAGTTCTGGTCCAAAATAAAACAGTGGGAAGACAACGTCTTTTATTACTTTGAGAAATAAATATTATTATTGTTAACGCCAGTATAATATGACTTTGAGAGGAGGGAGGGAGAGAGAGTGTGATCTGTATAAATGTGGTTGGTATAAGTAAGTCCCATGGCCACATCACATATTGTTTTTACACCGCCCTCTGTATGGTTTGGAAAGACTGGCCAGACTGCCTTCAGAGCAGGACTCCCCAGTTGCCCTGGCTACTGCTACTAGCTCTGGGGGCGGTCTCTGGAGGGTACTTCTTTCAACAGACGCTACATCTCTCCCCCCACTTCCTCCTCTTCCAATTATTCCCCTATCTGGTGGCTCCGGTAATTAAACGGACAACAGCCACTCGGCTAATTCAACTTTTCCTGTCTGAAGTGCAAGAAAAAAAAGGAAGAAAATAAACGAGATCCTGCCATTTCTTCAGTCTCTTTGTTTTTCTTCCTCTCCTTCTGTGGAGGTTTATTAAATCTTGCTGTTCTTTCATATTATTTTAAAAGTAACGGATTGAGACAGTTGAAGAGGGTAGAGATTTTTATAGTTCATCCCCTATTCACAATAATACATTTGCTATTTCTCTGAAATCAATCGAACATTTTCGCTAAATTCAATAGTTTGAGTCCCTCCCCTATTAGCCGCCCTCATCCCTTCGGCTGAAAATCATAAGTTGTCGTCCTTATGGGATTCTGGATACACATATAAAATTTCGTATCGTGAATCAGGTGTAGAAAAATACAAAATTTCGGTGAAAAGTCAACATCGAAATTCTGACCGATTACATAATTTCCCCTATACTTCGTATAGGAAGTACCGATTGATTGCAGGTGTAGGGAAGTAACAACTGTTTTTCTCCATATTTAAATTGGAAAATTTCAAATTCGAATATGTTACATGCCATGATAAAGGTCAAAGGGCGCCAAATTATGCCCCGCATTTGCCTCCAAATTACCCAAGTTCATACTTGTGCCGGACTTGCGGTACGACTCCTGCGAAACCGCGCCCGTTACTATTTAATATTTTTTGATAGCTCGGAGCAGAACAAGCTCCCAATGGCCTGAAGGCATTTACATATCGATTTTCGTATACCTGTCTGCTGACTTCTCGTTTTTCTATGATGGAATTCCTATCTGCTTACTGGTTCACTCAACCATAGTGCCGAGGTATGGGCACTCACACATCTTCACGTTCTCTGACTGAAGGATCTTACTCTTTGTTCCATTAATGTCCAATCCTTTGCTCTTCAGCTTCTCGCTTCATTCGCTTAGGGGAGGTCTCAGACAAGAACATCATCATCGTACACCAAATCCTGCACTAGGAACCTCCGGACACACTTTCCAACGACTGTCTTCGCTGTTCTCATTTTAATGTATTTTATTTTAATGATCACATCATATCAGTTGATATATATAAAGTAAACTAAGCGCCTCGGCCTGGTTTCGAACCCGCGATCTTGAGCTCAGACCACTGGGCGCAGGTAATTCAACCAAAATGTGCACAGCGAAGACAGTCGTTGGAAAGTGTGTCCGGAGGTTCCTAGTGCAGGATCTGGTGTACGATGATGATGTTCTCATCTGAGACCTCCCCTAAGCGAATGGAGTGAGAAGCTGAATGGAACAAAGAGCAAGATCCTTCAGTGAGAGAACCTGAAGATGTGCGAGTGCCCACACCTCGTTACAAGTACTATGACATAACTTTTGTATCCCATGTCAGTAAGGTGGTGTGCTCTTTCGTCTGAATCCATAACTACAAGTTGCACACGCGTTTTGTTTATGAGCTTAATAGTGTTTTGAATTAGGCTTTCTTCTTCGTTCGGAGCCTGACTCTTGCGTATGGTCAGTTTTAAGCCTTAGTGAGACTGGACCTCGGGTGCCTTAGTAACACGTTGTCATTCATTAACGTACAAAATACAAATAATTAAAATCAATAGTGAGCGATAAGCGTATCAAATGTTAGCGTAACCAACAGTGATTGGTGCGACTTCCAGGCTTTAACGTGCGATATACATTTCCACAGATAACAAAAAGACGCCTCAGGACCACGACCGACACTGAGAAGCCTGTCTACATAATTTCCTTTACAATTGATGATTCAATTGAAAAACTATATCATACAATTAAAATGAGAGATGCTTTTTCAACAAAATTTGTTTTTGCTATTTATTTTGTTTCATAATTAAGACGGGTACAATTTTCCATTTTCTTCAATTAGCCGCTCTATGACGTAGGCAATAAGTTGACAGCTCTTTATAGAAAATTTAATTTAAAACTCATTATGACGCTGTTTTCTTGAGAGAGTCTCAGAAGCAAAGGAAATTAAATAATTGGCCTGGGTCTTGCTTCAAATCCAAACAAGTATTATAAAATGGTTCATTGAGTCTTCTTAGAGCAGGTAATCAGTTAGAGACGAAAGAGGGCTTCACAACAGTTAATTAAATATACACTAATTTTTACTTCCCCAGTTATACGAAGAATAGAGGAAGTTATATAATCAATGTCCGAATACATTTTTTAATAGAGGGAGTTATATAATCAATGTTCGAATACATTTTTTAATGGAGGAAGTTATATAATCAATGTCCGAATACATTTTTTAATAGAGGGAGTTATATAATCAATGTTCGAATACATTTTTTAATGGAGGAAGTTATATAATCAATGTCCGAATACATTTTTTATTAGAGGAAGTTATATAATCAATGTTCGAATACATTTTTTAATGGAGGAAGTTATATAATCAATGTCCGAATACATTTTTTAATAGAGGGAGTTATATAATCAATGTTCGAATACATTTTTTAATGGAGGAAGTTATATAATCAATGTCCGAATACATTTTTTATTAGAGGAAGTTATATAATCAATGTTCGAATACATTTTTTAATAGAGGAAGTTATATAATCAATGTCCGAATACATTTTTTAATAGAGGAAGTTATGTAATCAATGTCCGAATACATTGTTTGCGTTCTGTGTTGATATAGTGGAAATACTAGTAAATGAAATAAATTGATAGATAAAACACTTTTTTTTTCTTTAATACCTCCACTTATGTGAAAAAGGTAGACCATTAGATTCTCTGGAACAGCTAAAAATTAATAGAACTCGGAAAAATGGGAATTGTTTGAACGACCAGACACACTTCAAATTTTCTCCTTTGTTGATCCCTCTCAGTTAACAAATATTCATGGCAATATTAACCTAGGTTAATTAATTTTCTACTTAGACATATAGTAGCTATATATTGTACAGTTATGTTATATATTGTTTTCTTGGACTGTTAGTTTTTGGTTTTATTTTAATTTTATTTTGTTTTCTTGGTTTTTCAAATAAGTACACAGTTAGCTATTACAGTTAGAATATAGACTTCCACCCCCCTGGTTTTACCAGAGGAGGGGACCCTTTCACCTCAGGTACTCTTAGGTTAATATAAATATGTATTCCTGGCAAATATCTCAATTATTGTTGAACCTTGTGCTGACGATGGCGTAAGCCGAAACCGGTACACATTTAAGTACCTATATGTTTATGGAATTAGACAATGTAAGTGTTCAAAAAAATGTTTTATCTATCTATATATATATATTTAGTTATGTAATCTGTAAGAAATTCGATGATGAGTATGCAACGGAATTTAATATTTTCCGATCTCCTGATAACAAAAATGAAAAGTTAAAAAAAGTCTGTTTGTCTGTGAACACGATAACTCCCGATAGAATGAATGTATCGACACGAAATTTTATATGTGAATCCAGAAACCTCTAAATACGACACCTATTGAGTTTTAGCCCAAAGGAAGGGAGGGTTAGGGGGGTCTTAAAACAAACATTCTAATAACTATCATTGTAATGAATGAAGTGACATGAAATTTCATATGTATATTCAAAAATACTGTAAAGACGACATCTATTCATGTAATTTCAGCGTGATTGGCCGAGGAGGAGGAGATGATCAAAGGAGGGTAGGCACAAGGCAAAAAAAAACACCAATACTTACCGATTGCAACGAACCGCATATATATATATATATATATATATATATATATATATTCAGGCGCAATATACAATAAATTAAAACTAATAATAAAAATAAAAATATGTATATATATAATTCTAAAACTAACATTAACTAAAAGTGAAGTGATCCTTCACACGATGTAAATTATTTAATAATTAACGATGTAATAATTAACTGCCGATGTAATAAATCTTTAGACGAATTTAGTATGATGACTCAGAAGCTCCTATTGAAGTCGGCTATTGATTTTTAGCAAAAACTTTCATCGGGATTAATTCGTCTCTGTACGTACATATACAGAATACATATACAGAAAACTTTTTTTTTTTTTTTTTGTAACTGTTCTTAGCTAAAAGAAAAACTGTATCAATACAACTTTAAACACATATTATAGTAAGTTATTATGACTCATTCCCGGGCTTTACTATGAGGTCATATCGCCTACTACCAGAGCGCTCTTTCGTCACTCTGGTGGACATGAGCCCGACTCTACTGTGGGAGTCCTAAATTTTGCTTACCCAAAATTTTTATTCACCTAGGGTAAGGGTCTTTAACGAGTATCTGACATCGTACAGGCCCGGGATCATCGCTTAACGTCCCATCCGAAGGACGGCGTGCTTAAGTTTATTTTACTTCTCAGATAAAATAAACTTAGGGCCTCGGCCGGGAGTGAGTTTTATTTCGTAGCTATCTACAGTTCTATAACTGACTCCCGGGGCCATGGATGTCGTAATTAGTTAGATAACACAGTGATATGGCTAATATGCTTCGTGCGTAAAGCAAAAAAAAAAACTGCATGAATACAACTTTAAACACCATATTATATATACTGGAGAGGAGGATGAGTGACGGTAGCTGGTGGTGGCTGGAAGAGCGTGCTCTGAGTGAACTATCAGGAGCCCATTGAACGGTGAATGTATGGGCCCTGATAAGATACCGAAATTCTACCCTTGGCCCAGCACCAACTTCCAGCCACCCTTCCTGCACCCTTCTTAGAAATGGATTCGATCATTGCCTTCTCTAGTGTCTAACTCCTATATAGCTCCTAACTTAAGACTAGCACATATACCTTACCATTGCCCTCCAGTCAATTTGTCCATTATAACTAGAAAATTATAATGTTCTCTCTTATGTTTATGACCTGTCAATCTCCGATCTTCTCAAGATGATAGCTATCCATTTTATCCACTCAACCACCAAGGCATTCTACCAAGATAGGATCTCAGAACAGGGATGGGTCAACTTTTTTTTTAGGTGCGGGGCAGATAGGAAAATCCAAACGTTAGGGGTGGAAAGCTAAATATGTAGTAAGAGCCATCGGTGACGCTCTCTCTCCAAAACTATATATTCGACCATTTGCTCTAAGAATCAGTAGTTGACTTACATAAGGTCTTCTGAACCCTCATTTTTTAGTTGATCTGTCTGAACCCCTGGTTTTGTTCATTCGTATGAAAATTGCGTGTCAATACATTCATTACAACGGCTGTTGTTAAAGTTTTTATGTTAAACCACCCCCCTAATTGCCTCCTTTCCTTTGACCGGCTGAAAATCATTAGGTGTCGTTCTTAGAAGGTTCTATATACATATATAAAATTTCGTGTCGATACATTCATTCTATCGGGAAACACATACAGTCAGGATAGTTTTTTTTTTTAATCAGGAGGTCGAAAATTGCGACAGCGAATGATTCAGACCTGTTAAGCGTTACAACAAGGGCTTATCGAACTGTCTCAAAGATTGCGCTATAGGTTGCGAAAGGGAGTACCCCCAGTACATTTGGTCTTGGATAATATTGTTGCCTCGTACTTCTATGCAGTACGCCTCTAGGAGGAGATATTGAAGAGCCCTTACACTTACCCCTAGAGGAAGAGTTGCACGGACAGTCGAGACAATGAAAGGATAGTGGGAATATGGCAATAACTTCGGATGGCCGAACGAAGTACGCAAATTTACTAAACGTCCGGGAGGCCTAGACTACTTCAGCCTCATCACCTGATGTCCCAGATATTAACTGGTTTTCACGTACAAACAGAGTTCAACACGAAAATGTTCCACAACATGTTCCGGGGACCTTGAAACGTGAAATTCCTTTGAAAGCTCGATCTCGGATTTTCCCAAAATAAAAATATGTACTTCCTTAGACTAAGAATATAAGTAAGTAAAAATTGTTAAACGAAAACTATCATGAATGTTTTTTTTTTAAATGGACCATTTTGGCGTGGTATTACTCCCAGAAGTGACCGGGCGTGGTATTACTCCCAGTAGTGACCGGGCGTGGTATTACTCCCAGAAGTGACCGGGCGTGGTATTACTCCCAGTAGTGACCGGGCGTGGTATTACTCCCAGAAGTGACCGGGCGTGGTATTACTCCCAGAAGTGACCGGGCGTGGTATTACTCCCAGAAGTGACCGGGCGTGGTATTACTCCCAGAAGTGACCGGGCGTGGTATTACTCCCAGAAGTGACCGGGCGTGGTATTACTCCCAGAAGTGACCGGGCGTGGTATTACTCCCAGAAGTGACCGGGCGTGGTATTACTCCCAGAAGTGACCGGGCGTGGTATTACTCCCAGAAGTGACCGGGCGTGGTATTACTCCCAGAAGTGACCGGGCGTTGTATTACTCCCAGAAGTGACCGGGCGTGGTATTACTCACAGAAGTGACCGGGCGTGGTATTACTCACAGAAGTGACCGGGCGTGGTATTACTCCCAGAAGTGACCGGGCGTGGTATTACTCCCAGAAGTGACCGGGCGTGGTATTACTCCCAGAAGTGACCGGGCGTGGTATTACTCCCAGAAGTGACCGGGCGTGGTATTACTCCCAGAAGTGACCGGGCGTGGTATTACTCCCAGAAGTGACCGGGCGTGGTATTACTCCCAGAAGTGACCGGGCGTGGTATTACTCCCAGAAGTGACCGGGCGTGGTATTACTCCCAGTAGTGACCGGGCGTGGTATTACTCCCAGTAGTGACCGGGCGTGGTATTACTCCCAGAAGTGACCGGGCGTGGTATTACTCCCAGAAGTGACCGGGCGTGGTATTACTCCCAGAAGTGACCGGGCGTGGTATTACTCCCAGAAGTGACCGGGCGTGGTATTACTCCCAGAAGTGACCGGGCGTGGTATTACTCCCAGTAGTGACCGGGCGTGGTATTACTCCCAGTAGTGACCGGGCGTGGTATTACTCCCAGTAGTGACCGGGCGTGGTATTACTCCCAGAAGTGACCGGGCGTGGTATTACTCCCAGAAGTGACCGGGCGTGGTATTACTCCCAGAAGTGACCGGGCGTGGTATTACTCCCAGAAGTGACCGGGCGTGGTATTACTCCCAGAAGTGACCGGGCGTGGTATTACTCCCAGAAGTGACCGGGCGTGGTATTACTCCCAGAAGTGACCGGGCGTGGTATTACTCCCAGAAGTGACCGGGCGTGGTATTACTCCCAGAAGTGACCGGGCGTGGTATTACTCCCAGAAGTGACCGGGCGTGGTATTACTCCCAGAAGTGACCGGGCGTGGTATTACTCCCAGTAGTGACCGGGCGTGGTATTACTCCCAGAAGTGACCGGGCGTGGTATTACTCCCAGTAGTGACCGGGCGTGGTATTACTCCCAGAAGTGACCGGGCGTGGTATTACTCCCAGAAGTGACCGGGCGTGGTATTACTCCCAGAAGTGACCGGGCGTGGTATTACTCCCAGAAGTGACCGGGCGTGGTATTACTCCCAGAAGTGACCGGGCGTGGTATTACTCCCAGAAGTGACCGGGCGTGGTATTACTCCCAGAAGTGACCGGGCGTGGTATTACTCCCAGAAGTGACCGGGCGTGGTATTACTCCCAGTAGTGACCGGGCGTGGTATTACTCCCAGTAGTGACCGGGCGTGGTATTACTCCCAGAAGTGACCGGGCGTGGTATTACTCCCAGAAGTGACCGGGCGTGGTATTACTCCCAGAAGTGACCGGGCGTGGTATTACTCCCAGAAGTGACCGGGCGTGGTATTACTCCCAGAAGTGACCGGGCGTGGTATTACTCCCAGAAGTGACCGGGCGTGGTATTACTCCCAGAAGTGACCGGGCGTGGTATTACTCCCAGTAGTGACCGGGCGTGGTATTACTCCCAGTAGTGACCGGGCGTGGTATTACTCCCAGAAGTGACCGGGCGTGGTATTACTCCCAGAAGTGACCGGGCGTGGTATTACTCCCAGAAGTGACCGGGCGTGGTATTACTCCCAGAAGTGACCGGGCGTGGTATTACTCCCAGAAGTGACCGGGCGTGGTATTACTCCCAGAAGTGACCGGGCGTGGTATTACTCCCAGTAGTGACCGGGCGTGGTATTACTCCCAGAAGTGACCGGGCGTGGTATTACTCCCAGAAGTGACCGGGCGTGGTATTACTCCCAGAAGTGACCGGGCGTGGTATTACTCCCAGAAGTGACCGGGCGTGGTATTACTCACAGAAGTGACCGGGCGTGGTATTACTCACAGAAGTGACCGGGCGTGGTATTACTCCCAGAAGTGACCGGGCGTGGTATTACTCCCAGAAGTGACCGGGCGTGGTATTACTCCCAGAAGTGACCGGGCGTGGTATTACTCCCAGAAGTGACCGGGCGTGGTATTACTCCCAGAAGTGACCGGGCGTGGTATTACTCCCAGAAGTGACCGGGCGTGGTATTACTCCCAGAAGTGACCGGGCGTGGTATTACTCCCAGAAGTGACCGGGCGTGGTATTACTCCCAGTAGTGACCGGGCGTGGTATTACTCCCAGTAGTGACCGGGCGTGGTATTACTCCCAGTAGTGACCGGGCGTGGTATTACTCCCAGTAGTGACCGGGCGTGGTATTACTCCCAGAAGTGACCGGGCGTGGTATTACTCCCAGAAGTGACCGGGCGTGGTATTACTCCCAGAAGTGACCGGGCGTGGTATTACTCCCAGAAGTGACCGGGCGTGGTATTACTCCCAGAAGTGACCGGGCGTGGTATTACTCCCAGTAGTGACCGGGCGTGGTATTACTCCCAGTAGTGACCGGGCGTGGTATTACTCCCAGAAGTGACCGGGCGTGGTATTACTCCCAGAAGTGACCGGGCGTGGTATTACTCCCAGAAGTGACCGGGCGTGGTATTACTCCCAGAAGTGACCGGGCGTGGTATTACTCCCAGAAGTGACCGGGCGTGGTATTACTCCCAGAAGTGACCGGGCGTGGTATTACTCCCAGAAGTGACCGGGCGTGGTATTACTCCCAGAAGTGACCGGGCGTGGTATTACTCCCAGTAGTGACCGGGCGTGGTATTACTCCCAGAAGTGACCGGGCGTGGTATTACTCCCAGTAGTGACCGGGCGTGGTATTACTCCCAGAAGTGACCGGGCGTGGTATTACTCCCAGAAGTGACCGGGCGTGTTATTTTGTATTGATTTGTTGGGAGATCTAGAATAGAGATGACAGCGCAGTGCTTATGTGGTTTCGGAGAGAGACAAAGTTACTTCCAAAACTGTCAAGGAAGAAGTCGAAATGTTATTATTTTTTTTTTTTTGGAAAGAAACTAGATCAATGCAATTTCATTTCTGCAGGACTAGTGTGTTGCTGGTATCCTGGAGGCCTGGGATGCCAATTTCTTTAACTCAAGGAAAATTAAACTAACTTTCATGTGGAGTTAATTTGAAAACAGAAAATAAATCTTTTGTTAGTTAGTTTTTGTGATCCATATGTTTTTGAGTTATCACTGTAGGCTGATCAAGGAAAACGAGATCAACAATTCTGTAGCAATGACACTATGATAGTGTTAGTAATAGCCGTGCTACATTACTTGATTTTGGAACTTTACGCAGGGGTGCCAACAGCTCAGTGATTTTTACATGATTTATAAAATTAAACTTAACTATTCTCTGTGATTAAATTATTCTTAAGTTATCTGATATAATAATTTTTGACATTATTTTGTTCATTATGTTCTAACTTTAAAAGTATGTGGTTAAAATATTATTATCAATGTTAAAGAATGTGATTTATGAAAAAAATATTGTGCCTTAGAGATAATTGTTCTGAAAAATAATTTGAATAAACACTTTATTTACTTGCTAACTTATTTTTCACCTTTACACCTGTCTCACAACATAATACTTCAAAGATCTGGGAATACATTTAGATATAATAAAAATGCAATTGTTTCATAATTGATCAATAAAATCAAAATGGATAACGTGATAATTCAAAACATTTGTAAAAATTGAGTTAAAATGGCGCCATTTTTGGTTGACGAAAAGCTGCAATGTATAGTATGGAATACATTCCAACAGCATACCGATAAACTAATGACATCATTTCATTTAAGCTTCTGCACCAACACATAGCATTAAAACTTAGAACGCATATTCCCGAAAATTAGGATTTTTGAGTTGTCACACGGCTAAAGTCAGCGTGCGATATATGTGTTCACTAGTTGTTTTGAATTTACAGATGAAATTTCGTGTCGACACAATCATTACAACGACATTAATTAGAGTTTTAGAGTTAAGCCTCTTCCCTAATGTCCCTCTTCTTTTTGATCGATTTGGCTGAAAATTAATAGGTGTCGTCTCGAAAGAGAGAGAGAGAGTGTGAGAGAGTGGTCTGTAAAAGAGTGGTTGGTATAAACAGTCCTGTAATGGCCCACATCACATACCTTATTTTAGATCAACTATCTTATTTAAATTTTTTTTTAAGGGCGCCGGTAGCTCAGTGGTATGCGTGCTTGCCTTCTGAGCTCCATGTAGAGGTTTCGAAACCCGGCCGAGGCCTTTAGTTTATTTTATCTGGGAGGTAAAATAGACTTGAGCCCGCCGTCCTTCGGATGGGACGTTAAGCGATGGTCCCGAGCCTGTGCAATGTCAGGTACTCGTTAAGACCCCTGCCCTAGGTGAATAAAAAATTTAGGGGAAGCAAAATTTAGGAGTCCCATTGTAGAGTCGGGCTCATGTCCACCAGAGTGACGAAACAGCGCTCTGGTAGTAGGCGATATGACCTCGTAAAGCCCGGGCATGAGTCATGATAACTAACTCTTATTTTAGATTGGCCTGGTCCTGAATTGTATTGTGATTATTATTATTTATTATAGATGTTGTAAGTCTATGATGACAGTACAATAGAAAAGACAATGTTAAGAAAATTGTAAATCTAACTATAGTTATCTTCCATTTGAATGTTTCCTTTACAAACTTGAATGATGATAAACGAGAGAACGAATTTCAATAAAGTTCTGAACAGTGTTCATAAGACAATAGAATGTGAAGTGTAAGACCATTCAGTGGAATAGAACGATAGGCAAAGAGGATAAAACAATACACAAACAATAAACAATACATTAAACAGTATCTCAGTTTCTAAGTCTGTAAGGTGAGTTTCTGATATCTCTCACAGAGGGTGGTAGTTGTGACCAAGTTTTATATTGAATTTAGAATTCAATTAAGAAGTAGAGTCCATTTTAATAATGAAATAATATCATTAATATTTCATTTGCTGAGTTCCAGTAAGATCCGCAAGAAGGAACCTTTATAACATCGATATAACTTAGTCCTCTCTGTGATTTCTTAGAAACTACGAATGCTTTCTATAATAATAATAAAGATCTTCATTTTTTAATCTTTTTTCAGATCTAACTACATTAATACATTTTTTTTTCATAAAAAAGTTTTTGTTTTTTTTACATACAATGTACCTACATAAATAATTTTACTTTAGTTGGTTGAATTTCACGCCATCACCCCCTCCACCCAGGGTAACGTAGGTAAACTCACGTAGCCCTCGACCGTTACATACACCAGGGGTTCTCAACATTTCAGGCTCTGAGCCCCCCTTCATACTTTGGTGTGAGGTCACGCCCCCCTTTACGAATTAAGTTAAAAAAGAGTAAATTTATCATATATAAGTCTAAATTTTAGAGTTATATATGATAAATTTACTTACATTATGTTTGAGTAAAATGACTTTGAACTTAGGCCAGACATACTCTGGTAAGGAATATAAAATCATATTTGTTCAAATACAAATTTTAATTACACAAATCATCGAAAAAATCACAACAAAATATCAATAATGTAACCAGAAAAATGTTCGTTACTTTTGTAGTACTGTTTCTCGTCAACTATTTTTTGTATGTTTGGTTGCAATTTTGACAAAGAACACCGCAGGTCACGCTCGATATTTAGATTTTATATTAGCCAGGGCTGAAAATCCTGACTCGCATAGATAAGTTGATGAAAATTGTACAAGCAACTTGGCTGCCTCCATTGCTACTTCTGGGTAAACAGGAAGCCAGAAATTTTCGACATCCATGTTTGGGAAATCCACTTTAGCTTTGGAATCACATTGCAAGTCAATTGTTTGTGAATGTGATCAGGAAGTATATACACATGAAAAAACAACTGTTTCAAAAACTACAAACTTATTTAATTTTTTTTAAATTTGTTGACGCCTCCCCTGGAATTTTTCCACGCCCCCCCCCCCAAGGGGGCGCGCCCCCCAGGTTGAGAACCGCTGACATACACGATACCATAGCTCTATACTGGGCACAAACTCTCAACACCTTCACCACACACATCCGTTGAAAACACGATCTTGGATTTTCGCATGATTACAATACTTACCAAGGGTATAAGAATGTAAAAAGGAACCTCCTTTCTATGGCATCCCACAGAGGGAACTAGTTTTGTATTGAATCCTCTCTTGAGGCTAGACTCAGTTCAAACTGGATATTTGCATTCTGATATTACTTCCATAGAAGTTAGAAAGGAGGACGATATCCAGAGTGTATTCAGTCGAGGCTCGAGAAGCGTCTTTGTCGGCCTCTATCCATGGCTAGAATAACATCGGAGACCCGAAGATGATAGAAAATCAACAGCTAGCTCCTCGCTCCAACATTCCCTCCACTAGTTTTGTTAGCATTAGAGCCCGGATTTCGTGGAGTAAAAAAAATTAAAAAACATGAAATAAAAAGGTCAAAACGTGAAAAAATGTGCAAGAAAAAATAAAATCCTGCCATTAACTGTTTTTTCCGAAAAATTGGATCTAATTTGTAAATTAAATAACTCTTTTTTCAGCATAAAACTGGGAAATGTTTAAAAATAAATCTATAAAATAAAAAGCCTGAAGGAATTTATTTATACAATATATAAAAAATATTTATGAATACAAAAGTTTTTTTTTACCTCCATTTTTCAATTACAAAAGCCTATTTTTTTGAAATTTTTGGATAAAAAAATACTAGAGATATGTAAAATACAAAAAAGTTCACCACATTAATCGAGGCCGAGAATTTGATTTCAATTAACTTGATATATATTTTTTACTTAAGTATTTGATAAGTTAAAATTTACCACTAAATACTTTTCAAAATTCTTGTCTGAAAAACTGTGTTTATGTGTTTTAGCTGGGAAAACGATCTGTCGACGATTAAGCTTGTAATGGGGCATTTTTTGTTGCTATTATATTTACCGAAAATATGAGGTATAGCGTAGATAATATAAAAAAATCTGAGTTCATGCCCATTTTTCACATAAAAAAAAATTGAATGAATAGTTTCGTCCGAAACAGGAAACTACCTTATCAAAGAAACTTGCCACTCCGCGTAGTAGAATAAGAACGACCGACAGAAGTACAATAAGTCAATATATTCATTACAACGGCGGTTTATTAGAGTTTTTGTGTTAAGCCATTTGGCTAAAATCAGTAAGTGTAGTCCTTAGAGAGTTCTGAATTGATATACAATTTCATGTCGATTGATTCATTCTATCGGGAGTAATCATGTCCACAAACACACACAGACATAATTTTTTTTCTTCATTTTCGGAAACAAGAGGTCGGAAAAGATGAAATTCCGTTGAAAACCCCATCAAATTTTTGAACGATTTCAGAACTTCCCCTATACTTCGTAAAATGAAATAAAAACAACAATCACTCTTTTGGATAGCCAAGTTATAACCTCTCGGACAGTTAAGTTGATAATTGCCACTCCAAGTGCCAGTTAAGACCCCCCCCCCCCCCCTCCCTCCCCCGTTATGTGTAAATTTAACTGGTAGTTAGGTATTAACAAGAACTTGTAAGAAACATGATCTTGCTAGTTGTTCATTCAACTTCAGTTAATATTTAACAGAGGGTTGTAAGAACGACCCTTAAAGTAATCCACCTTACCTAAATTATTACACTGCATGAAGAGACTATATCAATTTTAATGATTTCACAAGTATAAAACTTGTATATTACTCAGGTGGCGGAGTTAGAATCTATACTATCATAACCTCATAAATAAATATGTATATATAATTTTTAAAAATTTCTCAAGTATAAAACTTCTATAGTACTCAGGTGGCGGAGTTAGAGTACTGTCATACATAACCAGAGGGCGCCGGTAGCTCAGTGGTATGCGTGCTTGACTTCTGAGCTCAAGGTCGTGGGTTCGTAACCCGACCGAGGCCCTTAGTTTATTTTATCTGGGAGGTAAAATAAACTTAAGCACGCCGTCCTTCAGATGGGACGTTAAGCGATGGTCCCGAGCCTGTACGATGTCAGGTACTCGTTAAAGACCCCTAACCTAGATGAATAAAAATTTAGGGTAGGCAAAATTTAGGACTCCCACAGTAGAGTCGGGCTCATGTCCACCAGAGTGACGAAAGAGCGCTCTGGTAGTAGGCGATATGACCTCGTTGTTAAAGCCCGGGCATGAGTCATAAAACCTAACCTAAACCTAACCTCATACATAACCTTATTAATTTTTGGTGTATATTTTTACTTACCTAGCTATAAGTAGTATACGAAAAGTTATGTAATAAGTCAAAAATTTGACCAAACAGAATTTGACCTCCTGATTTCAAATATGAAAAAAATATTTGGGGATTTGGGAGAAGACTTAATATAAAAACTCTAATAACTACCGATAGAATGAATGTATCGACACGAAATTTCATGTGTAAATTCAAAACTTCATAAGGACGAAACGAGATTCGAAATACATGAAATCGTCGATTTTCTATGATCCAATGGCGTGGCGTAGGCAGAAAATATAATTCAAAACATTATAATTATTAAAGTGAATATGGCTGATGTAGTGAGGACTCATTTTTTCACAGGTTGTAAAAAAAAGTGTTTGACCTCTCCCATATTTTATTTACACTAGCCGTCATTCGAGGTTGCCTTCGTCATTAGGCAGTCTAATGAAAAATTAATTTTTTAAATTTTTTTTTGTCTTGCTTGTATTTTATTATAAATATAATTTTTTTATATAAAATACAAGAAAGACAAAAAAACAATTAATGTTTTATTAGACTGCATGATGATGAGGGCAACCTCGAATGCCGGTTAGTAGAGTATAAAGGCCGGTTCTGGCACCACCCAAAGGGGGGGAGCAGATGTGGTGGTGGGGGATCTGGGGGGAGCAGAGTTTCGGTGGTGGTGGTGGTGGTGGAGCAGAATTGAGGAGCAGAGTTTCGGAGGTGGAGGATCTGGGAGGAGCAGATGTTGTGGTGGAGGAGCAGAATTGAGGAGCAGATTTGAGGAGCACAAGTGAGGAGGTGGAGGTGGAGGGATGTGTCTGTGGAGTGAGGTGGAGGTGGAGGATCTGGGACCTCCTCCTCCTCACCCACCATCGTACTTCCCCACCTCAATAAGTATCCACTCTCCCTCTAAACCTCAATAAGTTTCCACTCTCCCTCTAAACCTCAATAAGTTTCCACTCTCCCCTTTGAATCACCCACCATCGTACATCCCCACCTAAATAAGTTTCCACTCTCCCCTTTGAATCACCCAACATCGTACATCCCTACCCCAATAAGTTTCCACTCTCCCCTTTGAATCACCCAACATCGTACTTCCCAACCTCAATAAGTTTCCGCTCTCCCTCTAAACCTCAATAAGTTTCCACTCTCCCTCTAAACCCCCTCTCCCCCTACACCCCAATAAGTTTCCACTCTACCCTTTGAATCACCCAACATCGTACATCCCCATCCCAATAAGTTTCCACTCTCCCCTTTGAATCACCCAACATCGTACATCCCCACCTCAATAAGTTTCCGCTGTCCCTCTAAACCCTACTTTAATTTTTTTTTAATTAGCCCACTAGCGCTCCCAAGCGTCTAGAAATCAAATTATTATTGATATTAAATCAACTTAAGAAAGAAAAAACCATACCTGACGGGATTCTAACTCAACACGAACCGGCCTTTATACTCTACTCCGGTTGGCATAAAATAAAGTAATAAAATCTGTTAGAGGTCAGACTATTATTATATTGCTACCTTTGATATTATAATTGTTTGTTTCCTGACCCATGTCCGGGCTTTAACCTATCGCCTACTACCAGAGTGGTCTATCCTCCCTCCCGTACAAATGAGCCCTATACGTTGCCTAACCAGGTTTAGTTAGTTAGGTAGTGGGTCTCTCAAGCTCCCCTCTCTTACTATATTGTTAAATGTGTATTAATTAATAGGTACATTAATGTTCCCCAACGGAACCCTTCAGTGTGTGATCTGACCCCATTCCTCTGCAATACATACCTTGATCATGTATTGTTCCATGTATTACTTTTCATCTGTATGACAGTCGTTTTTCCCCCGCCGGAGGGGGATGGTGGCTGTGAGAGAAGGGAAGAGATTCTTCCAAATTACCTTTTTTGGCGGGAAGGCGGGATGGGATCGTGTTTTCCGGTTGGTGTCCCCTCCAAGGCGGTAAATTGAGACTGGGTCCTTTCAGAGCCAGGGAAGCACAAATCAATTCTCCACATTCTTCTATCTTTTTCTCTTTTTCTTTTTTCCAAAGAAAGAAAAAGAAAAGCCAATTTTTTTTTTGTTCTTTTAAATGTATTTAAATTGGCCATTAATTAGAGGATGCGGGGAAAAGGATCGGGAATAAGAAAGTGTGAATCACCGGCAATGTACTTCCCCAGAATCAATTCCAATATAATCAATTAATTTTTCGCACCCCTTCAAACCCAGTCGACCGTGAATTTAGATATCAATTTTGTGTCTATACATTCATTTCAACGGCAGTTATTAGAGTTTTTATATCCCTCTTTCTTTGATATATTTGGCTGCAAATGAATAGGTGTCGTCCTTTTGGGGTTCTTTACACATAAAATTTCATGTCATTCTATGGGGAGTTATTGGGTTCACAAACACATAGGAATATAACTCCCCTATACTTTGTATAACTGGAGAAATAATACAAGGGACTACTCAGTTTTCATCCCCAAATTGATCCACTTTTCCTTTGAACATTTTCTAATACCTGCCGATGTAATGAATGTATCGACACAAAATTTCATGTGTAAATTCAATACTCCATAAGGATGAGACTTATTAAGCAGCGATATCATCCGAAACGAAAAGGGAATTCGGGGGGGCTGAATTAAAGAACTCTTATAACTGCCGTTACAATGAATTTATCGATACAAAAGTGGATTTCGGAGCCTTTATGTAAGTCAACTTTTAAATATTAGCACAAACGGTTGACTGGTTTTGTACGGGGTTACAAGTTAATTGATTAATACGTTCTGGGTTACTACACTGATGATTTCTCAGGTAAAAAGCATATATGTATGTATAATATTCAGCTGGCGGTGTTAGAAACTGAACTATTATTACCTCATAAATGTATATATAATTTTTAATATATATGACTTTTATATATAATGACTTACAAGAAAAAACATATTTGTGTTTCTTAAACTGCTCTGGGATGTTGAAATGTTGATTTCTTTCCGGCATTTCTTCCAGAGGTGTCTTCTTTTTTTCTTTTTTTGACAATATTTCGGGACACTTACACGTCCCTTCTTCTGGGGGACCCAATACAGTGGTTCATAGTGACCAGAAAAAGGGATGTGTAAGTGTCCTGAAATATTGTCAAAAAAGAAAAAAGAAGACACCTCTGGAAGAAATGCTGGAAAAAATCAACAAAACTTATTTGGTACTCAAGTCAGCTCCCAGATAAAAAAAAAATCTCTGGTTCGGGTTTCGAACCCGTGATCATGAGCTCAATACACAAGCAGGTTACCTCTAAGCTACCCGCGCCCTACCTTTTTATTGACCATCGACTAAACCATGAACCTTTTACGTTCATCTTTTCCCATTTTCTTTTTATCCAAAATTTCCGGTCGGATTAACTGTTCTAGTTCATTAACGAAATTCTTTTGCCTGCATTTTTTTATTTAAGGAATATTATTAGAATATTATACTTATGGAAAAAAATATGGGAAACCAGTTAAGGGCTCAATAATGCAAGTAAGAAATAAGTGCAGGGCTCGAGCTGCACGGTACATTCCAATAGGACTTTAAAATCGGTGTTGGAAAGCAAGGACAATGCTTTCTAAATGCACGTACACTACCTATTGAGCGATATGTTTTGCTTCATCAGCTAGACAAAGTTAAGGGGGAAGTTATGTAATCGGTCAGAAATTCGATGTTGAGTTATCACGGGAATTACGATAACAACCGATCGACCCGAAGTTTTATATTTTTATCCATAACTCCATAAGGATTTTCCAAGCTGTCCTCCACGATGGCTGAATCGACGTTGGCCGCGTGAAGAGGATCCTCAAGAAGGTGGTCGTGCTGACCAGCCGACCCATCAATGTTTTCTGTTCCTTAGATGATGATTTATTGTCATTTTTTTTACATAGTTTAGTTAATCCCAAATAAAGTAAAAACAAAAAAAGAGCTTTGAATTTACATATGAAATTTCGTGTCAATACATTCAATACAACGGCAAATAGTAAAGTTGTGTTAAACTCGCGCCTCCTCCTAATCCTTGGAGAGCTTTGAATTTACATATGAAATTTCGTGTCAATACATTCATTCTATCGGGCGGTATCGTATTCACAGACATATAGCATTTTTCCCCCCTCATTTTTGGAAACAGAAGGTTGAAAAATATGAACTTCCTTTGATAACTGGGCATCGAATTAGATAGGAAACACACTGAAATACATGTAAGAGGTCGGCCCTCAACAAACTGAGGGCGCCTGTAGCTCAGTGGTATGCGTGCTTGTCTTCTGAGCTCAAGATTGTGGGTTCGAAACCCGACCAAAGCCCTTAGTTTATTTTATCTGGGAGGTAAATAAACTTGAGCACGCCGTCCTTCGGATGGGACGTTAAGCGATGGTCCCGAGTCTGTACGATGTCAGGTACTCGTTAAAGACCCTACCCTAGGTGAAGAACAATTTAGGACTCCCACAGTAGAGTCGGGCTCATGTCCACCAGAGTGACGAAAGAGCGCTCTGGTAGTAGGCGATATCGTAGTTAAAGCCCGGGCATGTGTCATAAAACCTAACCCATCCTCAACAAACTCGAGATGGAGTCTAATAAAAAAGTAACTTGAGAAGTGGTTATTATAATTATTATTTGAAAAAGTGAATCTTGTGATGTTGGGGACGGACGTGACAAGCTCCGGTGATCTTCTGCTCTCCCAGCGCCACGCTTCCAATTAAACACAAGTTAGCTGCCAGCCTACTTCAAAGATCTCTACTTCAACGCTCGTCCCTTTCATTAGCTCTTGTCGCTACAAACTTAACCTAACCCTTTCCTCATTAAACTCTCTTATTTTCTTTTTACTTCCCCAACCATAAAAAGGTACCGAAAATATACCAATTTAATGTTTACGTCGGTGAATCATCGGCAATGTAATTCCCCAGAAGGCTTAAATAGGGTAAATCATTTTAAATTCTGTGTCGATAAATTCATTACTTCGGTAGTTATTAGAGATTTTGAGCTGAGCCCCCTTCCCCTTGGCCAATATCCTTGAAAATTCTCAGGTTATACAGTAGAACCTCTTTAAGTCGAACCTCGATAAGTCGAAAACCTCCAAAACTCGAAAAAATAGTTTTGTTCCTTTCCCTTCAAGCCCCAAAACCTCCATTACTCGAAATCTCAACCCTCTATTAGTCGAAATAATCAGTGAGCCATTTTGATACATATTTTCCCTCCATAACTCGAAAAAATAAATTGGACCTCTGTATCTCGAACATAGCAATGTTTTATTTTACAACCTTTACAACTCGATTATTTGAAACTTATTACCTCTATAGCTCGAAGAAAAATAAGTTACCGACTTTAAGAATTTGCCGACAATGTACACCATTGTTGCTTAGAAAACAATTTAGGAGTATACAATAAATAGGATTACCAATTATTTAAAGCAAAAAAAATTACTGACTTTTTTTAATACCTACATATACTACGTATTTTTTATTTTAAGGATGTTTTGAAATAATGTTGATTTATAATAAATATAAATGTGTTTGTTACCTCTGTAACTTGAATTTTTATTTATTTCACCTCTCCAACTCAAATTGGTTAGAATGAATCTTAACCTCTAAAAGTCGCATCAAAATCCGCCTGTCGAAATCTTCCATAAGTCGAAAACTCGAATTTTTTGGCGTCTCCCTTGAAGTTCGACTTGTAGAGGTTCTACTGTATCTTCATTAGGTTCTGACTTCAAATATGAAATTTCATGTCAATAATTTATTACAAAGGCAGTTATTAGGGTTTTTGTACTGGGCCATCTCCCTTTCTTTTAGCCGATTCCACTGAAAATTTACAACTGTCGTTCTTATGGAATTTTAAATTCAAATTTGAAATTTTGTGTCGATAAAATCATTAGATTGGCAGTTATTATGATTTTTGAATTGAGCATCCTCCTTCTGACTCCTATTCCACCGATTACGAGGGAATTTAATAGGTGCCATTCTCCTGAGGTTTTGAATTTAAATATAAAATTTCATGTCGATACGTTCATTACATCGGCAGTTATTGGTTGTTGTGTGTTGAGCGCCCCCTTTGATCCCCTCCTTTCAATCAGCTGATTCCACTGAAAATCGATATGTCGTCTTTAGAAGGTTCTGGTTACACATATATAAAATTTTGTGTTGGTACAATCTATCGGGAGTTATCGTGTTATGTTCACAGAAACATATAGGACCTTTTTAAATTTCTTTTTATCATTTTTGTAATCAGAGGGTCATTACAGCGGCAGTTATTAGCGTTTTCTTGAATCCTAATCTCCCCCCCCCCCTTCCCTTTGGTCGATTTGGCTGAAAGGCAATAGGTGTCCTTATGGGGTTCTGGACACACGTATAAAATGTCTCGATACATTTATTATATTTGGGAGTTATCATGTTCACAGACATACATTTATTTTTTTAATTTTTGAATCAGAATTTCGGAAAACATGAAATCCCAGTGAGTCAACTTGTGTGAGTATCTGCGAAGATATATATATATATCCAGATATATATCGACAGAAAATTTTATACGTGCATCCAGAACCCATAAGGACGATACATCGATTTTTCGCCAAATCTGCCAAAGAGAAGGGGTAGATTGAGGCATGAGGAGGGCTTAACACAAAACTCTAATAACTACAAATTTAGTATGAGAATTCAGAAGCTCATATGCATATCTTTATTTTCAATTATTTTTTACTCTATCAATATTCATATTAGATATTATTGACAGTTAGTTATTGTGACTCCTGCCTGGGTTTTAACTTCGTGGCCTACTACCAGAGAGCTCTTTCATCCCTCTGAGTGACATGACACTGACTCTACAATGGGAGTCCTAAATTTTGCCTACTCTAAGCTCTTATTCACCTGGGGTAAGTCTTTAACTTCTGACATCATACATGGTTCGGGACTATCGCTTAACGTCGCATCCGAACGATGGCGTGCTCAGTAAGTGACAGCGAACACTCTGGTATGATATTGAACGTAGGAGACGCAAGCATATATGAGATATGATCTCCCACAGTTGAATGCGGCTTCCTGTCTGTAAGTGTTCTACTCTATCGTTGGGTATGACGATGAATCAATGGAACATTTGAGATGGCGTGTTTACTCTCTCTGCTTGTCTGTTATCATTGCCTGTTTGCCATTATTATTGCCCGTTTGCCCTCTCGCTTTGCCAGTATCATTCCCTGTTTGCCCGTGTGTATGTCTGCTCTTCATACTAGTCCGTCTACTCAAGGCGGTAGGTAGACACTTCATTAACAAACCAAACATTCTTGTTTGCACAGGTAAAACATACCACTTTCAGCAGCCAAGTAACCACACATTTGGCTCCCTGCAAGACTTAACCCTCCGCTAGCCACAAACGTTCTATTAGATGAAGGAAGTTGACATGATTAACATTTAAAAAAATATTGAATGTTAACATAAAATGATTCCTTATACCCACTACATTTTTACAGAAAGTTATGGTATCAGCGTTTTTTTTTGTATCACTGTTACTTCAGCGTAATTCTAAGAGTGATGCATGTTTTTCTAATATGGAACTACTCCGTAATGACAAAAATCATACAATTATAAAAAAACAAAAAACGGTGGAGGCCCTTAGGACATAGAGCTCGGAAAATTCGTTGAGCACGCCGTCCTTCGGATGGGACGTTAAGCGATGGTTCCGAAACTGAGCAATGTTAGGTACTCGTTAACAAAACCCTACCCTAAATGGGTTGGACTTCCACAGTAGAGTCTGGCTCATGTCTATCAGCGCGACGAAAGAGCGCTTTGGTAGTTGGCGATGATATGACCTCATAGTTAAAGGTCGGGCATGAGTTACAACATACAAACAATAATAAAAAATAACAAAATTTAAAATTTGTTGCTATTCGTTACAGAAATTTATTGTACATTCTTTGGAATGCTATGACTGTGTTCACATTGGTCCTCTCTCAAATCTGAAGGCACTTTGTTATATACAAATTTAATAAGGTCCATTTTTTTTTAGTACTAACCGTTTTCGTATAAATCTTTTTAAGACGATTTTGCTATATATTTCGCAAAAATTGTAGACATGAAGAGTTGTATTTCATATGAAATATCAAGTGTGTATCCCGAACCTTATCTGGGGCCACTTGATTTTCAGCCAAATGGCGGGGGAGGGGGGGGGGGGACATAAATACCGCATAACTACCGATGTAATGCATGTATGAGCATTACATTTTATATGGAAATCCAAAACCCATGTAAGGCCGATACTTATTAATTTTCAGCCAAATCGATCAGAGGAAAGTGAAGAATCAGTAGTAGGGGCCCAAAACGCCTAGCAACTGTCCATGTAATGAATATATCAACATGAAATTTAGTGAAATGATTCACATCTCCCTAAGTAAGACACCTATTAATTTTCAGACATATCAGTGATATAGGTTCAGAGGAATAGCGAAAATGTATTAAATTAATTGGCGCGGGGAAATGAACATTGCCGGTGATTCATTTTTTTGAGAAAGTTCAATGTTGAAGTATTAACAAAAAATAATCTTTAGAAAAAAAAAATATACAAGTTTCATTCGAAATTTATAGCAGGAGTCGATCATAAAATACCTTGAAATTATCTTTCAAGAGGTGTCATTTGTAAATGCGCTTTCAGAGACTCTATAAACACGATGAATAAAAATGCTTTTTTTATTTATTTTTTTAACTATAAAACCTTGTATTTGTGAGTTTTCATGAGTTATTGAGTGTTTTTTACGATTATTTTTTTATATACTTACATATATATTTCCTTTTCTTCTGAAGTTTATTTTTCAATTTTTATTTTTGATTTAAGTTATTTCTAAGTTGCAGTGTATATAACGAGAGATTGAAATTTGAACCATTGCTTCCCATCATTCTTTTAACACATTAATTGACAAGCAGTCGTGATAGATGACTTTTGACTTATTCACTCAACTGAGAGGCTGGCCCAAGCTGCGCAGGCAGGAGGAAGTTGGATGCAGTTATAATTATGCATATTTGCGTCATATCACATCAGCTAATACAAATGGACATCATGACACACCAACTGACGTCATTTTATTTTTATCACTGTGCCAGAACATACAAATTTATACTACTTTTTTTTTTTACTTTCTATAAAACTGTTGAAACCACATCCGGCTTCCAATTGAAAAACTAACGGTAGAACAAAGAGGTACCCATTCAAGATGTTTACCGTTTTAAAAATCCTTTCCCTAAGTCGACTGGTTTTACAGAGCGGATTGAATTGCTGCCAGCCATTGTCTACGGGGCGAATCTCCATTCTGTCACATTTAACTGTCTCTAAAGTTGTCTTCAATAGCTCTCGGTCGAATTCAAGTGAAATTGGTCGAATAACATCCAAATCGATTGAATTCAGTAGCCAGCTCCTACAAAAGCCTCTCAATTAGACCATCAGATAAATCCCTTTTGACGCCCAAACAACTCATCGTTCTTGTTAAACTTTAACTACTGCAGTTTTCCTTCGAAATGAATGGTTATTTCCAAGAGCCTTGCAGACTGAAGATAGTAAAATGAAATCCTTATGAAGAGTAATTGCCTTACAGCTGTCTATATTATAATCAGAACTGGTTTTCGTCCATTGTATGTCACAATTTAGTGCAAAAGGATGTGTTTTATTAATTTATTTTACACTAACCGGCTTTCGAGGTTGCCTTCATCATCGGGCTAATAAAACATAAAATTGTTAATTTTTTGCATTGTTTTTGTATTTTTCATTTATTAGTGTTTTATTTTATTTATTTATATTCCTTTGACTGTTTTATAAGACTGCCTGATGTCGAGGGCAACTTCAAAAGCCGGCTAGCATAAAGTAAATTAATAAAATCTATGAGAGGTATATATATCTAAATTTGTATTTTATTAACTTTGAAATAATCCCTTCTCACTACATCAGCCATTTTCACATTATTATTTTGATTTCAATTGAGACGAAAACTAATTAACGAATCCTGGAAATCTGGCAAAGAGCTAACAGTTGATTACCAGTACATATGTAATTACATTATGGTAAGTACCCTGGCACTCACTAAGACACCAAAATGTGAACTGCAGTGTCATCGTCCATGTTAAGGCCGAAAGTGAAATAAAGTTTATTAAAACAATGGGGTATATGTGGAGGGGGTGACGCCATTAGTGAAGTGTATGTACTTTGGATAGTGGCTAGTAGAGGTCACTGCGGCCATAGTTGTTTTAGTTAACCTGACCGGTCAGTCAAGTCCAGTCTGACTGTCTGTTGAGAAGTGCCCTCAGCCCTTTGCTGCACATCTGCCGGTATTAACACTCCATGGTACTTTAGTGCCGAGTTCAGGCCAATACTAAATAGTGACAAACCACTGAGTAAAGACGCTGTAGTGAACGAAAGCTGGTTCTAGTAACTAGAAAGAGAAAAAAGAAAAAAAAAACAAGGAATTTTATTCCTTATTATTATTATTTTATAACTGTTATAAAAAAATAATAATAAGGAATAAAATTTCTTGTTAAAACAGTATTTGATAGTGTATTTACCATTGGGTATGCTAAAGGCTCAATGCTTGTTGATTTCTTCAAACGCCCACGTCCAAGCTTACTTGTCTAAGTGGATGGTCGACCAGAGAGGGAGATTTACGTCGATGAAATTTATTAGTTTATTGCTCTTCTTTCAATACCAATAAAGACTGTTTGGGCTAAAAATCAACAGTTGAGTCACAAAAGAGCTTTTAAATTCGATTCTAAATTTTGTGTTGATAAATTCATTACATGGGAAGTTGGGGTTTTTGATTCGAGTCCCCTTCACTGAACCCCCTCTTTCATACAGCTTATTTCGCTGAAAATCAATAGGTGTTGTCCTTTTGTGCTAGTGGATACACATATAAATTTTCAAGTCCCAACATGAAGCCCGAGAATAAGAAACTTTGAAATTTTCAACAAATAGATAAATTGGTTTAAACGTGAGAGTGGAAACTTAGTATATTAATTTGAGCTGGGGAAGTATATTACCAAAAAGGATAGGGGTCCTTAGGCATAAATAGACAAAATTTTATTTGTGGATCCAGAAAAAATTGTCAAAAATGGTTAGTGCGGGTTGGCGAACCATCCCTAACTAGCTCCCTATCCATTTCTGACCAGTTTTGCTGGATCATTGTATAAAATTTCGATCCATTCGTTACATCGGCAAATATTCCGCTATTAGTCCACTCTCCCCCCTCCCACCAGCTTTCCCGTTCCCAGGAGGAACGTCATCTGTCGGTTTTCAACGAAATCTGCCGAAGGTAAGACGATAATGAGAGGGTGGGAAACAACATAAGTACAGATTTTTTTATTTTTTTTGTTTTCATTTTTGAAATTAGGGTTAATAGAAAACCTTAGATCCTAGGCCGGATTTGAACCCACGATCTTGAGAGATTCCATAGGTAAGAACGCTACCACTAGTACTAACTCATTAATTGTAATATTAACATTCGAATATCACTTTAATGATTGGCATTTTAGTGCTATATTTGAATGAAATAAAAGTAAATAACTTCATATCTCATATTTCTCATAATTACTGTGAAATACGTCACTATGTTTGTGACTTTGTGAATAGCTGGTTTCCACATGACCAAATGGAGTGGGGGAGGAGGGAGGGGGGGATGTAAGGAGGAGTTACATCAAAGGCACATCCCTGTAAATACCTAAGGGTAGTTTAGGGATGGGAATTTCACGTGCTATGTCGTCGTGTGCATGTAGTCGTGTGTAGGACGTCGTGTCCATGTAGTCGTTTGTATGTTGTCGTGTGCCAAAGGGAAGACCCTATTAAAGTCTCCTTTAGACTAACACGATGCTGTCCACTTACCTCCAGTGGCTGTCTGCTAATTAATATACCCGTTTTACATAAACTAACAAGAAGTGGAGGGGATAAGCACAATGTGTTTCTCTCCTGGCAACTTTGTCAGCAAATTATAATTACTCTTTAATAAGGACTTTCAAATTTGAAAAATCCTTATGAAGTGAAACCACTTTTAAATTGTTTCGTGATGAAAGTGCAACGCAAGTGACGCACAATGAAGTCAGCAGAAAATCATTATTATACCCGTTATTTAGCTGAGTTTACGAAGCTCTTTCTTAGGCGACTCATGTATTTCGTTGTACTCGTACTCCTCTTAAACCCCTTTACCGATCACATTGAAATTTGCCACGATGGTAGTGGACACGGTGACGATGGTTTACTACAAAATAAATCTGAAATCGAACATACCACGGAGGAATAATCACCGAAAAACGAAATCCCCATTGAAATCAATTGAGAGACAAAATTCTCGCGCAAAATAGAATTTTTCGATTTCAAATGTAAAAATCCGGGCGAAGCCCTTTTCGGTTTACCATCGAACACCACTTTTTTGAGCCGTTTTTTTCAGTGTTCTAACGAACAAACTTCGACGTTTTTTCGATAAACATATTCACAGCTGTTGTTGTCTACAAAAAGGCTAAAAAAAATCCATTGAATTCAATTGAAATCTATTTAAAGTATTAATATATTCATAAAGAACATACAAGGTGAGAAGTTACTGATAATTATTAAAACATTAACTGAGTTTTTTTATTCAGATATGCCTGACTCAGCTCACTTTTTGCAAACAGCAGAATGTATTGCACACCTAGTAATAGTTATTACGACTCATGCCCGGACATTTACTTCCAGGCTACTAACTAGTAGGCGATATAAACTCGTAGTAAAAGCCCGGGCATGAGACAAAATAACTAATTCATTGTGGAGGGTAGGATTAGAGACATAATATTCTTAGAATTGGTTTGAAAGGACTGGATGCACTTGATGTTAGAAAGCTTAAAAATATATATAGGTATGCAATTAAAAAATAGAATTAGATATTGTGACTCATGCCCGGACTTTAACTATGAGATCACAGTGTCAACTTCTGCTACTGTGGGAGTCCTAAATTTTGCCAAACCAGGTTTATTCACCTTAGGTCATTAAGGAGTACCTGACATTGTACAGACTCGGGACCATCGCTTAATGTCCCATCCGAACGACGTCGTGCTTAAGATTATTTTATCTCCCAGACAAAATAAACCTCGGCCGGGTTTCGAACCAACGACCTTAAGCTCAGAAGGCAAGCACGCATACTACTGAGCTACCGGCGCCCTCAAAAAAAGATAAAATAAGGTATGTTGCGATGTGGCCATTGCAGGACTGCTTATACCAACCACTCTTTTACAGACCACTCTCTCTCCCCCTTCCCTTTCTCAAAATGACCATCGCTTAACGTCCCATTCGAAGGACGGCGTGATCAAGGTTTTTTACCTCTCGGATAAAAAACCTGAGGGCCTCGAACCCAAGATCTTGAGCTAGGTAGGCACGCCTGTTATCACTGAGCCACCGGCGCTTTCTACTATATTTATATTAATTAAAACTATTGTTTTATTTTTAGAGAATAAAGCTGTGAACGCTGTAAATGATAATGAATGACAATTACGAATGTTTAACACCACAAAATGTGTACATGTAACATTCGCCCTCCGCCGTGGTAACTGCCTGTCCTTATTAAATGGAAACTAGCCATTACCTCATGACTCTTCCTCTAAAAAAAAAAAAAAAAAAAAAAAATCAACGACAATAAATTTCCCCAGCATGAACTAAGTTTTCGCTCTCTAGAAAACCAATCGACCTTTTGGGCTGAAAATATTAAATAAAAGTTATTACGATAGAAATTATAGAATATTGGTGAAAATCTGCCCAAAAAATAAAATATATACTGCTAGTATTTAAAGTATAAACAAGTACTACAAGCATTCAAATATCGAGCCAAAATTGTCGCACTTGATTAGAGTTGCCAGACTCCGTTGACTGAACACGTAAGACGGATGGACGAGGACCTTTATACCAAGGAAACTGGTCATTGTGACACCGGAGGGTAGGAGAAGAGTGGGACGACCCAGAAGAAGATGGCTGGAGACCGTAAACAGAGACGCAAGACGATTTGGTGCGGTGGACTGGTGGAGACTGGCCCAGGACAGAGCTGCATGGGGAAATTTCCTGTAGGAGGCCAAGGCTCTTGATGGGCTGTAGCTCCTATGATGATGATGGTTTATCATGGATTATATTGTTTATTTTCACCAGACATAACAAAGAACCATTGATTGATTAGATGGATTTATTATTTAAATTAGATAAGAAAGCAATACAAGTTCACATCGTTACAAACTGGTGGAAGGAATGTCAGTCCGGTCCTCGCTCGACGACAGAGTCGCCGTTGGCCTCGTAACCTCCTTGCCGAAGAGGACCCCCAAAAATTGGTGTGCAAATAGTTATTTTACCTATTGTTTACATAGTAAAGGGGGTTTAAGAATAGGACGGCAACCTGTAGATAGCCCCCGTTACTGTTAAACATCAACAGTTGATGCGACATAAAACTTACAACCAACTAAACTACAATCTCACAGCTCAAATTAATGGGTAACAAGTCAAACTAATGTTCGGTAGGAAATGAGTCTCGGTGGAACGAAGAGAGGTTAGAGCCAAGCCCCATCTTAAATAAATGGTGCGGTTAACGTAACACGGGCTATATACTTAAATTACTTAACTACTCTAGTTGTACCAACGGACCTGGTTTAATTTTCTCTACGGGCACAATTAAAGTTTTCATTATACATCAGTTAGAAACCTGGTACATTTATCGTACTTTCCCGAAAGAAAAGTTAAACAATTATTGTTAATAATAATAATTATTGTTATTATTAATATGAAGATGGCTGATGTACTGAGAAGTGTTTATAAGATGTAGTATGACCTTTCACCGATTTCTATTAGAAGTAGTTAGCAGGCTTTCGAGGTTTCCCTCATCATCAGGCAGTCTACAAAAGAAACCATCCTTAATATAATATAAAGGCAACAAAGATAAATTAAATAGGAAAGGAGGAAGAGAGAGTCCCCCCTCCTCAACTCTAGAGAGGGGATGGGAGGTTTGTCCAGTCTCACGTACACCGTTCTCCCAGTTGTCTCAGATGGTGGACAGCAACTCGACTGTCCCCATCCATGATATTTTAAATTGTTAACGTTTTTACATTGTTTTATTTATTTATTTTTATAACAAAATTATTTAGTTTTCATTCAAAAATTTTTAAATTTTTTATCAGATATGGTTAATTTTTCAACTTTTTATAACTTAATATATTTATCTTTGTTGCCTTTATATTATATTAAGGATGGTTTTTTTTTTGTAGACTGCCTGATGATGAGGGAAACCTCGAAAGCTGGCTAGCTACTTCTAATAAAAATCTGTGAACCACGACTAGTTTCGTCAGTAAACGGACATCTTCAGGTGGAATCTTGCTAGAAAAGAGTTCAACGAACTCATACGAGTATCAGGGACTAGCTGAACACTGACAGTGTGATACTCGTACGTGTCCGTTGACCTCTTCTCTACCAAGATTCCACCTGAAGATGTCAGTTTACTGACGAAACTAGTCGTGTTTTAATAAATGTTGCACTGATACATCTTATTACATATATATATTTTTTTTTTTTTTTTTTTTTTTTTTTTTTTTTTTTCTTCTGGCTTTATGAACGGTGCATATTAGCCATGTCAATGTGTTATGTATAATTATTTAAGACATCCATGGCCCCGGGAGGGAGTTCTATCTACGAAATAAAACTCACTCCCGGACGGGATTCGAACCCGCAAACCATGGTGAGACCATGCGACCAAAGCCCTACGCTCTAGCCCGCACGGCCACCATTATTACATATTTAACAAGTAAGTCCACTACGTCTGCCTACACCCAAGAAATATAGTAGTTTTCTGTTTTGGAGAAAACTATTCATATGATTTTTTGTTAAATTTTTTTTTTAATGGGTTGAATTCAGAATTTTTTGTGTCATCTGCGGAGTATCTACTTTTTTCGGTAAATATGTTATAACATTTTTTATTCAAAATTTTGAATAAGGGAGCATCGTGAAAAAAAATGATCGACCCTTTAATTCTGTTTATGAATACAAGCCAAACCATTTTTCATAACCAAAATAGGATTATTTTTGTGGCTTTGAGGAGAGGGATAAATTTCTCTATCTTCTGTTTCTCTCGCACACCAGGCCACCCATTTAGCCTTAACCCTCTCTTCATCACTCCAATCAGCGGTGAACTCCTCCACTGAAATGTTAGTCATCTGTGGAGTCTGGAGTGGACCGCGAGGTGAAGAGGCAAGGACCTGGAGTTATTAATTAGTTAAACAGAGCCACTTGAGATGGGACAAGGCACAGATGCAATTAACAATCGCTCCACCTGGGCGTTGTGCCTCTCCGAGCATTACTGGTAACATAAGTTGGAGGCCCCCCCCCCCCCCCCCTCCCCCAACATCTCCGCAAACTTCCCTACACAACACAGTACCTCAGTCCCACTACCAACTTTCGTTTAAACTCCTCTCCGTCCCATTCAAGATCCTCACAGAGACATACAACTTCGTCAGGTTCCTCGTTCCAAAACCTGATACAATTTTGATTCACTCAAGTTCACTTCAGACCAATTACAATCAAAGTTTTCGCTTTGTCTGCTGCTTGAGTTTAAGCTAAAGTTGTGAAGTTTTCAAGTCTTGTGATTCTTGTGCATTAGTAGATTCAACAGAAGCAAGAAGAGTACAATATAAAAAGTCGTTGGTGTACTTCCCCAGCACAAAATCATCAATTACGTTTTCGCTCTCCCTTCAAAATCAATCGACCGTTTGGGCTAAAACTCCATAATTGAATAACATAATGACTGACAACATTTTGTGTTGATGTGTTCATTACATCGGCAGTTATTAGGATATATAGGTTAAGTACCCCTTCTCTGATCCCCCTTCCCTTCGGTTGATTGCGCTGTAAATTTATAGGTGTCGTCCTTATAAGGCTTTGAATTTACAAGTTTTTTTTATTAAGCGTCCCCTGGAATCCCCCTCTTCCTTTTCGCTGATTTAGGTTAAAATCGATAAGTGTCGTCCTTAGAGGGTTCTTGATACACATATAAAAATTCGTGTCGATACATTCATTCTATCGGGAGATATCGTGTATACATATACAGACTTTTTTTTTTTAATTTTTGGAATCAGAGGGTCGGAAAACATAAATTCTGTTGGAAATTCCGCATCGAGTTTCTGACCGATTACATAACTTCCCCTATACTTCTTATAGCTGAGAAATTATATTGTAAACATCAAGATAGTTTATAAAATAGATACACTTGATTATTGTGACTCATGACCGGGCTTTAAATCGAGGTCATGTCGCCCACAATCAGAGCACTCTGTCATTGTTCTGGAGAACATGAGCCCCATTCTAGTATGGGAAGTTTTAACGAGAACATAAACTAATAACTGCCGATAAAATGAATGTATCGACACAAAACTTCACATGAAGGGTCAGGGGAAAAAACCACGTAAGTCAATTTTTTTCCGAAATAGCGTTATTGATATCAATGGTTTCAGGATGAACGTCCGCATCTTTTGAGAGTCAGAACGCGGAAAAAACAGGAGTCAGGGAATATTAGCCTTTGAAGCTGTGCTGTAAGGGGAAAGAACAAAAGTTTCAAACTTTAATTTGTGTTTTTCTCAGTTTGGACCCTTCATATGTGAATTTAAAACCCCATAAGGATGACACAATAATTTACAACGGAATCGGGGGGGTTAACTCAATAACTCAAAAACCCTATTTTTTGCCGTTGTAATGAATGTATCGACATGATTTAGGAGCCCTTATATAAGTCTATTGAATATTAACACAAACAGTCGACTGGTTTTGTAGAGGATGGAAAGTTACTTGATTATTTCGTTCTGGGGAAGTACATTGCCGGTGATTTCCACCATTTCCACAGGGAATCTTGAAAAGTGTATTACCGAAAACTATTACAATACTAATCCTAGTACTAATGCTGGTACAGGAAGGTAAAGGAAATGAATAAATGGCTTCGCATCAAATACTTAGAGAAAATTAGCAAGTAAGGCTACGTTGGGGGTGATGAGGAGAGGAGGAAAATGGGGAGGGGGCATCTAATCAGCCGATGAAATCGATAACGACATAGAGAAGGCCGAGGGATAACCAGACATGACAGGGTGGCTCTTCATCCTTCCACCCCTTGACACCCCCTGTTTAACAGAGGGAGTAATGAAATTAAGTCTTGGGAATAAAACTTTGTGTAGACTGTGGCACAACCTGGCGGCTAAAGAGGGGTGGAGATGATAACCAGACAGAAGACAGGGCTGTAGGACAGGACTCTAGGGGGATAAGCATGCGATGGAACCAGCAGGACGATAGGGCAGAGTATAGCGCTGACTATATGGGCCACAGTCCAATAGAGAAGTTGGCTTTGGGAAGATAACCAGACACAGGGAAGGGCTTTAGAAAGATAATGAGACAGGAGATAGGGTTGCAGGACGATAGGAAAGAGCATAGCAATGGCTGAAAGGGTCATAGTCCAATACAGAAGTGGGCTTTGGGAAGATAACCTGAGACAGGGCAGGGCTTTAGGAAGGTAATGAACGCGAGATAGGGCTGCAGGACGATAGGACAGAGCATAGCACTTAAGGGTCATATTCCAATACAAAAGTGGGCTTTGGGAAGATAACCTAAGATAGGACAGAGCTTTGGGGAGATAATCCGACATGGGATGGGGTTGCAGGACGATAGGGCAGAGGACAACGGTTAGCTCTAAGGACGAAATTCAGATAAAGGGACAAACAGTTTGGTCCAGTAGACCTATGCCCCAGTGTCCAGCGGTCTAATGGTTCAGTGGGCTAATAAGACAATAGAAAGCAGAAAGTCAGATACAGGACGGATGTAAGACGACAACCAGACACGTGACAAGACTTCATTATAAGTCCCTCCCCTTTGATGCCTTGTACTTAAAACTGTGTAATGCAGTTAACGGGCAGTGCCAAGGCAGAACCTTGTTAGCGCACAACAGAATGCAGCTCCCCCCCCAAATTGGATTTCATTTAGTGACAATCTCCAAGACAGCTGCCACTAGTCTCATCACAGCTGAGTTATGAGTCTATTTTATCAGATTATCTCCTGACATATGAGCTTAGGATTAGTGCCACGTCAGCAGTCTAACACCGGCTTTGTTCCGGCTTAAATTGATACTGACATGTAAGTAATCTGAAGGTAGACCCTCCTTGCCCCATTACAGCCATCCGTAATGGAAGAATTTTCCATATTTAGACTAAGATAACGGTGGAAGCATATTCTGGAAGGTAACATCCTCGATTTTACTTCTCCAGGTATACGAAGAATAGGGGAAGTTATGGAGTTCGTGAAAAATTCGATTTGGAGTTTTCAACGGAATTTTGTATTTCCCGACATCCAGATTCCAGGAAAAAAAAAAAAAATAGTCGTCGCTGAATTACCGGCAATGTACTTCCCAAGTACGAATTAATCAATTAATTTTTCGCTCCCCCTCCAAAACAATTCGACCGTTTATTAATAATAAATAATTAATTAGACCGTAATAGGATTTCAAATTTACATATGAAATTTTGTGTTGATACATTCATTCTATCGGTAATTAGTAGAGTTTTGAAGTTAAGCCTCCCCCCTAATCCCCCCTTTACCTACGGTGGATTTGGCTAAAAATTAATAGGTGTCGTCGTTGAAGGGTTTTGGTTACACATATAAAATTTCGTGTCGATACATTCATTCTACCGGGAGTTATCGCATTCACTGACAGACTTTTTTTTCATATTTAGAATAGAAAGGTCGGAAAACGTAAAATTCCGTTGAAAACTTCGCATCGAATTTTCAACCGATTACATAACATCCCCTATACTTCGTATAGCTGGGGAAGTAAATATTCTGTCTGTGAACACGATAACTGGCAAAATCCTCACAATATTTTATATGTGAATCCAGAACCTTCAAACGATGTCACCTAACGATTTTCAGCCAAATCGGCCGAAGGGAGAGGCTTATCTCAAACAGTCTAATAACTGCCGATGTAATGCATTCATCAACACAAAATTTAATAAGAGGATTTAGGAGCCCCTATATAAGTCAGACTATTGAATATTAGCGAAAACGGTCGACTGGTTGTGGAGGGGGAACAAAAAGTTAATAGATTAATTCGTGCTGGGATTCACCGACGACTATTTTATCTTCAATAGGGCTTCGTTAGTCATTACGTTAGTCATCTTATTACGAGGATCTAATTCTCTCTGTAAGCTACAGATATTTCTAAAACTACTGTTCTCACGAGGTTTGTGGTCATCCATTACAATTCAATTATTCTTCTATTTTAGCGAACACGCTTCCATTAAAACTTCAACCATAGACAATCAGAAGAAACTGAGGTAAAAATATAGGTTGCAAAATAAAAATGTAGTCTGACCTCACACAGATTTTATTATTTTATGCTAGCCGCCTTTCGAGGTTGTCCTCATCATCAGGCAGTCTACAAAAATCCCATCATTTAGTTTAAAAAAAAAGTGAAACAGGTAAAAAATTCTACTCAGTTTCTAAAATACTTAAATATTATATTTATGCGTTAAATAAATAAACTCAAGTTTTTAAGAAGTAACAAAAATTCAATAAAGTAGGAAGATGGATATTTTTTTTTGAATAGTTTCATATAAATATGCTTTTTACCTGGGAGGTGAAAAAATCTTAAGCGATGGTTCCATGCCTGTACGATGTGAGGTACTCGTTAAAGACCCCTACCCTAAGCGAATAAACCTGGGGACTCCCATAGTAGAGTGCGACGAAAGTGCGCTCTGGTAGTAGGCGTTATGACAACATAGTTAAGCCCGGGCATGATTCATAAGAACTAATTATATGTGTTTGTTTTAATCTTATTTAATAACTTTTAAAAACATTACATTATTTTTTTTTAATTGTATGTTTATTATTTTTCAATGTTTTTTTATATCAATTTATTTCATTTTTTGTTATATCTTTTGTGACGTGTAGAATGGGGGGGTCACAAAGAATAAAAGAAATTGTTATTCTTTATAAAAATAGTAGGAAAAAAATAGTAAGTACAAATAAATAAAAATGTAGGTACATCTTGGCAAAAGATATTAAAAGCAAGAAAAAAGAATATGATTAATTGTAAAAGAAAAGACTAACCTGATGACATTGGGTGGGGGAAAAGATGGCGAGAAGGGCAGAAGGAGCCGACTCGTGGTAGTAGGGTTTTGTAGGATCTTGGAGGAGGTGTGGTGTGATTTAGAGCATCTTGGAGGAGGTGTAGTCTGTTTTTGGAGGAACTTGGAGGAGGTGTCGGGTGTTTTGAAGAGCGTAGAAGATGGAAGATAGCACATTTATATGAAGGATTGTCGTGGAAGAAGAATAAAGAAAAGTCCCGAGAAGGTTAAATTTTGTATATGGAAGGAAGAAAAGGCTGAGAAGAAAGTTACGAAGAAGGAAAGATACAAAAGAGGATATAGGATGCCGTGAGTTGCCAGAAATTTTATAATCCATATTTATAACCATATAGTTTGTTGTCATTTGCCAAGAGTACATTTTTTTGTCTAAATTAACTTATAGGAGGTTTATTTAATCTATTGTCAAAAAATTATAATAGTTTATTAACCCATTAACCTTTTTTTTTAAACCATTTACAAAAAGAAATTAAAAATATACAACTTATAAAACCTTATGATTAAAAAATGTAGTTATCATTTTTCCTTCATTTTTACCTAAGCACTCTAATTAAGGAAAAGAATGCCACCCCTGTTTTTTTTTTGTTAGATTTATAAATTAAAGTAGGAAACTAATCAATTCATAGAATCATTAGTTGTCTCATTGGCGCCCAACGTGGGGCATTTGCTAAAAAAAATTAACAGATAATCAATTCATAGAATCATAAGTTGTCTCATTGGCGCCCAACGTTTTGGCAATAAAAATGATGGAATAGAGGAAAAAAAAAAAATTTTGAGTTGTCCAGATTTATAAGTTTAGAAATTGCTGTGATATATTTTATGTATTATATTTATTATAGAGGATAGATTTGTGAAGCAAGATGGCGGACGAGGACACAGGTGAGTCGACCCATAGCATGGCGGGAGAGCAAGGTCCGGAGTTTGTTTACGATGGGGAGGCGGGAGAATTAGCTGCAGGAATGGACGGAATCGGGAGTGGCCTCGGCGGATTAGGGCTCCGGAACGTAGATAGCGATGTTCGGGAATCTGGATTTGTAGAAGGAACGGGAGAAAATTCTATTATAGTCACGAGTCCGCTTATAGGGAAGTCGAATTCGGGGGATGAGGATGCAAACAAAAAGAAAGACGATAATCCGTTTAATCCGAGCCTATTTGAGCAAATGATGGATCGTATGGAACAGTTAAGTTGTAAGATAGAAACTAATAAAAAAGAAATAATCGAGTCGGTTGAGCAAAGGTTTGGGTTTTTTGAAATACACATAAGTAAAAATATAGAGCAACTAAGGGGGGAACAACAAAATAATTTAATAACAGTTAAAAAAAATTTAGAACAAAGTAAAAATGTAAACAAAACCAATATTGAAGAACTAGATATAATAGTTAAAACCGTTCACCAGGGGATACTAGAGACAAATGCTAACGTTAATGCATCCGTGGAACAAGTGAGAATGGAAACGCTCCAGAATATAACCGATGAAAAAAAAAATACCGAAATAATAGTGGAGACAAAAACAGATCTTATTGAAGTTGAAAATAAATGTGAAAATAAATTAATAACAGATGAGAAAAATAAATTAAATGAAATAGGTAATGCTCAGAAAAATGAATTAGAAATAAGTAAAAGCAAATCAAATAGGAACAAAAATAGAAAGAAAATAGAAAAATAAAATTGAACAAAGAAATAAATAAAGATTATATTCCGTTTAATGCATTATGTAGGCTAGGTTTTATTAGAAAAAGTTATACATTTTCAAAAATATCCAATGATAAAATAAAAAACAAAAATATCGTTATCTTGAAAGTAAAATTAGCAGAAATAAATTATAAGAATATTTGTAAAGGAAATTTGGGCCATATTTGCCAAGAAAGCTGTGATGAGAAAAAATTAAAGAAAACTAATCATAAAAGAAAAGCTAAAGTAATGTTGCAGCCAAAGTCGAGGAGAATTAGATATCGGAAAATAAATTGGTACAGATATGGAAATAAACAGAAACAAAGTAAGCACTTTAAAATACCACAACTAATAAGCTTAAGTAAAAAGATCCCTAAATTAAAGAAAATTAAAAATCATAAGAAATTAAAAAAAAAAATGTCTGTAAATAAAAAAACAAATGGATTATTCTATGATAAGGAACTTGTGTAATTGGATTTTTAAATGAACTTATGGATATGGTTTGTGTTTTTTAAATATATTTTTCTTAAATCATAATAATTAAAAATAAAATAAAATTATAAATTAAAAGTAATCAGCTAATGAATAAATTGTTTTTATTACGAAGTATCAAATAATAGCTTTGTTGTGTGTTTCTCACCTTGGAAATAAAGATTTAAAAAAATCTTAAATTGAGAAGTCGAAACTATTGAAATATGAAAATCAAAATATAATAAAATCTGAATTGGTAGTACGGTCACTTATAAAACTGATATCACTAAACCAACATGTTGATGGAAGATAGATTCTGGTGGAGAGACGGACTGCAACTAACGGGATCCTGTGGGGCAGAGAGGTAGTACACACTTCAAATAGGATTATGATAGTTTGACCCATATAAACAATGCATGTAGGTCTGACCTAATGACCGATATCTAGCTAAAAAAAAATGGTAATATAATTCGATTCTTGATATTTTGTGAATTTGTGATGTAGAGAGAATTTATTGAAGTCTTGTGTCATGTTGTAATAAAAATAATTAAATAATAAAAAAAAAAAAATAAAAAAAATAAATAAATAATAGATACATATGTGATAGTAAGATGTTGTGGGACGAGATTTCTAATAGAAATAAAAGACGTTGTCTTCCCACTGTTTTATTTATACCAGAACCGGTTTTCGACGCAACAGCGTCATCATCAGTGGTTCATCCACCCACACAGCACAGCGGTTCTGTGCTGTGTGGGTGGATGAACCACTGATGATGACGCTGTTGCGTCGAAAACCGGTTCTGGTATAAATAAAACAGTGGGAAGACAACGTCTTTTATTTCTATTAGAAATCTCGTCCCACAACATCTTACTATCACATATGAACATCATGTCTCGTCGGACATCTTTCAAAGATATAAACCAGGAATCTGTCCAGCCAGTTATCTTCCAACCGCTGTGCTGTGTGGGTGGATGAACCACTGATGATGACGCTGTTGCGTCGAAAACCGGTTCTGGTATAAATAAAACAGTGGGAAGACAACGTCTTTTATTTCTATTAAATAATAGATAGTTATCAGTTTAAAGGAAGGTGGTGTGTTGTGTCCGAGAGGATTAGAGGTCTTACAGAATTAGAGAAGCCCCACTGACCCATATTACCATATGTTTCCTGGGAAGATAGCGGAAATGGTGTCAGCTAGGTTATGTGTCGGTAAGGCAGCATGAGAGGTTGGGATCTGACAAATAGGTATAGCTGTGGAGAGGGGAGAAACCATTTTAACTGCGGTCTTCGAGCGTTCTTGTCGAGTGTTTTTGTTGGAGACATAATAACATTATGTGACTTGTCGGTCTTTGCTATTGCAATTTTGTTTTGATCAAGTATGACCTCTTATATGTTCCAATCATGAGAAACCTTGCTCCATGTGTGTGTGGATCGGCTTGTCTGGGTCATATAAGCCTCGCTTGATCATATGTTTTTTTTCTTAGTTTATGAAATTGAATTTGTTTTTTTTTTGTTTGCTATGCATGTTCTTACATTTTATGGTTATATAGAAATTTTAGAAAAAAAATTTTTTTTTATTAGCTATGGATTATTTATTAGGAAATATGTGATATTGTTAAAAAAAAAAAAAAAAAGTGTTTAGTGCCTTCTCCACTCTGAACAAAATTTTGATATTTTAATATTTTTTTATGATAAAAAAAACAAAATTATTTATTGAAATTATATTATATTCAAAGATGGGTGTTGTGATTTTTATGGTAAATTTTATATAGAGGTTTATATGAGCCTAAGCTAGTTAGTGATATATTTTGCATGTGTTAATGGATGTAGGGTGTTTTGAAAAAAAAAAAAAAATTAATAAAAAGAAAAAAAAAATTGTTTGCTAGTTAATGTATTATTGCTTTAAAAAAAAAAAAAAAAAAAAAAAAATTGTTTGCTAATTAATGTATTATTGCTTTAAAAAAAAAAAAAAAAAAATTTGTTTGCTAGTTAATGTATTATTGCTTTAAAAAAAAAAAAAAAAAAAAAATTGTTTGCTAGTTACCTTTATATATAAAAAAAAAAAAAAAAAATGGTTTCTATGAAATTGTACATGTTATAATATTGGTTAGAGGATTGATTGCATAAGTATTTAAAAATGTTATTAGGATGTTTGAGAGAGGATATTGTATTATTGAAAAAAAAAAAAAAAAATGTTTACATACTGTTTACATAAAATATGTGTCAAAAGGTTCAAAGTATTTGTATGCATAGGGCTGTAAAGAATAACAGATTTCTTTTGTATATAGGAAGGGGATATGTGACGTGTAGAATGGGGGGGTCACAAAGAATAAAAGAAATTGTTATTCTTTATAAAAATAGTAGGAAAAAAATAGTAAGTACAAATAAATTAAAATGTAGGTACATCTTGGCAAAAGATATTAAAAGCTAGAAAAAAGAATATGATTAATTGTAAATGAAAAGACTAACCTGATGACATTGGGTGGGGGAAAGATGGCGAGAAGGGCAGAAGGAGCCGACTCGTGGTAGTAGGGTTTTGTAGGATCTTGGAGGAGGTGTGGTGTGATTTAGAGCATCTTGGAGGAGGTGTAGTCTGTTTTTGGAGGAACTTGGAGGAGGTGTCGGGTGTTTTGAAGAGCGTAGAAGATGGAAGATAGCACATTTATATGAAGGATTGTCGTGGAAGAAGAATAAAGAAAAGTCCCGAGAAGGTTAAATTTTGTATATGGAAGGAAGAAAAGGCTGAGAAGAAAGTTACGAAGAAGGAAAGATACAAAAGAGGATATAGGATGCCGTGAGTTGCCAGAAATTTTATAATCCATATTTATAACCATATAGTTTGTTGTCATTTGCCAAGAGTACATTTTTTTGTCTAAATTAACTTATAGGAGGTTTATTTAATCTATTGTCAAAAAATTATAATAGTTTACTAACCCATTAACCTTTTTTTTTAAACCATTTACAATAAGAAATTAAAAATATACAACTTATAAAACCTTATGATTAAAAAATGTAGTTATCATTTTTCCTTCATTTTTACCTAAGCACTCTAAATAAGGAAAAGGATGCCACCCCTGTTTTTTTTGTTAGATTTATAAATTAAAGTAGGAAACTAATCAATTCATAGAATCATTAGTTGTCTCATTGGCGCCCAACGTGGGGCATTTGCTAAAAAAAATGAACAGATAATCAATTCAAAGAATTATTAGTTGTCTCACTTTATTGATTTTATTTATTTATTTAACGCATACATACAATATTTTATGTAAGTATTTCTGAAACTAGAATTTTTATACCTGTTTTACTTTTTATTTTATTGAATGATGAGTTTTTTGAAGATTGCCTGATGATGAGTTACGATAAGTTAGACCACATTTTTACTTTACAACCTGTGAAATCACTTTTCACAATATATCATACAAATAATTGAAAATACTGGAGATGAAATCATAATAAATAATTGCACAAAGACTTGCTGAAAAGCTTAAGCTATCCTTGGATTTGTGAAAAAATATAATGTATGAGGTGCATAATCTATTACCAAATTTTTTTTGTTGAGGGGGAATTTCTGAGATTAATAGATAAAGTAAATACAAACATTTTAAAAAAAAAGTACCTTTCCAGAAAGTTGAGAGAAAACTGAACTATCACTCACCTGAAAAAAATAAAAAATAACAATTAGGATACTTCGAATTTTCTTATAATTAATTATGGTATAATCACGCTATATGGTAAAATGAGCCCGACTACGGGGATCCTAAATTTTGCCTACCCTTAATTATTATTCACCTAGGGCACGAGACTGACATCTGCTCAAGGTTTTTGGAAACCTTACGAAACCTATGTTATTTTATCTTTTGGAAATAATTTTAACTGTGTTAACTTTAACTAAATTTAATTTCATATATAATAGAGGAAAGTTTATATATAAGAAAGTAACTTCAAACAACACAGTTAACAATAATAATCCTAAAAGTTAATTCAATATAAATAAACAAATATAAATAGGTATATAAATCCTTAACTCCTCTTTCATAGGATTACAAACAGAATGTTTTACCACGTGGGTAACATTCTAATAACGCAATGCTCTCGCCATCTTGGCAACCTAGGTGCCGCCATTTTGCACATTAGCATTGTCCCAGAATTCTCCTTTATTACCTACTTATAAAGCTATATTGTCTTGTATTTATGCCTCGTTGGCTCTTGGATAACGACTGGGTTATGTAATTTCTTCCATACATTTGAATATATATACATTTTTTTCTTTCTTTTCAAGCTAAGGTGTAGAGTTGAGGGTGGATGCTACAATGTGGGAAAAAAGAGAAGATTCCCCCCAGACGTAGACACTAAATCAGAGGGATGCGTCTATCCCCGGAGGGAGCATTTTCTGAAATAGCTGAACACAAGGATAAATAGCGTCTATATATATTTATGAGGACAGAATGGTTCCAACAAGTCATTTCAGATGGTTGTCCCACATGTCTTAGACCTCAGACCCCAACAGACACTACACATGGGACACTGTATGTCTCGGCAGCAGAGAAACACAAGATATATCGATATTTCTAAAATTAATATGTTATATCGATGTAGTGAATAAACTAGTTAGTTATTGTGACTCTTGAACAGCGCTTTTCGTTAAAAAACTACGTCATATCGCCTACTACCAGAGCACTCCTCCGTCGCTTTGGTGGAGTTTTTTAGCTGATGGAGAAGTAATTTAACAGTTCACCTATTTCCTATTAGTCTAGGCTAATGTAAAATAATAGTCCTAATTAGACGGTAAAAAATCAATAAATGAATCTTAAACCCGAATCTAAAATGACTCGAGTTCCAATTCAGATTGTCGTTGGAAACTTGGACCTAGCTGAGTGGAGTTGATGCTTAGTTAAATTAATAATTGTCAACTAGTTGTGCAACTTTGAGGCGGTAATTATATTTATGGTTAATCAAAGCTGTCAACTAGTTGAACATTCTCGCTGGAACACTAAGTAGGTTGTAACTAAACTAAAAGGACATCGCTCCTTCTTGGCAATAATAACAGGTAAAAATAGACCCTTATTAACAATGGAAAATACAATTGCGATATATCGGGTCACTTATACGTCCCATAGGTTCATAGTGACTAGAAGAAGGGACGTGTAAGTATCCCGAAATATTGTCAGAAAAAAGAAGACACCTCTGGAAGAAATGTCGGAAAAAACCAACAATTTTACATCCCAGAGAAGTTTATGAAATACAAATACAATTGCCTCCTACTATTTTTGTACATACTCCCGATGAAAAAGTTTTATATATTTTTTTATTTTTTATTTTCCAGTCTTTGGACTACTAAAATTCATCCATAGTCCGAATTTAATTGCTCTATGAAAGGACAGTCTTGAGAGATAAATAGTCATATTATGAGTATATATATTGTAACGCTCGTTTTTTACGCTACTTGATATTCTACTTTAAATTTATATTAATAATAGTTATATACAATAACGATTATTAGAGGACCTGGTTATGTATGATTTATAAATAAAAATAAAGACTAAAATAATTTGTTACATTTTTTTTTTTATTTTAAATTTCATGAAGACACGTTTTTATGGGTTAGTCTCACATAAATTTTACAGACATAGAGATTTTTCTTTGTAAACACAACATTCAACTAAACCTGCGGGACAGCTTTCTTTTCTTCTATTGTGCTGGTGGGTAAAATGATGTTTCCATCGTGGTACGTTGAATATGGGGTGTCGCAACTGCGGCCACGTCCTCTCCTCTCTTCTGGATTCCAAGTATTTCAGCTACTCTTCCTTCTTATCACAGCCTTTAAGAAATCACTTACATTTTCTACCATTCACCACACTCACTTTCACTGAACCATCTCTCTCTGCACAGTTCTCTCATACATCTACTACCTACTCTCCACGAGGGGACAGCCCACTTCTCTCTCGTTTTTGATTCCGCTCTGTCATTGGCCACAATTTTTACAGCCTTTAACACTAAACATCTGGGTTTTTTTTTTAACATTTTCATATTCCCGTATACAATCCTAATTGCTTACATTTTTTGTTAACTAATTATTAGCCTATCATTTAATTTTATGACATAATTGAAATAAATGAATTGATATATTTTGATACTATATCGACCCTGGTACAAATCGATTTGATAACCCACAGTAACCTTCCTTAGGTCTAATAAAATGATTGTATTTACGTATCTTATTTTCCATTTCTAAAATATTACATGTAATGGACAATATAGAACATTACAATATATAGAAAATAATTTTGAAAATCACTTAATCATAGATGTTTAACCAAAATGGCCTCAAAATCAAGGAAAATGCTGCAATGTTCTTAATGAAATGATTTTTTCAATGGTGAGTACATTTTAGCCATGAATTTTATTATGAAGACAAAAATAACTAGTTATTGTGACTAATGGCAGAGCTTTAATTATGAGGTCATATCGCCTACTACCAGAGTGCTCTTTCGTCGCTCTGGTGGGCAAGAGTCCTACTCTACTTTGAGAGCCCTAAATGTTGCCTACCCATATTTAGTTACCTTTTATTTGACATCGCTTAACGTCCCATTAGAGGGAAGGTGTGCTCAGAGGTAGTGTTGTCCCAGATAAAAAAAGCCTTATGGCTTTGGTCGGGTTTCGAACGCGCAATCTTGAGTTGAATAGACAAGGACCTGTGAGCTAATGGCGCCCTCAAGACAAATATATATTTCTATAAATGTAATATTGAATATTTTGATGGGACATATGTCATATGATTTAGACACAATAAATATTAAGATATTTTAATTTATTATATATTATTTTTATGATAAAAAAATATACCTATCATCAATATGTACAGTATGGATAACCTGGTACGGATAACCACATAGGTTATAGTAATGAGGTTTAAGGATGAATTGGGGTAACGTATCCTGACATTGATAACACACGGGGAGGTTATAGTGATGGAAGTTAAGAATGGGTTGGGGTTACATAACCTGACATAGATAACCACTCGTGAAGGTTGCCACCGCCCCTGCCCCAGGACCCCTTATTTACCCTAGACTATATACCCTACTCAATAAATTCTCGTTTAAAAATGCCCTGAAAGTCTGAAAAGTCAACCGATATATAAAAAAAACAAATACATTTGAGAGATTGCAAGGCCAAAGAAGTGTTGATTTATGAACCACCTTTTACTAAGTATATAACGTAAATTTTTGTTATTTCCCTATTTGTTGTTATATGTTCTGGTTGGATAATTCCAATTAGTTATATTAAATTTTAATTAACTCCCTCTAGATTTACAGAGAAATCCTTGTATTTTCGACAAATTATTTACCTATCCCGTCATAACTCGCAGAGGTTATCCTTATTCTCGGACTTATCCTTATACTAGCCAGAAAGAACATTGTCCGCAATTTACACTCTGTTAATTCCCAAGCTACACGAAGTATATCGGTCAGAAATTCGATGTATCGGTAGTAAATTTAGTAGGAGGATGCAGAAACCCCTATATGAGTAAACTACCATTGGTTTTTGGAGGGAGAGCGAAAACTTAATAGATTAATTCGAGCTAGGAAAGTACATTGTTTTTATTTTTTCATATTTTGAGAACGATTTACATGTTACCAGACAATTGACAGCGCCCATTTTGAAATTTAAGAAATTGTTGAACTGAATTTACGAAGCTCTTCCTTAGGCGACTCATGTATTTCGTTTTACTCGTACTCCTCCTAAACCCCTTTACCGATCACATTGAAATTTGCCACGATGGTAGTGGACACGGTGACGATTGTTTACTACAAAAAAAATCTGAAATCGAACATACCACGTAGGAATAATCACCGAAAAACGAAATCCCCATTGAAATCAATTGAGAGACGAAATTCTCTCGCAAAATAGAATTTTTCGATTTCAAATATAAAAATCCGGGTGAAGCCCTTTTCGGTTTACCATCGGACACCACTTTTTTTGAGCCGTTTTTTTCAGTGTTCTAACGTACAAACTTCGACTTTTTTCTTCTCGATAAAATTATTCACAGATATTGTTGTCTACAAAAAGGCTAGAAAAAATCCATTGAATTCAATTGAAATCTATTTAAAGTATTAATATATTCATAAAGAACATACAAGGTGAGAAGTTACTGATAATTATTAAAATATTAACTAAGTTTTTTATACAGATATGCCTGACTCAGCTCAGTTTTTGCAAACAGCAGAATGTATTGCACACCTAGTTATCAGTTTTTTTTAATTACAACTTTATTACCTTTAATTTGATACCCGACATGTATTATTTCTGCAAAGGACAGACACAAGAACGAAAATTTAAGGGTCGTTGACCTGAAAAAAAAAAGTAAAATAAAGCCTGAAACCCCGGATATCCTGAAGCTACCCTCTGGTTAGAAGTGGTAAGGGTCTTGTCAGGGCCTCGCTCGGCTAATCAAGGGCCCCCCTCATCCTCTCCACGTCAAAAATCTTTTTAGACAACCCTTCCTGGTAAACCTTTTATTTGACACGTCTTCTCTTTTCAGGCGAAGAGAAGAATAATTCCATTAGCGAAGACAATGTTGCCATAAAGGAGGAAGGGAGAGAGAAAAAAGAGAAAAAAAAAGGAAAAAAAAAAAACATTGTAAAGGGTTGGGGGCGTGAAAAATATTAATTAAAAAAGGGAGGGTAGCGGAGAGGCTCGTTAGAGAGACAGACACACCGTATGTATACCGGGGTTCACAGAGAGCTTGACAGAGCGCATAGGGGTGGGTATTCAGGTACTATAGTGAGTACTACAGCGAACATGACCGAACAAACGTTCGTCGTTCGTATATTCATTCGCTTGTATTCGTATTCACTAAAGCGAACACGGCCGAACTGGTTGATAATCGGATTCCGAAAATGACTTTTTAATATTTGAAAACAATGATACTTGATTTGAATATTTCGAGCTGGGGTTGTACACTGCCAGTGATCTATAAAGGAATTATATATTATTGATACTTTCTACATTGATACATTTTTTCTATTTCTAATGATACATTCTACTATATTGATACCTTTTTGCAGAGATATTGTGAAACACTTAATAAAAAATAAAAAAAAAACTAATATTTTTTTTTAATATTGTCTATTTCACAAGATATTGTGATAATGAAAATTAAGTTTTAAATTATAAATGAAATAATAATCAAATTAATAATAAATAATAAAATTATAGATAATTAATTAAATAAAATTACCACATTTCCTGTTTTAGTTATAGGTGGTCTTCTACTAACTTTTGATGTCTGCAGTAATTTTCGAAAAGGGCCCTAAAAAAACATTAAGGCGTAGTCAAGGTCCAAGCCATAGATTTTCCGTGAAAACGTCGGGATGAAATCATTTTTCATTTTCTTTTCGATGCTGCCGTAGCTCTTGCATTTGCTCGGCACTAGACTTTCTAGGTTTTTTAAATTCCTTTTGATGCCAGCTTTCCTCTGATTTGCGTCTTCTATACTTCCGCGCATATTTACGATTCATATGAGACAACATCTTCAATTTTTTTGCAATTTTCAATTTAATACTGATTTTTACATATATTTCTGCGAATATTTTTATTGTTTTACTTAGAGTCCTATTAGTGCTCCTCAAGCTCTATACAATGACACCCGAATCAACGTCTAAACGCGTTATCATGCTACACTAATTTCTAATTTTACACAACGCTAATTAGCAACAATCATCCGCCGGCGCCCACACTAGCCGATTACGTCACAGGCAAAACAAACAGTTGTTATCGCATTATTAGTCTCGTAGTTATTATCGAATGAAATCTGACGGTATTTTGTAACACAAGAGAGTTTGACCGGCTATTAACGAGCGAATAGACGTTTTCACGTCAAATATCGAAAGTTCAAGACGTACAATTTTGAAGAAAGTACACGTATTTTAACAAATTTTTCATTTGGATTTCTTCTAAATATAATAATGAGATGTCACATTGTCCACCTTCACATCTTAACTCCTACTCTTCACCTCCATAACACAACTTAGATTCGTCCACTCTATTAAAAACAGCTGATGATCCTTTTTGGTCTCCACTCATTGGTTCGTTTTCAAAACAAAATACGACTTCACATATTTATTCACTAATTAGTTATTTCACTCTTAACAGCTGTTTTTATACAAATAAATATAATTAATTTTATAATATTAATAATTTTATTGTGTGTAATTTTTATATATCACAATATATAAAATATGTGGGAGTAGTTTCGGTACTGCTAACATCTTCAGCCCCGACTTGTCACACACGCACATATTACATTTGATGTCAATGTATTCATTGTATGGGGAAAGTGTGAAATCGGTCCGAAATTCGATGTTGTTTTTTCACCGAAATTTCATGTATTCTGACAATCTGATTCTAGAAATAAAAAACTTAAAAAAAAAGAAGAAAACTGTCTGTCTGTGAACACTATTTGGTAGCTATACAAGAGGAGTGGACATATCTAACGTTTATATAAAATTAAACTCACACAATGAATGTTATCTGTTGTGAGAGTGTTTCTATTTGTGAGAGCCCACCCACCAGTTTCATTCAACGCCCCCGATGGAAAAAGTTTGCGATAGCACCATTGTTTGTTTCGGGACGTTACCACGGAACAATAGAAATCGATATGTGTGAAATTTTACATTTGTTAACTTTCACCGGTTGGTATGTCATATAATTGGAAAAAGGTTTGTCAGAGATAAATAAATAATTAGCTTCATTTTCATCGCTTCAGAAAATTTGAATACATTATTTAATTTCCCCGGCTGTACAACGCATTGGGGGAATTTACGTAATCGATTAGAAATTTGATTCGAAACTGAATATCAAGTTTTCCGACCTCCTGTTTCCGAAAATGAAAACAATTCTTTCTAGGTTTTATGTGAATTTACCCGATAACTGCCGATAGAATAAATGTATCGACACGAAATCTTATATGTATCTCCAGGACCCTCTATGGACGACCTCCAGTCATTTTCAGCCAACTGAACCAAAGGGACAAGGGGGATTAGGAGAAAGACTTAACATAAAACCTCTAATAACTACCCCTCTAATGAAAGTATTGACACGAAATTGAAACTCTTTTTAGAAAAAAAATACAAGTAAAAAAAAGGCTATAAGTTACCTATATATATATATATACTTACTAGCAGTAATACCCGGCGTTGCCCGGGGAACTTATAGGGGAAGGCTTATAGTCCTTCAACTGTAGTAACGCTAGTTTTGGAGCTAAAACTAATTTATTCAAAAAGATTTCTCATTAATCGTTGCAATGGTTTTCGAGTTACAAAGATTGCGTGAGTGGATGCTGGGATGGACCAGGGGTTGATTAAAAAATAGACCTTAACCTTCCGGTAGATAAAACTTATCTATTCAAAAAGATTCCTCATTAATCATTGCAGTGGTTTTTGAGTTACAAAGATTGCGTGGGTGGATGCTGGGATGGACCAGATATTGAGGTACTAATACGCCTATAACCTTCCACAGACGATGACGAACAAATTTAAAAAAAAATTAATCAAATCCATCAAAACCGTTCGTGAGTTATAGCGGTACAACGCCCAGACATTTTCAGCTTTATATATATATATGATTATCTATATTTATTTATTTTTTACTTATTATTCATATCTATATGATGTATTTGTGTATGAGTACATATGTATATTCTGTTGAATGCATGCTAAATAATAAATATGCTTATGTATTCCCGTGTCTATATCTTTACTGTTACTGCTATTTGGTGGTTCTTATATTCATTGTTATTGTTACTGTTTGTTTTATTTATATTTTTTCACTATTAGTTTATTTATTTCCACTGCCTAGTATGAATGCATCTATTGAAAAAAAAAAAAAAAATAAAGAAATATTGAATTGGAGCATGACCTTGAAACTATACAGATACAGATTTGCCACAATTTTTTCTTTTCTTTTTTTTTTTTTCTTCCAATCATCAAGCTTGATACGCCAAATATATTGGACGCTGATGACCTTTGCTGTTTTGCGTCCTTAAACTCCAAATCCTATCCTATAAAATATCGAAACTTTCAGGTAAATACTTTTATTACAGGGGTAGTTATTTGAGGTTTTATGTTAAGTCTTTCTCCTAATTCCCCTTGTCCCTTTGGTTCAGTTGACTAAAAATGACTGGATGTCGTCCATAGAGGGTTGTTATTAATTCTCCGCGTAATCGGTTTTTCGGGGAAGGGGAGGACCGTTAACCCAAATGGTCGAGTGGGTTTGGAGGGAGAGCGAAAACTTAATTAATTGAGGAACTACAAAGCCGGTGAGTCACTGAAGAATTTTTGAAGACAGTTATAGTTTATCTCCTCTTCCGCTCCTCTTGACTTATACCGCTGCCTTTTGAATCCAAAATTAGGTCAAAGAATTAAAAAATTTCTCTGGATGGTGTTTTAGCAATAAGAAGAAGAGGGGGTAAGACGAAAGTTAAAGACAGAAGGAACGGAAAGTTTGTGCTGCACACTGCTCTTGTAATGGGCTCTTCCCTTCGTTAAAACTTTTATTAAAATTACCTTGTTAAGGACACTTGCACAGGACCTAGCTTCTGTCCCAGTTTCAGTCCTTTCTAACCTTCTAATGTCCAAAATTCAGAAAATTACAAAATACATCTACGAATCAGTTTTTGCTTCATAAACTTCTTAAAGTACAGTCAAAAACCTTGTATAACGACGTCTGGTAAAACGACGTACCGTCTATTGATATATAGATAAATCTTTATTGCACAAAAAATTTAACCTCTATGGTAATGAGTGTTTTTTTTTTACAAAATAAATATTCTTATAGTTACGTATATAAAATAAAATAAGAGAAAAAATATCTATACAAAGAATTGTACAAAATAAGCAAAATAGCAACTAAATAAAAATATACCAATAATATTGAAATAGTAAAAATGGACATGCTCTTTAATATGAATAGTGCAAGCAACCAGGATAAAGAAACAATTCAAAGTTATATAAAACAAGATATGACATGAACATGAATAAATTAAAAAAATACAATAAAATAAAAAATATATATATCCATCTTACATGCAACAAATTAAATTATGTTACTCTTTATTTTTAAGGTAACAGTAAAAAATCAAAATAAATTGTTAATTTTTATAACTTCTAAATTATTCAAAATATGCACACAGTACAGTAAAAAACCTTATACAGTAGAACCTCTATAAGTCGAACATCAAGGGAGACGCCAAAAATTCGAGTTATAGAGTTTTCGACTTATGGAGGATTTCGACAGGCGGATTTTGATTCGACTTGTAGAGGTTAAGATTCATTATAACTAATTCCGAGTTAGAGAGGTGAAATAAATAAAAATTCAAGTTACAGAGGTAACAAACATATTTATATTTATTATAAATCAACATTATTTCAAAACATCCTTAAAATAAAAAATACGTAGTATATGTAGATATTAAAAAAAGTCAGTAATTTTTTTTTGTTTTAGATAATTGGTAATCCTATTTATTGTATACTCCTAAATTGTTTTCTAAGAAACAATGGTGTACATTGTCGGCAAATTCTTAAAGTCGGTAACTTATTTTTCTTCGAGCTGTAGTGGTAATAAGTTTCAAATAATCGAGTTGTAAAGGTTGTAAAATAAAACATTGCTATGTTCGAGTTACAGAGGTCCAATTTATTTTTTCGTTAATTATAGAGGGAAAATATGTACCAAAATTACTTGTAGGGACTCACTGATTATTTCGACTAATAGAGGGTTGAGATTTCGAGTAATGGAGGTTTTGGGGCTTGAAGGGAAAGGAACAAAACTTTTTTTCGGGTTTTGGAGGTTTTCGACTTATCGAGGTTCAACTTAAAGAGGTTCTACTGTATAACGACGTCGGGTATAACGACGTACCGTCTATAACGACGAAATCTTGAGAAAAAATTTGGTTCGCCGACTAAGTTTTCGCTCTCCCTCCAAAACACATCGTCAGTCTGGACTATTTATGAATATGATACTTAACATTTTTTGCAGGGATATTGAGAATATATATTTTGTGAAATAGACAATATATATTTTTTTAAATACTTTTTCTTTATTTTTTAAATATGAATAGTTGACTTGCATAGAGATTTCTGAATCCTCAATACTCAATTTTGTGTCGTCATTACATCACCAGTTATTAGAGTTTATGTATTATACTATATCCGTACCCCCTCTTTCTCAATGAACGATTTGGCTGAAAGTCTGGGGAGAGATATTGTGATTACAAGCACATTTTTGGAATCGGGGGATCGGAAAACATGATATTCCATCGGAAACTCAAAATCGAAATTCTTGCTTTTTATATAACTTCTCGTATACTTCGGAGAGCTTTTAGAATAAAAACACTGGTCTCGTTTGACCTGAAATCGATAAAGTCCAAGTATATTTAAAAAACCGGTGTGCATCGCGGGATAATTATAATTTAATAATAATTTTAAATTGAAATTATAAAATTGTCCATGTAAGTTTATTAGGGAAAAGTAATCGAATTGACGAATGCATGATCTTTAGAAATATTATGAGGAAATTGGTCGATTTTAGGAGAATATTAAGGAATGAAATATTGTAGAGTAGTTGTAACAAAATTATATTTACATATTATTATAATATTAAAATAGTATAATATACAATTATATCGGTATAATGTACAATTTGTACATCACAAGTATTTTGCTTTAAAAACTTTATCGGTATTGTAGATTGTCATGTAGTTTATAATAATAATTATGTTTATAGCAATAATTATTATTCAACATCTTAATCTATCAACATTCACATCATCAGGTTCTGCATCATTGTTATGTATAGTTAGTGGCCTAGACTCGTCACATTCAGTATCTTGCACATTATTTTCTCCAAAATCCATAAATGAATTGATTGTTTTATGGTCACTAAAGTAAGAAACATAAATGTTAGGCTCAATCTTCTCTACAAATCTTGCAAAAACATAGTCTATAGTTGTGCCACGTTTATAATGATAATCTCTTGTCGTAGTTAATTTTCGATCATTAACCATTCTCAGTTTAAATGTGTCAAAAAGAAACTTAATCAATGGCTTAGCCCTCTCTTATGCAAAATTACAATTGAAATCTTCAGCCAAAATCAAAACATCATATTCAATGTTTGAAAAGTCATATTTATCGATACAAAGCCCGCCAAGATTCAACCCTTCCTCTCCGGCCAACCCCTCCCTTCCTAATGCCGGTCAGCGGAGTTGGGGAGGAGAGAGTGAAACTTTCGTTGCAATTTCCGTGTCGTAACGCTTTTAGTAACTCACTGCCAGAGAGACACGAATCTCATCGGTATGTTGCTAGTAGTGTAGAATAGTGAAGTCTGGTGCAGGAGAGGAAGGTTGTGAGGGTGGGGGGTCCAATGGCGGCCGGAGCTGTCCCATTAGTGGAGTAGCTACGTGGCCAGCTTCCCCAACTGGGTCCACTTCCGAAGCCTCTCTCACTTTGTGATACCAACCCCGTCCTAACCTTGTTACCCCGGGCTAGTCTTTCGGCACCGCTTCTCCACTTCCCTGTCGTCAGCAGGGATCCTCCCTTGTCCGAGATAAAAGTTCACCCTTAGGCTACTCCCTTCACCCGAAGCAAAGACCATTATTATTGGTAGAAAAATGGTAAAGGAATAAATTATTTTTACAGGGAAGAGAACGAAGTTTCCCATTGATTTACCTACATTTTATTTAATTTCTTCCCCAGCTATACAAATTATGTAAAAAATTATATAAACTGTCAGAAATTCCATGTGGAATTGAACTTTCCTATTCTCTAATAAAAAAAAAAGAAAGTCGTCGGTGATTCACTTGCAGTGTATTTCCTAAGAACGAATTAATCAATAAACTTTTCACGCTAATATTCAACACTTGACTTATATAGGGGCTCCTATATGACGTCTAAGTACAATACCGATTTTGGTCGAGGATATTGGCATATCAATGACACATATAGTGTAATGTATCTTACGAACTGTAGAGGGCAGGTTGAAGTTGACAACAAACCGCTGCCAGCCCAGATGACCATTCTCCTGAGTGGACACAGCAAGATGAACCACAGGTTCAGGATCCTCGATTTGCCTCTGTGCCTCAGCGACTGTGGACTACTGGAGGGCCTAAGAAGTTCCCTGGTAAGATTTGTACTGACGAGTGGTGAGAATTGTCAAATCCTATTTTAGTGCTTCGCTTTTATAAAAACAATTTTTGGGCTTTGTACAGAAGATTAATTTTGAAGAACTATAAATTGATCATGTAGCTAAATTAATATTTGTAAAATTCCAAATTATATTTTGTTAAAACATATTATTCCCGTTCAGCAGGGATATGACAGGATGAAAACCGAAAAAAAGTGTATGAAGTAATTTCTTTTGGCACTCCTGCCATTAAGGTATGGATGAATAAAACAAACTTATTTTTGAAATATTGTCTATTCCACTAAAGATATATATACATATAACTACCGGTTTCGGCTTTATACCATCGTCAGGTCTAGTTATGAACTAGTTACTTAACTAGTTAAGTTCATAACTAGACCTGACGATGGTATAAAGCCGAAACCGGTAGTTATATGTATATATATCTTTAGTGGAATAGACAATATTTCAAAAATAAATTTGTTTTATTCATTTATTACAAGTTTCCACAATATGTCCGCGTTCCTCAACTTAGAAGTTGTTAATTAAGGTATGGAACAAAAGGAATAGATCTGTTGCGCAACGTGTCAATTTGCGCATAATAGAGACATATGACTGCGGAGATAATAGACTCAATTTATAAGAATCAAAATAAATTAATGTTTGTTAAATTGTTAATAATTAGGTGTTCAAAATGAGTTATGAATTTTTACAGTTGTAATTATGAAATGAATACACCTTAAGCTATTCACAAATATCCTTAAATTAAGTATTTATATTTTAATTAGAATATTAAAACAGTAATTTTCTCTTAAGTTTGTTCACCGTCAGCAGTAAATCACCTGAAAAGATTCCAGTTTTCCTCCTGGAATTGAATGTCTGTATAATTGTGGAAATACATCAAAACAATAATTTAGTACTGAATTACGGGATCCTACCTAAAGACTAATCTGCACTATCTGTAAACAACGCATTAATAATTATTTAATAAATAATAAATTTGTTCAATAATAATTATAAATGTTAAATTATTATTATTGGTATCTATATTCAAAGTTATTGTGAAAGTTTTTACTTCCCCAGCTATACGATGTATAGAGGAAGTTATGTAATCGGTCAAAATTTGATGAGATATTTTCAACGGAATTTCGCGTTATTCAACCCTCCTGATTCCAAAAGTGAAAAAAAAAAATTGTATGTCTGTGAACACGATAACTTCCAATACACTGAATGTATCCAGACGAAATATATGTGAATCCAGAATCCTATAAGGACGATATCTATTGATTTTTAGCCAAATCGACCAAAGGGAAGGGGGGAAAGCTTAACACAAAAACTCTGAATTTAGTATTGTAAAAGTAATAATGCAAAAGCTCCTATTTAAGTCAACTATTGATTTTAAGCCCAAACGGTCGACTGGATTTGGAGGGGGCTAATAGTTAATTGAATTATTTGTTCTGGGGAAGTGAACTGCCGGTGATTCACCGATGACTTTTTTTTATTATTTTATACAGTAGGGCAATTTCGAAAGCTTTGGGTCACTAGAAGCACTCTCCCCGGATGATATCATAGCAGATCTCTCGGCAAACACCGCCTCAGTCTTCAAGGAGGATCATGTGGGTGAAATCGTGATGACAAGGATCAAGCAATCAGACTGACATGGAAGGAAAAAATGGAGTGAAACTTTGAGAAGCCGAACATAATTAGGTGACAAACCTTGAGATCATTATGGAGGATTGGAGACATAATATTCTTAGGACTTTGGATTGAAAGAAATGGATGCGCTTGATGCTAGAAAGCTTCGAAAAAAAAATAAAAAATAGAGTTACTTATCGTTTCTCATGCCCCGACGTTATATACTCTGGTGTGGTGGACATGAGCTCGACTCTACTGTAGGAAATTTTGCCTACCCAGACTTATTAGGCTTTAAAGGGTACCTGACATCCTACTGGCTCAGAAAAATCGCTTAACGCCCCATCAGTGGGCAAGCACACTACCTCTGACCTCCTGGCTACCTAGTTTAAAGAAAGAATAAAATGAATTAAAAGCTAAATAATTGATCGTTCCAATAAAATATAGTATGTAGTATAAAGTAATACTAAAATTCCGAAAATTTTTGAAAGAATGCTAATATATTTTGGCTTTTGGGCCCCCTCCACGCTCCTTTTCCAACGCCTGTGTTACGTGTTGCTCTATAGCTTATTACAGGGGCCTCCTGATATATGCCTCTGACAAGGCGACCAGGACATTATCCGCTTGTTATCCACCCCTTAATAGCCTCGTAATACATTCATCGTGTAAATCATAGGGAGACCCTTCATGTTATCCCCGGCCAACAAAGGGTGTCTTCCAACCCCAATTATAATACACGCTTTGAGCACTTGACAAAATACAATATTTATTGTTTAATCAGTCTAATAAAACGGATGAACAACTTCATTAAATATGCAATACAGGCTTTAAGAAAAGTGACACTAAGTCTAAATGACATATTTTCCATTATTTTAGAAAATTGTAAATAGCTTCTTTATGTTTTTCATAAATCTATTATGTGAACCGCTGAGAAGCAAAGTTATCTGTTGTTTCTACTGGATTTTACCAGTTATTCGTAGACAATGTTTCTATTTTTTTTTTTTTTTTTGTACATCTTGTAGAATAAATAAATAAATGTAGTTATAAATAAATAGTACAGAATAACAAAAAATAAAAATAAAATAAAACTGGTTCACCTCACCCGTACAGCATGAAGTCTAATCAAACACTGGCTCGAAGGGGTGGGGGATATGAGGTTTATTCACTCATTCTATATACATGCAAATACAACTAACCATTCATTCGAAAATAATATGATATACACAATAACTAAAATACATATCTGTAATAATAAAATATATTTTATTATTATTTGTTTAAAATATTTTGTATTGCTTATTATGTTGTCATTTATGTTTATTGTTAACTTTTCTAGTTATTTTTTTTGTATACCTTGTAGAATAAATAAATAAATAAAGTTAACAATAAGCATAAATGACAAAATATTTAAAGCAAATAATAAGATATATTTTATTATTACAGATATGTATTTTAATTATTGTGTATATCATATTATTTTCGAATGAATGGTTAGTCGTTTTTGCGTGTATATAGAATGAGTGAATAAACCTCATAAAACCCCACCCCTTTGAGCTATTACCAGTGTTTGATTAGACTCCACGCTGTACGGGTGAGGTGAACCAGTTTTATTTTATTTTTATTTTTGTTACTCTGTACCCTGACGCTTTAGTTACAATTCCTTATGTATATTTTATATGTATTGATGATGACACAATTGGTTCTGGTTGGAAACAAAAAAACAGTAGGAGGACAACGTTTTTTCATTTCTTTGAGAAATAATTAGAGAAGTAAGGAGCGACGAAGAAAGGAATATGTACAAAATAATAGTAAATATATAGTAGTGGAGAGGAGGCAAGGCCACGGGAGATCAGTACTGTTTCTCCCACTCTGCCTAAACAACTGTCCAGCAGGGGAGGAAGACCAGGAGACAAGACGTCGATAGGACTACGAAGCATGAGAGGAGAATGCACACACTGCCTGAGCCGCCTTTTGAGGATTGTGCGGATGGGATTTTAATCTAAGGATTTGGCAAGTGGATTGAAGGAAGTTTGAGGTCGTTGTGAAATGTGATGGAAACAAAGAGAGCATCTACAACGATTCTAAGGACTTTGGATTGGATCTGCTTGATGCTTTGGTGATGCTTTGGTTTCAGATGGCTTGGCTGAGCTCCATAGCTCTAGTCAACATCGATCATACTATATCTTGTAAATTGAGTCCACAGCTTTACAATGGAGCAATTAGGTACAACTTAAAATGGCTTTAGGTTTGTCTCTCGCAAGTATGGCAGCTTACGCGATAAAATAAATACAGTAGAGTCGGTGAATCACCATGAATTAATTAATTACGTTTTCGCTCTCCCGAATCGACCGTAGGAGCTAAAACTCAATATTTGACTTACATAGTGGCTTCCGATTCCTCATACTAAATTTCGTGTCGATACATTTATTCTATCGGTAGTTATTAGAGTTTTTCTGTTAAGGCATCCTCCTAATCCCCCACTTTCCTTTGGTCGATTTCGCTGAATATCAATAGGTGTCATTACTGGAAGATTCTGGATTTACATATAAAATTTCGTGTCGATACATTCATTCTATGGGGAGCTATCGTGTTCACAGATACACACATAGTCACACAGACAGACATTTTTTTTTCCATTTTGGAATCTGGAGGTCGGAAAACATGAAATTCCATTGAAAACTCCGCATCGAACTTTCGACCTGTTACATAACTTCTTCTATACTTTTTATAGCTGAGGAAGTTATAACATTGTCACAGATTTCCTTCTTCTGACTCTACTAGTGACTTAATACGTGATTACTGCTATGATTTTCCGTGTGAGTTCTCATCAGGAATACACTGGATCCGAAGAAATTTGAGATCAATTTTAAATTATATATTTATCTACTCTGAATTTGGAGATGTTTAAGGCATCAAAAGCAGACTTGTCAATGTGGTGGGGATGAGGTCCCTGTTTTTTCAAGCTAACTTAGGTTAATTGGTCTCAATTCAGCCCCCCCCCCCCCCCCTTCCAAGAACGTAATGAATTAAAGTCATTAGGTAAAGTTTCCGGAATTATTCAAATGTTTGGGATCTCCAAGTCAATCCTGCCCGGTCCACAACTCCAATTAGCTCTCTTTCAATCCTCTTAGAACGTCCCTTCTCCTAAGATTAAACCATTAACTCTTTCTACTTTGACTTTTCATTTTAAATCTTTATTTTATTTTATACTTTCTAAATTTTAAAGGAAATCCTCTTCTCCTTTATTCAAATGGAGAGAAGTAAGTTCTAGTGACCTGAAAATCATTGAAGCTATTAATATAAAGATGGGTGAGATAGTGAGAAGTGACTGTTTCACATGTTGTACTGTTTCCCAAGACGAACAAATCGTTTCCGCTCTCCCTCTAGAACCCTGTGGGATAACAATTATGAATCCTCATACTAAATTATCCAGCCCTTCCCTCTGGATCCCTTTCCTTTCGGCCGAATTTTCAAAAATTTAGTAAATGTCTTGATTTGTATTCAAATATAAAATTTCATGTCGATACATTCATTATAACGGCAGTTTTAGGATTTCAAGATTGAGCCCCCTCTAAACTTTTCTCTCCCTTCGACCGATTCAGCGCTGAAAATTCAGAGAAGACGTCCTTAAGAGGTATTGAATTTTTTACATCTCTTAACTAGATTATTAATATTTCAGACAAATAAAGGGGAAAACAATAAATAAAAAATATATAATAACGTTGAATGGGAGCCATGGTGGCTGAGCGGGCTAGAGCGTAGGGCTTTGATCGCATGGTCTCACCATGGTTTGTGGGTTCGAATCCCGTCCGGGAGTGAGTTTTATTTCATAGATAGAACTTCCTCCCGTAGCCATGGATGTCGTAAATAATTAGATAACACAGTGACATGGCTAATATGCATCGAACATAAGGCCAAAAAAAAAAAACTTTCAATCTCTTGATCAATAAAAAAAAAAAAGATATTTATGAATAATGTTTATTTAAGCCAGTCTAGTTTTATACAGTAATAAAGAGGGCGCCGGTAGCTCAGTAGTAAGCGTGCTTGACTTCTGAGCTCAAGAACGTGGGTTCGTAACCCGACCGAGGCCCTTAGTTTATTTTATCTGGGAGGTAAAATAAACTTAAGCACGCCGTCCTTCGGATGGTACGTTAAGCGATGGTCCCGAGCCTGTACGATGTCAGGCACTCGTTAAAGACCCCTACCCTAGGTGAATAATTTAGGGTAGGCAAAATTTAGGCTCCCACAAAAGATTCGGGCTCATGTCCACCAGAGTGACGAGAGAGCGCTCTGGTAGTAGGCGATATGACCTCGTAGTTAAAGCCCGGGCATGAGTCATAAAACCTAACCTAACCTACAGTAATAAAATTCACCAATGCACTCTCTAAAAAATGTATCTCTCCACTGAAGTCTACGCCAAGTTATCTCACTCTCTCCTTTTCACATGTCGATCGAAAAAAAAAGCCGAAAAAACAAATTGATTTTCGATGGCGTGTACGAGTAGTATGCCTGGATCCGAACTGGACGAGTGTACAGATGGGTAACCATGTTGAGGAGGTTCGTCCATGTTTATTTATGTTTAGTGTTTCCTAGACGTCGCTATTGGAGAAGTACTCATACCGCTACAAATTTAATTTATAACATTTTGTGTCGATACATTCATACTATTGGGATCAGTCGTGTTCACAGACACACATACAGAAAGAAAATTTTATTTTTTTATTTTTGTGATCAGAGGTCGGAAAACATGAAATTCCATTGAAAAATCAACATAAAATTTCTGGCCGATCACATAGCCCCCCCCCCCCCCCCCCCCCCTATACTTAATTCCGCTGGGGAAATAAAACTGAAATAATCTCATCGTAGATATATATGAGAAGATTAGAGCTGCATGGACCTTTCGCACTGGTGAATTGAGGAGAAAGGTCCCTAGTATATGACTTCCAATTTTGTGAATTTTGGGTCGAGCGGGAAGGAGTTTAATTGAGAATTTTGAAAGACCGGAATTTCATATATTCCCTACCCCCGGTTCAGATCATCTATTCTAGATTCTATATTATAGAATCTATTTTTGATTTTCAGCAGAACCAAAGGGAAGTGGAGGATCAAAAGATGGAACCTAACTCAAACACCCTAATAAACACCATCAAAAATAAATTAAATATATTGATTCAGAAGTCCGTGAGTAAGACATCTATTGATTTTCAACCAAATCAGTAAATTGATTAGTTAGTTATTAAGATTCATGCCCGGATTTAAATATGAGGCCATATCGCCTACTACCAGAGCACTCATTTGTCACTGTGGTGGGCATGAGCCCGACTTTACTATGGGATTTCTAAATTTTGCCTACCAATGTTTATTCACCTAGGAGTACCTGACATCGTACAAGCTTGGAACCATCCCTAAGAAACCTGGAGCATTAGGGAATCTAGAGGATTGGGAAACCTGGTAGAATGCTCCCATTCCTGGATGGATCCTCCTGTTGAAATATTCATCCATCCAGTCTTGTGTGATTAACAGTCCATCTGTCCGTTTTAATGAGAGATAAACAGGACAACCTACCTGATTGGCCCGCACTCCAGTCTGCCAGGGCTTCGTCCTCCAATTGCACAACTCCAAAATAATGATATTTATTTCCGTTAAACCAAAACATGGTAATAGGATACGTCATAAGAATGTATACATTAAGATTCTTAGATAAATTAGATATATTAAGTCTTGGAGGTCATGGTTGCCGTGCAGGCTAGAGCGTAGGGCTTTGGTCGCATGGTCTCACCATGGTTTGCGGGTTCGAGTCTTGTCCGGGAGTGAGTTTTATTCCGTAGATAGAGCTCCCTCCCTGAGCATGATCATTGATCTCCCTTGCGTTCAATTCAACACACATTCTCTCCAATAGAGAGAAAAAAAAAAATGTTTTTCATGTTCAATTTTTACTCATTTTTATATCTTTCTGATTTTATAGCTTCTAGGTTATAAAATATAACCTCCATAAAATACTTTATGTGCTCGGGTCTAAGGGAGCCAGAACGAGTGGTGTAATGAAAGTATTAAGAGTGTTTACTTTCATGACTGCTCTATTAATTATTTTTAGTTCCTCCATGAAGAGTTCGTAAGGCAAGCGGGACGCCAAACTAGTACGAAAAAAAAATTGTCGGTGAATCATCCCAAGATCCCGCAAGAATTAATCAAAAGTTTCGTTCTCTCTGTTCAACCAAGTCACCGAATTGTTGGAAAATCAATTGGTATCTTTTTCAAAGACTTTGGTAGGTAATAGAAATTTAGAAAATGTAAAATACCAGGGAATATCATTGAATTTCTGACTGATTACATAACAAGCCCCATACATCAAACAGCTGCGGAAGCGAAATTCTGTGTCTGTCTGTGAAAACAGGATAACTCCAGATAGAATGAATGTATCGACACGAAATTTTATATGTCTATTCAGAACTTCTTATAGGGGATATTTATTACCTTTCAGTCAAACCAGTGAAAGGGATAATAATACATTTGGAGCTTCCGTGGAAAAATACAATCCTGGGTCAAACACCGACTACTTTTTAATTTTGTCGTTGGTGAATCACAAGAAGGAATTAATCAATTAACTTTTCACTGCCCAGTCGACCGTCTCGTCTAAAAACTAATGATTGACTCACATAGGGGTATTTGAATACTCATACTCAATTTTGTTTATTACATCAGGGGTATTAAATTCAAATACGATTTTTTTTTATCGATACATTCATTCTGTCGGGAGTTATCGTGTATACACACAGACTTTTTTTTTTAATTTTTGGAATTAGAGGGTCGAAAAACATAAATTCAGATGAAAACTCCGCGTAGAATTTCTGGTCAGATTATGTAATCACATAACTACCCCTATACTTCTTGTAACTGGGGAATTAGAATGTAAACATCAATATATCTTATAAAATAGATGCTCAAGAAACAAAAAATCAATAGGTATGGTTCTTATGAGGGTCTGGATACACATGTAACATTTCGTGTCGATACATTCATTCTATCGGCAGTTATAGTGTTCACAGATAAACACACAAAGAAAAAATATTTTGTCATTTTTTTGTAGTTGGAAAACGTGAAATTTGAAATTTCGATGAAAACGGAACTTGGTATTATTGACCGATTACATAACTTTCCCTATATCGCGTATATCTAGGGGAAGTTAAAATAAAAATAAATGTTGAAGAGTATGGATATATAAAGTGTTAAAAAAGGTTTCCCCAAAGGGTTATAATACGGGAAAACAGAGCTCTTTGATAGAGTAATCCCATGGAAAATGTAATCAGTAATATTTCAGTTGGGTAGTGTGAAGCCTCAAAGAGCCAGAATGAACCTTTTTCCCCCACTAGACTAATATCTCCATGGGAGGGTGTTCATACTTTACCGCTGGCCGGGATTGTTTCATCCTCTTTCTTGTTGTTTAATAGCCCAACGGGGTCTTAGCCTGCCCCAAAGGCGCCCTAACACCCCCCCCCCCCCCCCCCTTCCTTCTCCAATTTCTTCCCTCTTAAATTAAAACCCTGAAATTGTTCAGTGCCCATCCCTCCCCCCCCCCCCTCTCCCACCCCCGCCCCTTCCTCTATATCTCATTTCAACCCTTAAAAGCTCTTTCTTTCCACGTACCGCCATGCAATTTTAACCCTTTCTTTGAAAATCTCCTATTGATGAAAAGGGGAAAAAACGAGACTTAATATTGAGGATTGTTATTGTAACGTGAAACATTATCTTCAAATGTTCTTATTGTATTTGGTTCTTGATGGAATGTCAAAATGTCATTGGTGAATCATCGGCAATCTACTTCCCCAGGACGAATTAATCAGCCAAGTTCATCTTGAATTGACCGTTTCAATCAATAGTTGATTTACACCATCATCAGCGCAACAACTCATCTCTGAGTCAAGGCCTCCTGGATCAGCCTTCGCCAATCGTCTCGGTCCTGTGCAGCTGCGTTCCTGACTCCAAGTAGGATCCTCGCATCATGCGCTACACCGTCCCTCCAACGCAGCTTCGGCCTCCCAACATGTCTGGTCTCGTGGATTTCCTCCAATAATGTCATCTTTTGCACATCGTGGTCTTCCATTCTTGCCAAGTGTCCTGCCCATGTTAGTCTGTGAGTCTTACAAACCTTACTACGTCCGGTTCTTGCGACAAAGCGTATATCTCCTGATTTGTTCTTCTCCTCCAGTCCTGTCCGACGTAGACACCTCTATATATGCAACGTAGGATCTTCCTTTCGTGAATCAGGAATGCTTGTTCGTCAGTCTTTGTTATTGTCAATGTTTTAGAACCGTAAGTTAACACTGGACGGATCAGAGTTTGTAGAGTTCCAGCTTTGTTGCCCTAGAAAGCAAGTTACTTCTGAGGTGGCGCCGGAGTCCTAAGAAACAGCAGTTGGACTTGGTGGTCCTGCTTCTTATTTCATTTGAGAGGTTATTGTCCACATAGTTGATTTACACAGACTTCTACGATCTTTATAAGAGTTAAGTCCCATCTTTTGATCCTCCACTGTCCTTTGGTTCTGCTGAAAATCAATAGGTCTCGTCATTATGGGGTTCTTGATACACAGATTAAATTTTGTCTCGATACATCTATTCTATCGGGAGTTATCACATTATATATTTTGTTTTTGTAAACCGGGGATAGAAAATATATGAAATTTCGGTTTTTCAGAGTGAAGAACGAGCGCTCTGATAGTAGGCGGATATGACCTTGTGAGAGAGAGAGATCCCGCAGAGAAACCGGGGGGCGAACGGAGGGGAACCCCGCACAGGACCCCGGGGCACCCCGTGAGCGTCCCAACCAGGCCAGGGGACAAGCAACGGCACAACTGGGCATCTCTCTTTAGGCATTGGGCTTAGGCTCCGGTGTAGTTAGGCCTGTTAGGCCTGACCTTGTAGTTAAAGGATATTAGGGAACATTTACCCAGGTCTAGTAGAGTTTCCGACTTCAAAGACCACCTGATAGCCACAGGTCACAGGTTTTTGGCCGACAAAAATGTGGAATTTTTACATTTCGTAGATAAAGGTCCCACACTCGACTGGTTCGAAAAATTAGAAATTAAGAAATGTCTAAAAACAAAAAAAGACCTCTGCTTAAATAGGGTAGCTCAATTTGAACCCCCCCCTCCCCTTCTGAGCTTTGTTTTGGGGAGTGGTGGGAGTCTTCCAGCTGGTCCTGATACTCGAACGTGTCCCTTGACCTCTTCTCTAAAAAGGTATTTTTATTCAGAATATTGTAACTTATTGTACTTTTGGTAATTGTTACGTATTTTTAAATTGTTATATTTTATTTTTAACTTATTTATTTATTAGTTAATGATTGACATGAACTGTAAAAGCTCGTAAATTCTAATCTAATTTTTGGTTTATGTATGTTCAGATTGACCACCTGAAGATGGCAAATTGCCGAAACTAGTTGTGGTTTAAATAAAAAAATATGTTGGACTGAGAAATCTAATTACTTATTTAACAAGTTAGTCCACTACATCTGCCTACCACCGAGAAATATATACCCACATAAGCGTGCCAATAACAAGGTTGAGGACAGACAGACAGACAGACAGACATAGCCTTCTCATTTAAATGAAAATAATGCATAAAGAAGAAAATAGTCTTTTCCCCTTTTTTCTTCCCTTAATTAGCAAATTGTGAGGTATAAAATTAAAAACCCCTTGCCAACTTTAATTTGTGAAAGTTTCTTCCCACTAATTGCTTTGATTCAGAAGAGGCCCAATTGAGGACTCCTCCCCCCCCCCCCCCCCCCCCCCCACCCCCTCTTTAAATATTAAACTCAGTTCTGAGGACTTATTTGAATAGCTCCCACTCTCCTTCCTCACTCACTCTCTCTCTCGCACTCTCTCTCACTCTCTGTACCTTAGGCCATTCAAATCTTTTTCGTTTTTCTTTTCTATTTAATATTTCTTTTTTTTTTTTTTTTTTTTTTCTCTCTCCAATCATTCTAATTCCGTAAATGGGGGGAAAAAAAAAGGAACATACCATTTTTTTTGTGCTTTGAGGTATTCTATGGAGACCGTTTTTATAAAAGAATTATGGGAACTGGAAAAAAGGCGAAAGCAGAAATTTTGAAAAAAAAAAATCTATTAGCAATTCCAATGAAGCCAATTGAAGAATATTGGTTTAAAAGTGATCTATCTCTCTTTTTATGACTTTTCTATTGGATATAAACATTTCAATTTAGCATCTAACTGATTAGGTACTGTCCGTAAATTATATAAGGTACTTTTTTGAAATAAAAAATTGATCCGCCACCCCCACTCCTTCTCGATAACGTTACATTATTAACTATTTATTACTTTCTTATATCTATAGTATAAAGAAGTATTGTAATCTTGTGAAAATACGAGCTCGAATTTTCAACATAAAAATATGTAAATCTGTGTCTGTGAACAGGATTACTCCCGATAGAATGAATGTGATCGATATGAAATTTTACATGTGCATCCAGAACCGTGTACCGACGACACATATTGATTTTCAGTCAAATCGGTCAAGGGAAAGAAGGGATTATGGAGGAGGTTTAACAAAAATACCCTAATTACTGCCGATGTAATGAAAGAATCGTCACAAAATTAGGTATGATTCAGAACCCACTACTTACGTCTATTGACTTTGGAGGGAAATCAAAAACGTAATTGACTAATTCGTGGTGGGGAAGTACATATTCGGTGATTCACCAACGACTTTTTTCACTTATCAATTGTAGAGTTAACACTGAAAATGGTCCGAAATGACTCAAAGATCTTTTATTAAATATAGCAAGTCCACATCATTCTCCAAAAAATTCCATAATAGTTATTATAACTCATGCCCGGGCTTTAACTATGAGATCAAATCGCCTACTACCAGAGCACTCATTCGTCACTATGATGGACATGAGCCTGACTCTACAGTGTGAGTCTTATAATTTGCATATCCAGGTTTAGGGTATGGGTCTTCAATGAGTACCTACTTGTACATGGCTCTGGACCATTACATAATTTCCCTTTCAAAGGACGGCATGCTCAAGGTTTCTTCACTTCCTAGATAAAAAACCTAAGGCCTCGGCCGAGTTTAGAAGCCTTGATATTGAGCACAATAGGCTAGCACGCTACCTCTGAGCCACCGGAATTTTTCCTTACTGGATAATGATTTTGAAAGTTGGTTGTCAAACGTTTCTCTAGTCATAAAAAAACTTTAAAGAAAATATTAAAATATAAAAATGTAATATTTATAAAGAAAATGGCGGAATAAGCAAGGAGAAGCATAAAAGAGAATCGGACAAGAATATATTTGAGTCCTGTTGAAAGATACATGATTTCTGAGTTGGACATCACTCTTCCAGACAACATTGGCATTCATATTGAATTATACATTAAAATATGTATAAATGTATTCTGTACATATATATATGCTGTTCGGCCCTTAGAAAAAGTTAACCCCTTACTTCTTCATCTTCCGGTATCATAAAAGTTTTTATTTTTTTCCGTTTACAGTAAAAAAACATTGGCTCATAGATCATTGATCCAGGAAGGTGGAATAAAAAAATATAGAGTGACATCTTTGTCTTTTCCTTTTTCTTATCCAACAAAACATATGTCTATGAACCCTTGCGCGAATTAATCATATAAGTATTCACTCTCCCATTAAAATCACTGATAAAAATGAATAGGTGTCATATTCAGGATCTTAGAGACTCAACATACTAAAAACATTTATTTCAATGGCATTACAACGTTTCTGTGTTACGGCTCCTCATTCTATTGCCCTCTTCTTACCTTTAGCTGATTTGGCCGAAACTCAATAGACGTCGAGATTCGGAATAGGAGTGTAAAATTTCTATATATTGATTATATCGGGAGTTATCGTGTTCACAGGCACTTACAGAAAAAAAGGGATTTTTTTCGGTATCAGGGATTTGGATAACATGAAGTTCCAGTGAAAATAAATAATTTTTTGACCAATTATATAACCTGCTATATAACTGCGGAGGTAGTTTAGGGAGAAACATCGCGTTTCCCTCTATCACAGAAAAAAATATATATTTTTTTTTTGGATATTAGCATTGAAGGGTTTTACCTGTCACCAGTAATGATTTAAAAATTGAAATATAAAAAGTAATTATGAAGATGTTGTTAGACGAGATTTCACTTAGTGATTCATTAGACTCTACACTGTGCGGATTGGATGTGCCACTGTTGCGTTGAACATTTGAAGACAACGTCTTTTGTTTCTATGTGAAATCTCGTCCCATAACATCTTTCATCCCTTATATAGGGGAAGTAATCGTTGAGAAATTTGATGTTAAGTTTTCGCAGGAATTTCATGTTTTCTGACCCAAATTTGGTATTCCAAAATTGATAAATAGAAAGTATCGACTCAAAAACTCTAATAACTGTCGATATAATCAATGTATTGACACAATTTTTATTTAAAATTTTTTTTTTTTTATTTACAAATAGCTATTTGCAACTGTATACAAATAAATACAACAAGCAAATGTGCTAATAAAGAGGTAAGGGCAATGTCAAAATGTCATCAGGGGAGAAATCACACAGTGGTGACACTCCCTAGTCACTGTTTTTCTCTCGTTTATAGCTAATCACTGTCACTGTTTCTGCTCAGGAGGTCTCTTGGCCATTGACGCTTAAGCCGTCGTTGGGGAAGTATGGCAGAATGGAGGGCACGGACTAGAGGTTTATTGTGGGAACTAAGAAGGGAAAATAATTTTTTATATTTGGATTTAGCGACTTCATTGACGAGAGAAAGGTGCGTTAAGGTCAGTGTGAAGAGTTTTGTTGGAGACGTAGTAAGGAGCATTGGCTATTGTACGAAGGATTTTGGATTGAAGGGATTGGATGCGCTGGAGATTGGAAGCCTTGGCAGAACCCCAGAGTTCAAGTCCGTAAGTCCACATAGGTTTATAACGTCTGTTGATTTCTTGTCTTTTCAGTCTCGTGTGAGGATGACACAAAATTTAGTATGAGAATTCAGAAGCCCCAATGTAAGTCAACTATTGACTTTTAGTGCAAATAATTCGTTTTGGAGGGAGAGCGAAAACTTAATTGGTTAATTCGTGCTGGGGAAGTACAGTGCAGGTCATTGATCAACCACATTTTTTTTTTTTTTTTTTTTTTGTAGAAACAGCGTATATCAGGTTAATTTATATGGTTTTATGTCAACCAAAAATATTTACTAAATGCAGTATCGACAGGAAGAAAGGCAGTATATATTGACAATGTGTATTTATAGCCGAGGTCGAGGGAAGGTTGGTATCTGGCAAATGTAGTGGAAGTCACCCGTTAGTGACTCCCCTCCCCTGGGTGCACCCCAGGTAATTTGTCATACAGAGATAAACATGCTCTCACACAACATCTCAGGCAAACTTTTAAAACTTTCCTTAAAGTTGCCAGTCTGGGGGAACTTCAGACGAGTAGATATTTATACACATATTTTTAGCAAAATCTGTGACCAACTTTTCCAAACTGGAGAAGACCATTAGGAAAATTTGTTTATCTTTGAACGAGTAAACATTTATCAATCCACTTATACTGGGTGGATTAACCCCAGAAGGTCGACACTTATTAATTTTCAGCTGAATCAGCCGAACGAAAGGGAGGATCACAGCGGTGCTTAACTCAAAAAGTCTAATAACAGATGTAATAAATGAATCGACATGAAATTTTATATTTAAATTCGAATCCCACAATTTCAAGGGAATCTGAGTGGAGGGACTCGACCCTAATAACTGGCGATGTAATAAATGTATAGACTAAAAATCAATAGTTGACGTGCATAATTCTAAATCCTCTTAATAATTTTTTTGTCTATACATTTATTACATCGCCAGTTATTAGGGTCGAGGCCCTCCACTCAGATTCCCTTGAAATCGTGGGTTTCGAATTTAAATATAAAATTTCATGTCGATTCATTTATTATCTAATGAATATAAACAAAACCGGACAATTCTATTACTTGAAACGTTTTTGGTTAGGTCATAAATATAAGCGGTACCTTGTTAAATGTACTTAGGCCCCGGAGTAAAGTGGTCTCAAATTTCTCTAAGATGTCATCTCGTCATTCCAAATTTCAAGTTCATGCCTACAATCGTTTTTGCGGTAGAGCGCTCACAATTTGACAGTTACTCGAAACATGGAAATACGTTGAAACCTTGATTTCGACCCACTCTAAGGGATTATTTAGGTATGCGGTACACCCCTAAACGGTAAACTTTCTTATACCTACCACGTTTTTAGAGATCCTTCTGTCTCCCCCAACATTTCATAGCTACGGCTGGCATTACAGGGTATATAGGACCTCAGGAAAGCTATCTTTCAATAAACTGCCATATTGAAAAACTCCGACTTCTAGCTCAAATCCGTCTCCACAATACCAATAAAAATTTTAGAATATTACTTGGAGGTTTTACGTATGAGTTTTGTCCTGAAAGTGTATGCAGGCTCTGTACCTTAGATGAGAAGGACGATCTCATACACTTTTTGCTCAATTGTCCCTCCTTGTGTATCCCCAGGCAAGCATTTCTCCATAATCATCTCACCAATAGACCAGAATATAACTCAGAAACATTTGTACATATTTTAAATAATTTAAAAGTTAGAGAAATTAACGATTTATTTTTATTTTTTTCGGTTGCTTTAAAAATAAAGAATAATTTAATTTAATTTGTGCTTGTAAGATGGAGATATATTTTGTTTTTATTATTATTATTATTTTTTATTTATTCATGTGGTATTTTTTTTATTTATTCATGTGTTATTTCGTTTTATATAATTTTTGAATTGTTTCATTTATACTTCTTTTGTTATTTATTTTGTGAAAAAAAAACCCACTCATTGCCATGAGGCTTGTAATCTTTTGTGCAATAAAAAGTTTATCTATCTATCTATCTATTACGGGGTATACGAAAGTAAAGCGTTTGCGTCAGCAGTTTTTTTTTTTTTTTTTTTGTGCAGCGTAATTCTGAGAGTGACTCTTATACCCAGTGACGCCAGTATGAAATGATTTTGTGAGAAGGGGGGGGGGGGGGGGGGGTGAGAGAGAGAGAGCATGTGTTTATATATAATTCATTTTATCGAAAGTTATATTCTTCACAGACAGGCATTTTTTCCTCCCATTTTTTTTTTTTTTGGAATCAGAGGGTCGGAAAACATGAAATTCCATTGAAAACTCAACATCGAATTTCATTGAGGGCGCTCTCAGTGAGGATAGCTCAGTGGTCTGCGTGCTTACTTGCATAACTACTACATAACTTCCCTTTTACTTCGTATATCTGAGAAGTAAAAGGTAATTTCAATATCAAATAATTTACATAGTTTTGTATCCTTTTTTATGATTAAGCATAAAAAATTATTGTAGAACACGAGAGGAATAAGAATTTTCCAAATTATTATGCAAAGTTTTTTTTAGAAAAACTGGGCTCTAGAGGGACAATAAACATGAGTCCTTAGCATTTACATAAAATTTATATATCCCAGCCATAAAAGCAAAGATAATAGAATGTATTTTGAAGCCTAGATGATCATTAAGATTTAAAAAAATATGAAAATAAAATAAAATAGTAGACAGGTTGGAATAATAAAGTTTTATTGATACAGTTCGTCTTTCATCCACGTTTAATTAAAATAAATAATAATAATAAAAAATATTTTTTGAATATCACATTACTACTTTTCAATAAACTAATGTAAAATGGAAAACAGAAAGAAAATTTGAGAGGAAAATTGAAGGCATCAATAAATGACAATTTTGACAAAGTACACTTTTTTGCAATCTTTAATGAAATTAATTGAATGATCGGGGCAGACACCTTCCAGGCTGCCCGAGGCTTTTTATACCTAGGCTCATACGTCAGCTTCGACAACAAGGTGAGAGAGGAGATAGACCGGAAAGTTGCTGCGGCCAATCGAAGCTACTTTGGGCTCCTCAGGTCTCGACAGTTGACCTAGCAAACCAAGATCCAGCACTTTAAGACCCTGCTGAGCGTTGTTCTGACTTATGGGGCAGAGGAGAGATGATATATGAGAAACGTTCTGCTCCATGGTTCTCCCTAATTTTTTTTTTTTTAAATATATCCATTTCTAATCTTCTACCCATATTTTTCTGTGTAGCAGTGGTAGCTCAGAAGTAGCGGTGCTTGCCTTCTGAACTCAAGATCGACGGGTTCGAAACCCGGCCGGGGCCCCTTAGGTTTTTTCTTATGCCAGGTACCCGTTAAAGACCCCTACTCATGGTAATGAAATCTGTGTTGATTATTCGGTCTGGTATGAGCCAAATATTGCTCTATGATATATAAAGGAGCAGGCAAAATTTAAGACTCCCACAAAAGAGTCGAACTCAAATCCATCAGAGCGATGAAAGAGCGCTCTGGTAGTGTGCCATAGACCTCGTAATTAAAGCCCGGGCATGAGTCACTATCTGTAATATTTTTTTGTATATTTTGTTTTGAGAACAGTGAAAAAACTAAGGCTCTCTTTCTAGCTCTCTCACTCTCTCTCTCTCTCCAGTCTATCCATTTGACAGAGTAATACTTATTTATGATCGGATTTCAGTCCGTAATAAGAAACGGATCTGCGCAATTTTCTTTAGATAGAGCCTAGAAAATCATGGACTTACCGCTTGGAGTATTGGAGGGAAAAGACTCCCAGTAGGAAAGTACTGGGATTGGGTTTAAGAGGGATGGAGCAGGTTAAGTCCTGTTGAGACTTGCCCACTCGAAGAAGGAGGATAAGAGGAGGCAACCTCTATAATTGGCTCCAGGAAATAAGAGAACCCACCAATTTGCTTCAATTTAACAGATTAGAATTACAACTCACGTCCATTAGACAGGGTCCTTTAGCTGTGGGTTGTCCTAATTGACTGAGTGCAAGCTGGACATGGCCAGAGACTCAGGACTCACCTGAACGAGACTTGACTCAGCACACTTCCTAAATGTAGCACTAATCTCACTTTCCTCTAACTGGCTTTCAAGCTCATTTCCAATTGGTCCCAAAGCCGAGCGAGTGGAAACAAACTCAGTCTCACTACCAGTTCCGGATTAAGCGAATAGGAGGCCCTAGGCCCTTAAAATTTTTGGGGCCCCCCCTTTTTTTTACAAACTGCAATAAAATGTTTATTTATGCATTTAACAATGGATTTATATTATATTTATATTTTCAATCATGAAACAAGAAAAGGTTGTGTTCTTGAGCGCGCAATTTGAAAGTAGAAACTTGAGATGAATAAACAATTGGAATCATAAATAGATTCAAAAAATGATTTGCCGTAAATACAATGGTAGATATTATGAATGTATAGATATAAAAAAAATGATCAAACATAAATTTGATTCATTAGTAAATTTTTAATGAATAAAAAAAAATTATAATTTTGAATTTTTCCGAATAAACTTTGTTTAAAAAAAATATAAAAAATCCATTTTCGATTTTTACGGGGGCCCTTGATCGACGGGGGCCCCAGGCCATGGCCTAGTCTAGCCTATTGGGTAATCCAGCACTGCTCACTTCGTTATACACAGAAATTCCAGTTTGAAATTAATTTAAGCAAAGTAAAAAAAGGGGGAATTTTTCTAAGAACCAATTTTTTTTTAAAAGGACGGATCGTTTCCGGATAAATGAAGCAGAAAGTCTAAAACAAATGTTGGAGCCCTTTAATTAATATTTTCCTGTGGGGCTGTTGGGTTTTGGCCAAACCAACTAGGTTAGTTTTGGCCATATGACCGCTAGAGGGTGCTTATCTTTCTAGCTAGACTATCACTCGCCTCCCACTGTCTTCTTGTTCTACAAGCCTCCGAGCGACCAGGTTCTTGCTTCCAGTGTTCCCTAGCGTCCATATATTTGTTTGCCTCCTGCGGCCTCAGAAGTTTCACCCACATTTCAGTCCTTGCAGATCAGGTAAGTAAATTCTTCGACTGTATTGGGGACCATTGGCCAATGTTTCTTTTTTCAGTCGAGTGAGCACCTGCTTGGGACTTTTGGATCTACGCACCCACCTGTGGTAAGTCCTTTAAATTTCCTTTTCTATATACAGTCCACTCTTTCTTACCAGAAGGTAATTTATGTTTCAGCATAAATTCGCCTTCCCAACCTTGTCATATGCCATAGCGGGGCCACATTTTGAACCCCCATTTTTGGCGTAGACAACAAATTTCGTCGGTAAATCCTACACTTCACCAACACGAATCAATCAATTACATATTCCCTCTCCCTCCAAATAAATTGTCAGTTATAAGGGTATCAATCAAAAAATTGGTTTTTTAAAAACGTTCCAATTTCCAGCTAACAAAATTCCTTCCGAACAATGTTATTAAATGTAGTTCATTTCAGAACAGAACTAACACAAACAAACACTTTTTAGGAGAGATCCAGAAATTCTGTTATCATTCCTTTCTGAAAAGATATCCTGTTGTTCCCTCAGTGCGGTGTGCCTACTACAAGAGATAAAGGATTGTCAGCTACACACATAAGGATCTATTATTTTTTCCTTCTTTCAACATAAAGGATCATTTTTTTTTTTTTTTTTTTTTCTACAAAAAGAAGTGGGGAGTAAGAGGGTGTTAAAGGTTGAGAAAATTCTGAAGGGGGGTGAAAACGTTTGGGCACCGGAGTTAGGATTTGTGAAGGGATCTCACCTTAGCATTATACTTAGATCAAAGCTGGATCTATTCATGTCAGCTCCTTGAGTCCCTTATTGTACTCTTTGTAAGCAAACATTCTTCACTTCTCTGTAGGCGAAACAGAATATTATCACCTTTGGGAACTGAAGTTATGAAACAATAAAATGGATATTAAGATCAGGAACCAAGGCTGAAGGTGAGTATACAGGAGTTAGTTATTGTGACTCATGTCCTCAACCCGGGTCATATCGCCTACTACCAGAGCGCTCTTTCGTCACCCTGATGACCATGAGGCCGACTCTACTATGAGAGTCCTAAGTTTCGCCAACCCAGGTTTATATTCACGTAGGGCAGGGGTCTGTGGCGCCCCCCACATGTTTTATTATTTTGAATTTTTAATTAATTGAATCGATATCATTTATTTCTAAGAAATTGAAAAAACATATGTTATAAAAAATGACAATCAGTATACTATACATGTGGGGCGCTGGTAGCTCAGTGGTATGCGTGCTTGACTTCTGAGCTCAAGGTTGTGGGTTCGAAACCCGACCGAGGCCCTTAGTTTATTTTATCTGAGAGGTAAAATAAACTTAAGCATGCCATCCTTCGGATGGGACGTTAAGTGATGGTCCCGAGCCTGTACGATGTCAGGTACTCGTTAAAGACCCCTGCCCTAGGTGAATAAAAATTTAGGGTAGGCAAAATTTAGGACTCCCACAGTAGAGTCGGGCTCATGTCCACCAGAGTGACGATAGAGCGCTCTGGTAGTAGGCGATATGACCTCGTAGTTAAAGGCATGAGTCATAAAACCTAACCTAACCTACTATACATGTTATGTTGTTAGTGAGGTTTTTTTTCTTTTTGGCCTTATGTACGATGCATATTAGCCATGTCACTGTGTTATCTAGTTATTTACGACATCCATGGCCTCGGAAGGGAGTTCTATCTATGAAATAAAACTCACTCCCGGACGGGATTCGAACCCGCAAACAAATATTCTTACTACTAATACCTAAAATTACATGTCTTTTCTTTTTGGCCACTCTTTATTGGGGACATATAATTTTGCAAAAAAAACAAAAAACAGTACCTTCTTTTGTAGCTCACTCATAATAATTATGAGTAAAGGACAATTATTGTCCTTTATATGTGTCCAGTATCTTTATAACATACCATCCCTTATTATATTCAATATATTGATGTCTACTTCATCGAAAAAATTTCAAGTAATAATTTTATATACACTCACGTCTCTATCATCACTGTGATGTCACTTGGTTCATGTCTGTAACTCGATTGTCTCGCTTCATATTTATCACTCGACTGTGTTGTGTCTCGACTCTCACGCATGGTACGGCCGGCGTTTGTTTTTTCGACTATCTTTTGTTGCTTCGACCGTCTTTTGTCCTTTTTCACTTTTAATTAAAGCGAATATATTTAATATTTTTTATATTTATAATAACTAATTAATTTACATATCTTTAACAGCTGTTTTTGTAAAAAAATTCAACATTTCAGCTGTTTTCATAAAAAAAACCTCAACACTCCGACGACTCTCTTCTTTAAAAAAAATAATTAATTTTAGAGTATATTAATATCCATATATACTTTTTGTACATCACAACGGTGATTTTTCCTTAATTTTTGGAATGAAGTGGTCGGAAAACATGAAATTCAGTTCATTCAGTGCAAATTTAACATCGATTTTCAGATCGATTACTTCTCTATACTGAGGAAATAGAAAATACATTTTGACTTGAATATAAATATTTTATGAATTCTAATGATCTTTAAAAAAACATTTTGGTTTATGTACGTTTAGATACGTGGTGAAAATAGAGGTTAGGTTAGGTTTTATGACTCATACCCAGGCTTTAACTACGAGGTCATATCGCCTACTACCTGAGAGCTCTTTCGTCACTCTGGTGGACATGAGTCCGACTCTACTGTGGAAGTCCTAAATTTTGCCTAGCCTTAATTTTTATTCATCTAGGGCAGGGGTCTTCAACGAGTACCTGACATCGTACAAGCTCGGGACCATCGCTTAACGTCCCATCTGAAGGACGGCGTGCTAAAGTTTATTTGACCTCCCAGATAAAATAAACTAAGGGCCTCGGTCGGGTTTCGAACCCACGTTCTTGAGCTCAGAAGGCAAGAGCCCTCATGGATAGAAATAGAATATAGAAAATAGCATCAAAATATTGCTAGTTGACGCGACGCAAGCCAAGTTTTGCTTGTTTTCGTCAGCAGGACGGATTATCAGGTTGTCTACCCTCCGTCGTACTCTTCAGAAAGCTCATTTCACCCAATGATTCAGTTTGCGCTTAAAGTGCATACTTGCAACAACTTCTCCATAAATCCCAAATGCCAACATAAGGAGACATCTCACCAGGATCTATTGCACTCAAGACACAGACACCGCGTCTCTTGGCAATATAGAACATAAATACATGCCACTTGCTACCGGGGACCATTTATCTTTTTAAATTGTAGGCTCCTTGTTTCCTAGGCAAAGAAAAGCTAAATGAGCTCTGGAAAATGTGGAAAATTAATGGTATTACTTTAGATCGAGATTCAACCATTAGTCAGAAAGAGAGTGCTACTGTTCCTCCGCAGAAGAAGACAAGCCACACCCAGTTTTCCCTTCACATTTTCTGTTCTCGCTTTGAATACATTTTCAGAACTTGAACCTCCATTGATGTCGGAAGTAAATTTTCGTGTTTTCACACAACGCGCTCTGAGGAAATGTGCGCAATCGCATTCGAAGAAACTTCCACTTGAGTCGTGCGCGGGAATTTTAGTAGGCCAAATAGTATAAGAACTAGTCTAGGATGTGTAGTGAAACAAGAGCCAATGGACTGGAACTCCCTTATTTTCACTGGAGGGAGACTGGAGAGACTGCGGTTAGAAGCCCTACTGGAGTTGACAGACGCCATGTGTTACATCGGGTAGGGGGGGGGACAAACCCCCCAGTCGTCTGTCTGAGGTGAGGGACAGAATCCAATGTCACTCACACAAGTGTAGCCTGTTGAGAGGCAGGTTGTCCTTGAGAATGGACCAATCCGAATAGAAGGGAGAGGTTGTGAAAAAGGTATACTACAGACGGTTCCAAAAACATCTGCCGCCTCATTTATGAAGAAGGAAACTTGACCATTTATAGACATACTTCAGAATATTGCGTCACATAGAAGACAATTTAAGCACGCCGTCCTTCGGATGGGACGTTAAGCGATGGTTTCGAGCCTGTAAAAAGCTCTCTACCCTAGGTGAATAAAAATTTAGGGTAGGCAAAATTTAGGACTCCCATAGTAGAATCGGACTCATGTCCACCAGAGTGACGAAAAAGCGCTCTGGTAGTAGGCGATATGACCTTGTAGTTAAAATCCGGGCATGAGACACAATAACTAACAAAAAGCGACTGGTAGATGAGAAATAGTCCCTTAGGTTTTTTATCTGAGAGGTAAAAGAACATTGAGGACGTTGTCCTTCGGATGGGACATTAAGCTATGGTCACGAGCCTGAACAATGTCAGAGAGTAAAGAACCCTGACCCCATGACCCTGGTAACTAAACCCAAGTAGGCAAAATTTTGGACTCCCGCAGTTGAGTCGAGCTCATGTCCTCTAGTATTTATTTTTTATTATTTAAATATTAATAGGTCATATCTTCGGTGGTGGTAAAATGATCGAATGCATTTTTTCACAAATTAGGCTGATGCAAATAAACACTATTTTTATTTTCATTAGTCACAGTTTATTATGTCTCATAGAAAATTATTTTTTGATTAATTAAAAATTTTTACTTATAAGAGAGACATTTCGCGAAGAACTATTTGCATCTGGCAGGTCATTGAAGATGTTCTCCTCCCAAATTTGGTCAAGTGTACTAACTACTACTAGTAAAAGTGGGCTAACTGAAATGAAACTAATAAATATGTATAAGTACTAAAAAATAAATGAGCACAAAAATAATATTAATTAATACAATAGAACAGTTTCTAACAATAATTTCATTTTTACGATAAATAATTTTTTATAATTTTTCCATTTTTTTTTTTTTTTTTCCAGAGTTTTTTTTTCACGACGATATTTCGGAACATTGTTACGTCTCTTTCTCAAGTCACAATGTGTGAAATATATATATATATATATATATATATATATATATATATATATATATATATATATATATATATATAAAGTAATAGCAATAAAGAATAAAAAAATAATAATACATTAAAACAATAAACCAATAAAAATGAAATAAATCAGTATATAAGTAATAAAAAATAATAATTTTAGTAATGAAAATATTAAACAAAGAGTAGTTTCGACTGACTGAAAAATTAGAAAAAATTACTTTTCCAATTAGAGGGTTTCCTATAACACAAACGTTATTAGTTAAAGTTTTTAATTTTTTTTTATTGTTTTCAAGAAGGGTATTAAACGAATTAATTCTGTTATACTTAAAAAGAAGGGTGAGATGTAGAGTTTGCGATCTCGGCTATATATCCCAAAAATCCCGGTTTTAGGAAAGCAAAAATGCCGATTTTTTTGGTTTATTTACTTTGTTTGTTGATTAAAATTAATTTAAATAATAATAATAATAATAATTCTGCAGTCAAATTATGAGATAAAAGTGTTATAGAACAGAAAGTTGTCGATTCCGTTTGCGCAAGAATTTTCTTTTCACGGTTATACACACAATTATTCCCCTTCATGAATACAAATTACGAATTCAATTTTGTAAGTTATGTTCTTCAATGTTAATTGCCTGTATCATTTAGAAATTTTTTTTTTTTTTTTTGTTTTTTTTGTACGGTTACTATATAAATATTGTTTCTTTTTACACATTCAACAGAAATGTTTGCATTATAAACGGAGAGAGGTTATTCATAACATTTTTCCAAATAAGAAAAAAAATGAATTATTATTCTTGAAATAATAGCTCCCTGTATTTTAAAAAAAGGGTTGTTTTAGCCCTCCGGGGGTAAGGTAAACTTGGGAAAAACCCACTCCCTCATTTAAGAACAGCTACTCGTATCATAGCCAGAAATGTAATGCGAAAATGATAACTTTAAGTGGGGCTCATCATAATGTAGTTAAATCAGATACATAATTGTATTTTAATGGTACGGGCTTGCTTAATTATTATAAACATGCATACAAATTTATTTAATGAGGATGAATATATTCAAATCTTTTTAAACATTTACCAAATATTATAAAGTAAAAAAATACGTCGGTGAATCACCGGCTATGTACTTCCTCAGAACGAATTAATCAATTCTGTTTTCGCTATATCTCCAACGCCCGTTCAGCGCTCTTAGTTACCTGAAGAGATTCAGGTAAATTCTCCACCGACTAAAGTTGTTTGTTATATATCAGAGAAGGTTAGACTCCGCTTACATAATATAAAAAATAGAAAAATAATATACGAATTTTCCTTCTTGTCATAGATATATCTTAATACATTTTTTCATTATTTTTTTTTATTTACTAATAAATTACACTTTATACAACTCTATAAAAAATATACAGAAGCAAATGTGATAAGAGAGAGATAATGGCATCGTCGATATGTCAAGAGGGGAGAAATCACTCAGTGATGACACTCCCTAATCACTGAGTTACTCTCATTTGTAACTAATCACTGTCACTGCTGCTGCTAAGAAGGTCTCTAGGCAATTGACGCTTAAGTGAAGGCTTTTGTGAGAACTAAAAGAGGAGAATAATTTTTTATACTTGGACACTGCGTTGAATATAAGTCGTTTTATTTTCGAAGTTAGGTTAGGTTTTAAGACTCATACCCGGGCTTTAACTATGAGATCATATCGCCTAATACCAGAGCTCTCTTTCGCCACTCTGGTGGACATGACCCCGACTCTACTGTGGGAGTCCTAAATTTTTATTCACATAGGGTAGGGAGCTTTAACGAGTACCTGACATCGTACAGGCTCGGAACCATCGCTTAACGTCTCATCCGAAGGTCGGCGTGCTTATGTTTATTTAACCTCCCAGATAAAATAAACTAAGGGCCTCGGTCGGGTTTCGAACCCACGATCTTGAGCTCAGAAGGCAAGCACGCATACCACTGAGCTACTGGCGCCCTCTATTTTCGAAGTTAATTTAAATCTTTTGTCAAGTAGTCATAGTAACAACAGGTTGTAACGCCTGTTCATTTCTTGTTTTCAGTCTCGTGTGAGGATTCCAAGTTAGTCGTTTGTCGAGTATAGAGGGTCTTTATTTATCGAATGACAAATTAAAGTGTAATTTTCAATTTTTTGTTAACGAGTATGTTTTAATTAAAGTCTGTCAATAACGAAAATAAGACCTTTAAAGGATATTAAAAAATTTCTCTCTTGGACGTTATTAAAAATTTAGAAGAAAATAATGAAAGATGAATTTTATTTTTATTATTTTCTCATTTTTCAACATTGCTCCCTTTGTTTCGGAAAAAATAAAGTGTAAAAACTCTCCAGTAAAAATTTAATTATAGTACTCAGAAAATTTGTACATGAAAATGTCTCCTAAAATAATAAATTTCTTGTAATTTTACAATAAAGCTTGTACATGTTTCATTTTTTTTCCTTCGGGACGTTAAGCAATCGTCTCGAGCCTGTACGATGTCAGGTACTCGTTTAAGACCACTATTATCCTAGGTGAATAAAGACAAAATTGAGGACCTCCATAGTAGAGTCGGACTTGGGTCCACCAGAGTGACGAAAGAGCGCTCTGGTAAAGAGATCATATTACCTCGTAGTTAAATCCTGGGCATGAGTCACATTTACTAACTATACATATATATAGCTATATAACTACAATATTAAGTACAGTAGAACCTCTATAAATCGAACATCGAGGGAGACGCCAAAAAATTCGAGTTCTAGAGTTTTCGACTTATGGAGGATTTCGACTTAGGCGGATTTTGATTTGACTTGTAGAGGTTAAGATTCATTCTAACTAATTTTGAGTTAGAGAGGTGAAATAAACAAAAATTCAAGTTACAGAGGTAACAAACATATTTATATTTCTTATAAATCAACATTATTTCAAAACATTCTTAAAATAAAAAATACGTAGTATATTGAAATGAAATGAAATGAAAAATAATCTTTATTCTGGGACTTTCGTCCCCTAAGAATAATAACATAAGAAGTAGATAAAAGAGTACAAGTATCGACCCATTGAGACAGAATAAAAATAAAGGAAAAGAGGTCTCTAGTAATAAATATAAAATGTTAGAGAGAGGCAATGATTAAAACAATAAAAAACTGGTGAAAATTAATGATAAAAATAAGAATAAAACAAAGTATGAATAATAATGTAAAACATAATAACAATAGTGAGTTATATATGAATTTAATAGCAAAAAAACTGGGCAGATGAAACTGGAGTGTGACAATCTGTCCAGTGGAGTGAGAGACTTATAGGAAGACTAGAACTATCTCATAGGAGCCCGCCTTAGGAATCAGAGGTTTGTTGAGTTAGGAGATAATGGAAAAGTAAGGACTTAAATGAAAGAAGAGAAGGAGCATGGCGGATCTGGAGAGGGAGAGAGTTCCAGAGGGAGTTAGCTTGGATAAGGAAAGAGTTGTGGTAGGTTGTTGTCCTGTGGGAAGGGAGGTAAAGATCCGAGGGGCGGGATCTAGTGACTTTGGCGGATTTTGTATATGTAGTATATGTAGGTATTAAAAAAAGTCAGACTAATAGAGGGTTGAGATTTCGAGTAATGGAGGTTTTGGGGCTTGAAGGGAAAGGAACAAAACTTTTTTTCGAGTTTTGGAGGTTTCGAACTTATCGAGGTTCGACTTAAAGAGGTTCTACTGTATATAGACAATATAATAAGAAGCAAAAACAAGAACAATAATAGAATAAAGCATGTGCAAAATAATAAATTATGGTAAAACACAATAAAATAAATCATAAAGTAAAAATACATATTGGAAACATACACTAAAACAAAACAAAAAAAAAAGATGAACAAAATAATGGTAAATCATAATAACAATAAGTGTTAAGTTCCCCGGAACACCCTCTCATGATATCGTCCTCATTCCTACAACTACTCAGAGGCGAGGGTGGTCCTCCATTTATCCAGTCTCTGATAGCACTGGAGGCAGACCGAGAGGAACGGAAGAGCTGAAGAGAGGAGACAATGAGGGAAGAGACTGGTCACTTTCACCATTTCCAAGGTGACTTTGTCTTAAAGTCCGGGCATGAGTCGCAATCACTAACAATGAGGTTGTACACTCCACTGATGGCAAACCTATCAGGGCAAGAAATGGAGGTACCATCACGTGACAAGTATCACATTCATCCAAAACTGCTTCAACTATCAATTAAATTTGAACACCTAGTATTAAGTCCTTATGCACTTATTTTTATAAATTCAATTAAACTTAAAAATAAAAAATAAATGCATGTCCATGACTAATGAATAAATATTTTTTCTTTATTTATACTTTTAACTGAGATTATTTTTTTAAATACTCAATGCCTGGATTATGTCTTTTCCACCTCTCAAAATTAATGAAAAAAATAAAAGTTTAATTAAAAGTATAAATAAATTGAAAAAACAGGTTATTCGTGGATTTATTCATGGCCATCACTGGATGCTCCCAAATGAATCCGGATTGGTTTGATTCCCTTTAATATTGGATTGTTTGAAGAGGAAAGCTATGTTTTAAAAACCTTACACAACTGTTCCAACTCAACCCTTTTCCAAAAGATCAATTTTTCAGAAAGGTTTTCATTGTTTACTTGTTATAACCCCATTTCAAACTCACTGAAGTCAAGTGTCGATTTCAATCAAAATTACAGAAGATCAATATACGAACAAGACCTGTTTCAATTCAAAATAAAGAATATTCCCAGCTTTGTGAAGTTATGTAATCGGTCAGACATTTTCTTGAGTACGTATGTTGATTTTCCACTGAATTTCGTGTTTGCCGACGCCCTGATTCTAAAATTAGAGGAAAAAAAATAAGACTCAAACGACAACAGACGATATGGTCTTTTAAGACGACTACTCGGGTCAAAGTCAAAACTATCTGTTGAGAACAAACTTAAAATTACAAAACAATCATACGACCAATATGGGCATATGGACTAGAACTATAGGGCTCAGCTCAACATTAACAGAATACAAACTTTTCAGTAAAAAGTCCTACGACAAATTGTCAATGCTCCCTTTTATGTCACCAACAAAGTCCTACACATTCCTTATGTCCAAGATCTAATCCAAAACCGTTTCAAGAAATTCCATTCCAAGTTGAATACCCATCCCAATCCTGTAGCCAAGCCTCGCGATCTTCTTTTAGTAAATAACGAGACTGTCTAATGGAGTGTGAGCATCAATTGTACATTTTTATTTCCTGTTCACTTCTACCCATTGTTTTTGTACAGATTGTAGAATTTAAAAAAATATATAAATATATATATATATTTTCAAACTTTTACTTGAAAAGATTGTTGATTACGTCATAAATATAAGCGTTATCTTTTAAAATGTATTTAGGGCCCAAAGTAAAGTGTAATAATGAATAAAATGTAATTTTCGTCCGGAACACGAATAACTTCCAGTAGAATAAATGTATCGACATGAAGTGTTATATGTCATAGAAACAAAAGACGACAATGGTATAGAGGCTAAAGGATTCCTAGACATTGTACAGGTGAGATGTGCCACTGATGATGATGACGCTGTTGCGTTGAAAACTGGTTTTCAGCAAATGAAACAGTGGGATGTCAATCCTATTTTGTTTTTATGAGAAATCTCGTCTCACATCATCTTACTATCATAAAAAAAATGTTATAGTTAGTTTGTTATTATGACTCATGTCTTTAACTACGAGGTCATATCGCCTACTACCAGAGCGCTCTTTCGTCAATCTGAAGGACATGAGCTCGACTATACTGTGAGAGTTCTGAATTCTCACCTAGAGCAGGGGTCTTTAAGGATTACCTGACATCGTACAGACTCGGCATCATCGCTTAACGTTCCATCCGAAGGACGGCGTGCTTCAGTTTATTTTACCTATTATACCTAGAATTAGAGAACAAATATTTGGGTTTATTTACTTAAACTTAAGTCTAAAAGCGGGCGCCGGTAGCTCAGTGGTATGCGTGCTTGAATTCTGAGCTCAAGAACGTGGGTTCGTAACCCGACCGAGGCCCTTAGTTTATTTTATCTGGGAGGTAAAATAAACTTAAGCACGCCGTCCTTCGGATGGGACGTTAAGGGATGGTCCCGACCCTGTATGATGTCAGGTACTCGTTAAAGACCCCTACCCTAACTGAATAAAAATTTAGGGTAGGCAAAATTTAGGACTCCCACAGTAGACTCGGGCTCATGTCCACCAGAGTGACGAAACAGCGCTCTGGTAGTAGGCGATATGACCTCGTAGTTAAAGCCCGGGCATGTGTCATAAAACCTAACCTAATCTAACCTAAGTCTAAAAACAACTCTCGTCCATCTTCACATCTCAACCCAGACTTCCACAACATTGACTCGTCCATCCTATTAAGAACAGCTGATGGTCTTATTTTGTTTTTTATTCATTGGTTGTTTTAAAACAAAATGCGACTTCATATATTTATTTACTAATTTAGTTACTTCACTGTTTTTTATACAAATATATTATTAAAATTTAAAATGTTTGTAATTTTATATATATATATATATATATATATATATATATATATATATATATATATATAACTTGATATACAACATTGGAAATTTCCACAGAATGTGCCTTTTCTCGTCGTGTCAGTCTCGCTGTCAGTGTTTGTGACACAAGATGGAGCTAGAGAAAATTACCGGGGGAAAAGGGAAAAAGGAGAGCTGAAGAGGGAAGGTTTTTACCAGAGAAGCAGAGAATGATAGAACTGGGACCATTTACTTCCAGACCAACTTCAACGTTACTTCAACACACTGAGACAGGCAAGAGAGAGCCCATCTTGAGCTCCATCAGAGAAAATATATATTTATTAAGAAAATCAGAAGATACATAATAACCAACTGTGCACTTATTTGAAAAACAAGAAAATAAAATTAAAATGAAACCAAAAACTGACATTCCAAGAAAACAATGAAACATAACTGTACAATATAAAGCTACTATATGTCTAAGTAGAAAATTATTTAACCTAGGTTAATATTGCCATGGATATTTGTTAGCTGAGAGGGATTAACAAATTATAGTCTGACCTCTCATTGATTTTATTAATTGTTGCTAACCGGCTTTCGAGGTTGCCTTCATCATCAGGCAGTCTGATAAAATAATCTTGAAAACAACATAATTTAAAATGTTTTAATAAATAAATAATAGCCTTCAATAAGAGTTTTTATCTCTATATATGTTGTGGCTAAAATTACTGAACCGAATTTGATGAACTGCATATGTAGCATCCTTATAAGCCCGTTTGTATCTGCTAATATGGCTTTCGTGTTTTGAATTGAACTTTGATATGGACATAGTTTTAAAGGTCTTCTGTAAGCAGTGAAGCATCAGAAGTTTAAAAAAACCACCGGCCTTATTATCATTGAAAATTTCAACTTATATCTTTTGTAGATTATTTTATTTTATATTATTTTGTGTATATTGCCATTTATTATTTTGTAAATTTTTTATTTATTTATTTATTTTTACTTTTTTAATATATTTTTTTTTATTATTATTATTTTAATTTTTTTTTTTGTATTTTTTTATTTAATTTAATTTTATTTTTTATAGTCACTGTCATCAAATTTACTTATTTTATTTTATATTATTTTGTGTATATTGCCATTTATTATTTTGTATATTTTTTATTTATTTATTTATTTTTACTTTTTTAATATATTTTTTTTTTATTATTATTTTAATTTTATTTTTTTTGTATTTTTTTATTTAATTTAATTTTATTTTTTATAGTCACTGTCATCAAATTTACTTATTTTATTTTATATTATTTTGTGTATATTGCCATTTATTATTTTGTATATTTTTTATTTATTTATTTTTACTTTTTTAATATATTTTTTTAATATATTTTTTTTATTATTATTATTTTAATTTTATTTTTTTTATATTTTTTTATTTAATTTAATTTTATTTTTTATAGTCACTGTCATCAAATTTACTTATAGTTATATTTTAACTGATTGTAAATATACCAAATAAACATTTAAAAAATTAAAAAAAAAAAAAAATCTAACTTTATGTATCTTGAAGTTACTAACCTGCTTAAAGTTACTAACCTGCTTAATGTTGCTAACCTGTTTATAGCTACTAACCTGCTTAAAATTATTAACCTGTTTATAGCTACTAACCTGCTTAAAGTAATCCTGAGCTGAGTCTGGTAAACTGCTAGTATTTATTAATTTAAACAAACTTCCTGCTTTTGTCGAAACTTAAAATAAAAGTATAATAACAAATATCCTTCCCTTTATTTTCCGTTTATAGGTTAGGTTTTATGACTCATGCCCGGGCTTTAACTACGAGGTCATATCGCCTACTACCAGAGCGCTCTATCGTCACTCTGGTGGACATGAGCCCGACTCTACTTTGGGAGTCCTAAATTTTGCCTACCCTAAATTTTTATTCACCTAGGGCAGGGGTCTTTAATGAGTACCTGACATCGTACAGGCTCGGGACCATCGCTTAACGTCCCATCCGAAGGACGGCGTGCTAAAGTTTATTTTACTTCCGAGATAAAATAAACTAAGGGCCTCGGTCGGGCTACGAACCCACAACCTTGAGCTCAGAAGTCAAGCACGCATACCACTGAGCTACCGGCGCCCTCTTTTTCCGTTTATATAAATTACATAGTATATTTGACACCAAATTATTTAACCATTTTGAATATTCCATTTATGTACATAAATAAATGTTAAAAAAATTAAAATAAACATATAAGAAACTATCTTGAAAAAAATTAACAATTTAAAATTTCATGGATGGGAGTAGATAAGTTATTCCTGTTTTCCAGGGGACGAAAACACTTATAATAGCACAAAAACGAAACGTATTTTCATTAGCTTTTTGGTAAAAGATTGTTCGATTCAGGGCTATGGCTATTTCTAAAATTTGCCATTTGACCTAACGATGAACATTTTCATCCCAAGCAGAGATGCTTAGGTCAATATTATTTTTCAAGTTCAATTTCCTGTAAAAGTATATCCGAAGAAATGTTTCTTTCGCTCCACGTCACGCGCTCCCCTCCCTCGTCTCTGGTAATTCCTTTATTCCGTACTTCTCTGACCTTTTCCAATTCTTTACCAGAATTGACTTTACGGACTTCAGAACTCTCTTTTTTTTTTTCTGTCCCTTCAAGATCTTTTCTCTTCACAATAGACTTATCAAGTTCTTGTGACATTTCCAGTCTTAGATGAAATTTCTTAGTCTGTTGTGTAAGTTGATGTTTAATCCGTCGACCAAAAATATAGTTTTATTTCGCTTGTTAACTATGATTTACTTTTTCACAAAAAGAAATTCACTATTTACAAAACCAATATTGTTATAGGGTTAGGAGCATAATTTGCAAAATAAAGCCTCCAAAATCAGTCAACCATTTGCGCTTGAATAGTTGACTTACATTAAGGCTCCTTAATTCTCATACTAAATTTTGTGTCGATAAATTCATTACATCGGCAGTTAATAGAGTTTTTGTGTAAAGCCTCTACCCTAATCCCCCCATTCCTATCGATTCTGCTGAAAATCAATAGGTGTCATCGTTACAAGGTTCTGAATTTACATATAAAATTTTGTCGAGATATTCGTTCTATCGTGAGTTATCCAATACACAGACACACACATTGACAGACATAAATTTTTATATAAGCGCTAATGGACTAGAGACCTCCTTAGTAGCAGCACTGACAGTGACAGTGATTAGTTACAAATGTGAGTAAATGAGTGATTACCGAGTGGCCCAACTGGGTGATTTCTCTCTTGACATTTTGACATTGCCATTATCCACAGCTGTAAATATCTATTTGTAAATAAAAAAAATAAAATAAAAATATATTTGGAATCTATAGGTCCCAAAACATGATATTCCGTTGAAAACTCTGCTTCGATTTTTTGTCGATTACATAACTTTCATTATAATTCTTAACCGAGGAAGTACAACGTAGTCTGAGCGCTCACATATTTCATTACATTATGCCTTGACGATAGCTATCTATCCCCCTGAGGGCGCCAGTAGCACAGTGGTATGCGTGCTTGTCTTCTGAGCTCAAGATCGTGGGTTCGAAACCCGACGGAGGCCCTTAGTTTATTTTATCTGGGAGGTAAAATAAACTTAAGCACGCCGTCCTTCGGATGGGACGTTAAGCGATATAAGTGAATAAAAATTTAGGGTAGGCAAAATTTAGGACTCCCACAGTAGACTCGGGCTGATGTCCAACAGAGTGACGAAAGAGCGCTCTGGTAGTAGGCGATATGAACTTGTAGCTAAAGCCCGGGCATAGGTCATAAAACCTAACCTAACCTCTACGAAAACCCATCATCTAATAAAAAAGGCGTCAGTGAATCACCAGCAACGTACTTCCGCAGCACAAAATAATCCGCTCTTTCTCCCTCCAAAACCAATCGATTGTTAAAAGCTCCTATTTTTTGATGGTTTTTGGCGGGAGAAGAAGGGAAGAAGAGTTTGTACTGCGGAAGTTTTTGTCAGTGATTCAGGGACGACTTTTTTTTTTTTTTAATTTTGCGGATTGTGAAATAATTATTTTTCATTACATTAGTTATCTTCAATATTAAAATATTGTATGTTTATTGTGAGACATCATGTATAACGTTCTACAAAAAGTTCAAAAGAAATAATAAATGCTAAAACTTGCCTACAGAACTGCGAATGAATGGCTCTGTCCGAGTATACGAGTACTCGTGAAGATTTGGCCCACTCGTTCTAAGCAGGTTGTGAGAGTTCAGTGGAGAGGCCTGTTCATTTACCCCGAGTCAATATTGGACCACTCACTACCAGCTATAGCTCCCTCCACCCTCCATCTCTCTCTCTCTCTCTCTCCCCATGCGCTATAGCACACTCTCCAGCTAAACCCCAGCTAAATTGTCAGATTTACTAAATATCATCCTTACAGCTGGTTCCTTTGGTTCACACTTAAACTACTTATCAAATAAAAATAAAATTTACCTTCTGTTAGTTGATATGACAAGTGCCCGGGCTTATCTACGAGGTCATATCGTCTACTACCAGAGCGCTCTTTCGCCACTCTAGTGCATCAGTAACAAGATAAAAAATTATAAACTTACTTATCCAACCAAACAGCACAGCGGTTAAAGGACAACTGGCATAGCTACAGGGGGTGGGAATAACTAGGTTCACTCTCTCTCTTCATACAAAACCTTTCATTCTAATATATACAATAACTAAAACAATTCTCCACATAACAGCAACATAATATAAAAAATTTCACCATACAGCCAAAGGAATTTTTTATTGTCAAAAAATATAATAAATAAAATAAAATAAAAACAAACAGATACAATTTTTTAAAAATATTATTACAGACTTAAAAAATAATAGAATTAAATACAATAAATATCTTTATAAAAACCAGTCAAAAAACTTTTACATTACATCTCTTACAGGACAGGTACTTTCCTTAGTTTGGAACATACATGCCTAGGGAGTCCTATGTATAGTACCTGACATCGCACAGGCTCGGGACCGTCGCTTAACGTCCCATACAATGGACGGAATGCTCAAGGTTTGTTCGCTTCTCAGATAAAAAAACCTAAGAGCCTCTGCCGAGTTTCGAACCCGGGATCTTAATCCTTCTGTTTATTTTATAAGCCTGAGCCCGTTTTACTTCCCTTGATATACGATGTATAGGGGAAGTTATGTAATCAGTCAGATATTAGATGCTGTATTTTCTCCGGAGTTTTATGTTTTCCGACACAGTGATTCCAAAAATGAAAAAAATATTGTGTGTTTGTGACCACGATAACTCCCGGTAAAATGAATGTATCGGCAAGAAATGTGTACCCAGAATTCCGGAGGCCTTTAGGTTTTTTATCTTGGAGGCGAAAAAAACATGAGCACGCCGTTCTTCGGATGGGCCTTTAAGCGATTGTCCCGAGCCTCTGTTATGTCAGATACTCGTTAAAGACCCTACCCCCGAATAAACCTAGTTAGACAAAATTTAGGACTCCCATAGTTGAGCCGAGCTCATGTCCACCACTCTGGTAGTAGGTGATATGACCTCGTAGTTAAAGCCCGGGCATGAGTCACAATAACTAACGTTACCTATAGATTTTCAGTAAAATCGTCCAAAGGGAAGAATAATTACCGTTGTGACGAATGTATTGACACGAAAGTTCATCAGGACAACTTACACTAGTTTTCTCCAAAATCAAGAGGGGGCTCAACTTCAAAACCGTAATAACTGCCGTTGTAAGAGAATCAACTGTAGAGTTTTAGGGCGAGAGCAAAAACTTAACTGATAAGTTAGAGCTGGGGAAGTACATCGCCGGTGAATCAAAAGCTACTTTTTCATGTACTTACGTCATGTACTTCCTTTATAGTCACATATCTATAATCTGATAAACACGTTGTGTTGTGTTAAATATGAATATGCCACCAAATCGAGAATTTATTTATAATTCATTACTTATAGTATTTACGATAAAATCCGTAACTATTTCAAGGCATACTTATTACTTAAAAATTTGTTGACAATAATTCAAAACGATTTTTTAGATAGTTAACAGCATAGAGCGTTGTTCAACACGACAACGAAGTAATGACGCCGTCAGAGCTAGTCACGATCGCTCTACGAAGGCACTCCCCTATTTACTCCTTAACTTGCACAAAGCACTCCCTTTGCTGCGCACGATGTATATCCGTTCGTTTTTTCATCATAGTTTCATAAGAGAACTACTTTTTTGGGATTACGAGCTAAAATACCCAATATTTATAGAAAAATATTAATTTTTTTTTGCAGTTAGAAAAGTGTGTTCCTAAAATGGGGAATGAGGGAGTTAAAGGAAAGCCCCATTACCCTGAACCTTTTAGCGTCTTTACAGCCATTCACTCGGGATGGAAATTTTCTGGAAAGTAGAAAAGAACTTTTTTTCCCATAATACATTACATTGGAAAATTATTTCAGTCATCCTATGCTTTCAATCTCCCCTCCCTCGAGAGTGAGGCTTGACTTGGTCGGAATAACCCTGAGAGGAAATCTGCCGGAAAAACACGGCCCAAAAGGAAATGGGGGATATCCCAGCAATTTTCTGTCATGGGGGGGGAGAGGGGGGGAGGGGGGCCGGTTGTTAAAGGGAAAGCGGTTAGGGTGGAGAGGGGAGGGGTTAAAGAGAAGTCGTCAGTCGGGAAATACATTTTTTTATAGAAGGGGGGGGGGGTGTGGGAAGGGATAAGAAAAGTGACGTAGAGATTAGTTAAAGCCAAAAGAAGGGGTGACACTCGCCGGGAAAGCGGGTTTAATTTTATGTTCCATTAGAAAATTCCTCGAATTGTGTCATCTAATAGAGAGTTACTGTTGGGGAAGGGACTAAGATTGAGAGGGCTCTATAAAGCAAAGGATCTCCGGGAGCAGGACGACTGACACCAGAGATTTTAACTGGATAATGAAATATTCTTCTTATATGTCAACGATTTCAACATTTCTCTTCCTTAAGAATATCAATTTTTTTTTTTTTTTTTGGAAAACTAAACTCGTTATGTCGATTGTACCAACTCTCTCAGAAAAGTGACATAGAGATTAGTTAAAGTCGTACCAACTCTCTCAGAAAAGTGACATAGAGATTAGTTAAAGTCGTTCCAACTCTCCCAGTCTACCGCCTACTAGTTTCATTGTCTCTACTAAACAATAATAATAATAATATTGTAACTTCCAAATGCATACATCCACTCACTTTCTTCACTACACTTGCCACACAATCCTCCCAGGAGATTGAAGAGGAGGTGGAACCGTGACTTACTGTAATCCCAAATTGCAACCCCCCACTTGAAATAAAATCATAACATCCCCATTCATTGATAATAATCATAATATTCATTGTTTTTAATTTCGCCCTGAGGAGCTACCGCTGGGTGGCCTTCCTCTCTTACGCCAATCAAAACATCCACTTTCAATCAAGTCCTTTTGGTTGCTGGTTGTTCATGGCAGCAGTTGCGACCAACATTATTAATACAAAAAAATAATAAAAAAAATAATATTTATTTTTGTTAATTGGATATAATATTCTACATCAAAATAGCTTGCCTTCTAAGCTCAAGTTCACGGGTTCAATATCCCTTAGAGGTGAAGAAACCCTCTGCACATTGCCCTTCGGATGGGACGTTAAGCGATATAGCCGAGCCGTTTCGATGTCAGATACTCGGTTAAAACCCCTATCCTATGTAAAAAAAAATTTAGGGTTGGCAAAATTTAGAACTCCCATAGTAGAGTCGGGCTCTGGTAGTAGACGATATGGCCTCATAGTTAAATAATTAACTATAGCGAAACGCCTTCTATTTAGAAATGCAAACCCTCTGAGATACACTGCGGGTCGAGCCGAACCCATTGATCGAAGGGACCACCAAGGCCTCACTGATAGTCTATTAAACCTGTAAAGGGACCCAGTCTAAATAGATAAAGCTATTGGGCCCGGGTAGCTAGCTGCCCAACTCTCTCTCTCTGTCTCTATTAGCTAGTGCCCAGCTCTAAACACCAATTTAATACTACCAATACTACATTAATTGTGCATACATTTGACTACATACAGAAATACGTATTTGTTATGTACAGACGTACTTAACATACAAACAGAAAAGCGAATAAATAGAATAAACAAACAAACACTAAACTAACTAACAAACAGTCTGCCTTAATTAGTTTGAAATATTGTCTTAATAATATTTTGGGCAAGCACTAAGCACAATATTGTTTCTTTTTAAATTTTTCTTACTTTCCAAAAAAAAAAAACACTTTTCTATTTTTAAGATAGTATTAGTTATTATCAGAAGATCACTATGCAAAACGTAAAATTAATAAACTTACAATCTTATTATCTGCGCTGATTACATTTGAAACATTAATGGTCATTAGGAAAAAAATATAAATACTTTCGCTTTCGACAATACAAGTCATGATTATGATACCAGGAAAAACGAATAATTTCGAATAACTAAACATAGTTTCTCTGTTTTTGAAAGAATTATCATAAAGGAATTTACTTCTTCAATGCCCTTCCCCACTTCTTGAAATCAATAGATACAATAAAAGAAAATTCAATGCAATAGAAACCCTCTATTCAGAAACGCAATTTTTTTCTCGTTGTTCAAAAAAGAAAAATAATCATATATGAAAGTCATGTTATTTATATAAAAACTTTAATTGTTGTTTTCATTTTTATTTTCCTAGCAGAGGTTCTCCATCAATATCCTATAATCGTAATCCCTTTTCCTTAAAATTTTCATTATTATCATCAATTTTTTTCAGTTCTATATATTATTTACAGTTATTTGTCACATTATTTATAAATATTTTTCTTTTTATATATAGGTTAGGTTTTATGACTCATGCCCGGGCTTTAACTACGAGGTCATATCGCCTACTACAAGAGCGCTCTATCGTCACTCTGGTGGACATGAGCCCGACTCTACTGTGGGAGTCCTAAATTTTGCCTACCCTAAATTTTTTATTCACCTAGGGCAGGGGTCTTTAACGAGTACCTGACATCGTACAGGCTCGGGACCATCGCTTAACGTCCCATCCGAAGGACGGCGTGCTTAAGTTTATTTTACCTCCCAGATAACATAAACTAAGGGCCTCGGTCGGGCTACGAACCCACGACCTTGAGCTCAGAAGTCAAGCACGCATACCACTGAGCTACCGGCGCCCTCTCTTTTTATATATATATATATTTTTTCTATTATTCGCTCTTTGTGACCTATAGAAGAGACACGTGATCGTCCTGAAAGAATATTTGTATAGAGAAATATAATTATAAAATATTTATAATAAAAATAAAAATAGCACCTTACAATACTATGAAATTATATCCATGCACCTTCCATATCATACCTATGTGTTTGTTTTCTAAGATTCGATATTGGTTGTTGTATGTATTTTAGAAACTATTTTGATGTACACAATTATATTAGGTATCTAATTACCATTTTATGGTTTAACGGAAATAAATACAATTATTCTTATTATTAAACTTTCTTCAACCTTTCCTAGAGGATTGTTTTATAGATTTGAATTTAAAAGTTTGCAAAATTCTTGACTTTTGTGTAAATAAATGTTGTTGTAGAAACGTTGATATAACTGATACTTAACACTTTTGGAGAGATATTGTGAAACACTTCATAAAAAATATAAAGAAAAAACAATTTTATTAGTATTTGTTAAGTCGTGGCTGAAGATGGTAGCAATACCGGAAGTACTCCCGTATATGTTATAATGTATTATATTTTGTGAAATAGACAATATTTTAAAAAAACACGATTTTCCACATATTTTTTAGTGTTTGTTGGTCGCGTTCAATTGAGTGATGTTGAAAAGTCGTATGTATCATATATTTGTAAGCTTTATGTCCACATAGTTCGGAGAAGTTAGATGTAACAATTCACTTTTCACAGTCGATAAATTAGAATGCCCATTCAAAATACTGAACAGTAGCCTGTCGCTGTCTAGTGTGTGTCTTGCCGTGTGTGAGGGTTCCAATGCAGCCTTTTGTAGATGGATAAAATATTAATAAATAAAACATTCGTTCGCCGATATTTACCCATTCTGAGATTTCTTGTGAGTAGGGACATAAACGGAGCCGAAACGATCTCTACAAAAGCAATTGTAAGCTCACGAACTTTAAAAAAAAATCTAATCAAGAAGGGTAGTAATAATAGAAGTATAAAAAAACAATATATTTCTTTTAGTGGGGTTTTTTTAAGCAGATAAAAGTTCATAATGAAACTTTCCTCAATAACGTGAAATGTAAAAAGTTTTTAGAAGGTTATTTTTGTTTTCCTATTATAAACATCTTAGAGATATTTCAATAACTTTTACTTCTCCAGCTAAAAGTGGTATAGAAGAAGTTATGTTATTGTATACTCATTATAGCACGCTGTCCAGAGGGGATGATAAAACCGGCGGCCTCGAGCCTCACGTTCACTAGAACAACGATAGACAGCTCAGTAGTAGGCGATAGAGCCATTTGAAGCCCGGGCATGAGTCACCAAAAAAACAAAACGTATATTGTATATTAAAGTGCATATGTACAATATCAGAACGTTTTCTCGAAGGAGTAAGTTTCTAATTAAGCCCAAATCATTTTCAGTTAATGCCCCCATAGTCTCCTTTGGCTGGAGGGATGCTATTCATACGTCAGACCTTATCTTAGCAGTATTTTGGGCTTTATTCCGTGCAATTTTTTCCCTATTATTGATATCTATAATACTCAATGTTTACATTCACCACATAACAAGGTTAACAACAATAGTATGCTGTATATTAGCCGGCTTTTTGGATATTTGCCAAAAACCGTCTTTATTTTATGTAAACCACTCTGTTAACATTTTTTCTTTAATTTAGCCAAATTTGTGTGAAAATGTTTAAATTGAACTATGCAAAGTACCTCATGAGATTTTTTCTTTTATCAGATACAAAATAAAGGCCAATAAATAAGAAATGTAATGTTTCGAAGAATGACGGATGAACATCTTGCCCACTCTTTAGAGGTACATATATAGTAAATAACTATAAAAATTAATGATAATAATAAAACTATCAATCAAAATACAGACGCACGGACCTCAAACACAACAAACAGGATTTAGTAGATGGTCTTAGATCTAGGAATTACAAAAAAATTTCTAGCCAACATATTGTTCTGGTATAGTTCGTCATAATATCCTTTTTATTAAGTAGGATTGGCGAAAGACTAGCAATATTACTGAAAACATTGTACCATGATATAAAGATACCTTTAAAAAATATTGCAATTATAGGTACCATAAAGTATATTATAGTATACAAGTAATAATTATGGATGGCCCTATAACATTTAATGCAGCTAATATAATTTTTACTATGACAAATAACGATAAACTTTATTTTCTGGGCCAAACAATTTCATGTTTTTTTTCTCTGTATTTATTTATTATTTTTTTCAATTTAACCTTTATTGGAACACCAAATGACGTAATAAAATGACACCAAAAGACCCATTTTTTTTTATATTATTAATTTTTTTCCTCTTTTCTCTTACGGAATTCCAGGTAGATAAAATTTAGGTTTGTGAATTTTATAGTTCTCATAATTTTTCATAGTTCCATTTAGTTGGAAAATGTTTTGTTGAGGGCTAGACTGTTAAAGAATTTCTGATACATTTATTTTGTGCTGACGGGATTAACACTGTATTTACTGTTCTAAATATTTAGGTTATGTTATTCATACCTACCTATATAATCGTTTTATTTTTTTATTTTTCTAGATACTGCCATCTTAGCTGCTGCTGAATCTTCCATACAGCCTCGTTCACATTACAACTCCATGTTACTCAAATTGAGAACTGGTGCAACATTTGGAAAATTAAACTCAACACGAACAAATCACAACATATAACATTTACATTAAGACAAGATACATGTCCCGCCGTTTTTATCTACAACAAGCCCCTCCCTCAGACTAACACAGTAAGATATTTGGGACTTACTCTTGACAGACGACTGACATGGAACCCACATACAAGCCTCATACGTAATACACTAAACAAACGATTTAAAATGATTATTCTCTTCTGCACAGACATTCCAAATTACCCTTAACACAAAAGCGTAACTGCTACACATTTCTACTAAAGCCACTCTGGATGTATGGCTCACAAATCTACGGTTCGGCTAAAATATCTAACCTGAAACGTATCCAGGTTTTCCAGTCAAAGACACTCAGACTCATTACACAATGCCCACCATACGTAAGTAACAGAACACTTCACAATGACCTCATGATAAACACAGTACACGACACAATTCAGGACCTTTACAGACGTTTCCATAGTAAATTGCATTCACACCCAAATCCATACATCCATTCACTTTCTTCACCACACTTGCCACACAATCCTCCCAGGAGATTGAAGAGGAGGTGGAACCGTGACTTAATATAATCCCAAATGACAACCCCCACTTCTTGAAACAAAATCATAAAATCCCCATTCATTTTCAATAACCATAATATTCATTGTTTTAAATTTCGCCCTGAGGAGCTACCGCTGGGTGGCCTTCCTCTCTCACGCCAATCAAGTCATCCACATTCAATGAAGTCCTCTTGGTAGCTGGTTGTTGCGTCATGGTAACAGTTGCGACCAACATTATAAAGACAAAAAAAAAAAAAAATTTCTAGATATTATCACTACTATTATCATTTTGTTTCCTATTATGTATTGTACCTATTAAATAATAATTATTGTTTACATCTATTTTTATTTATTATCAACCCTTATTTGGTTTTATTATTATTTTTTGTTTACCTATATTATAAGTTTTATTGTATTTTTTTTCCAAACTTTTTTTTTTTTTTTTTCTAACTTGTAGTTATGTTCCTGGGCCTTCTAGAAAATAGTATAATAGTATAGCATATTCAAGTAATAATATTAAATTTTTAAGAATATAAAATAAATTTAATTATTTATTATTTTATTTTATACATAGCTATAAAGTACATAATAATATTTATATATGTAAGAGGAAACATTAACTATACTGACAAATAATCAGGTTATAATTATATTTTATCAAAATAATAAAAATATATTATATCATAATAAAAATAATATTATAGATTCAATATATTGATAGAAAGATTGATTTAACTTTAACAATAAGAGATGAAATAGATGAGAAAGCATACCGTGCCTGAGAGGCACACATGTGGCATAGACGGGAAAAGTGGTACCTGTGGCGGTAGGGGATAAGATCTTTGAAACACGAGGAACAGTAAAATAGTAGCTATAACACAAAATAAAATATATATTTCGTACTAAGGTTGTACTAGATTAGTAAACAGGAACTAATCCAATTGACAGCTTGTGCTAAAAATGAATATTTGGCTTACGCAGTGGTTTCTGAATCCCCATATTAAATTTCAGAAGTAACTTTTTTATAACTTTGTTTTGTATCTTCTTTCTGTTTTGCTATTTGCATCCTAAAGCAAGGATGAATCCAGTAAATCTGTTTATATATATGCAGAAGAACCTCTATTAGTCGAACATCAAGGGAGACGCCAAAAAATTCGAGTTATAGAGTTTTCGGCTTAGGATTTCGACAGGTGGATTTTGATTCGACTTGTAGAGGTTAAGATTCATTCTAACTAATTTTGAGTTGGAGAGGTGAAATAAATAAAAATTCAAGTTACAGAGATAACAAACATATTTATATTCATTATAAATCAACATTATTTCAAAACATCCTTAAAATAAAAAATACGTAGTATATGTAGGTATTAAAAAAAGTCAGTAATTTTTTTTTGCTTTAGATAATTGGTAATCCTATTTATTGTATACTCCTAAATTGTTTTCTAAGAAACATTGGTGTACATTGTCGGCAAATTCTTAAAGTCGGTAACTTATTTTTCTTCGAGCTATAGAGGTAATAAGTTTCAAATAATCTAGTAGTAAAGGTTGTAAAATAAAACATTGCTATGTTCGAGATACAGAGGTCCAATTTATTTTTTCGAGTTATAGAGGGAAAATATGTACCATAATGGCTTGTTGGGACTCACTGATTATTTCGACTAATAGAGGGTTGAGATTTCGAGTAATGGAGGTTTTGGGGCTTGAAGGGAAAGGAACAAAAACTTTTTTTCGAGTTTTGGAAGTTTTCGACTTATCGATGTTCGACTTAAAGAGGTTCTACTGTATATACAATTTTTTTCTCACAAAAATGGAGCTTCTGCTACATAAACCTGTCTATGTACAAAACTGAAATATACACTGAAGTAATGTGGTGGATGGTGAATAGAGGTATGTGTGTGTATTTAGGAAGTGGCAATGTGTGGTGTGTATCGGAGTGTGGTGTTTTGCCAACAACCGACAACTTGCCGGAAGAGGGTCAGCCGGATCGGAACAGTCGGGGTTCGGAATCAGCCCCTCCGGAAACCGGTACAACACCCCCTCCCCACACACTCCGGAAACACACACGGTATACCATTTATAAATTTGCCCAAAAGAGTGGAGGGGCGCCCCAGGAAAAATTATGACAGATGTTTTGTATCTGACCTAAGACTAAACTATTTTATCAAAAAAAATAAGGAGGGGATGGGTCACCCTCGATTCTCATTTTTGAAATGTTATCGTAAATAAAATCTATTGGGGGAAAAAAAAAACATACGAGCAGTTCGGGGCTGCACATAACTCTACCATAGGGATATATGTGAGCTATGGATTAAATGATTTTTAATACAGAAATTAGCAACTGGCTACAAAAAATATTGTCAATAATTGAGTGGTTGACGCAAAAAAGATTCTAAACGCCAAAATAACACTTCCTTCCGCTGCCATGTTGAGAACTGCTGGTGGCTGTAGAACCTTTTTCCAGGAGGCTCAACGCTGACGTGGGCTCAATACTACCAACTGCTGCTGTAACGGCAAAAAAAACTTCCCTACACAGTCCCTAGAGGCCTATAGAACCTTATTCCACAGAAATCTCATTTTAGACTTAAGTGGCGCTTAGAACCTTTTTCGCGTCAACCACTCTATTATTATCGTCACTCAGTTGGCATGGCAATAGAGCTTTTTATTTTTATTATTTTCTTTAATCTTTATTCATTTATTTATTTCATCCAATCATAATGAAATTAATCCTATTCAACATATAAAACTTTCTCGGAGCCGATGTTTTTTTTTTTTTTGACATTTTTATATTTAATATGAAATTTATGAAAACGGTCAGAAATTTGATATGAAGTTTTCACTGGAACTCCTTGTTTTCTGACCTCTTGTATACCTAAACATCATGATTCCCCATAAATCAATAAACACGAAATTTTGATATGTAAATCCAAAATCCCACTTAATGACTTTCATCTGACTCGGCGCAAGAAGGGGTTGTATTCAAAAACCATAATAACCGCAAGATGCAACGACAAATAAATGATAAATGAATATAAAATGAAAGTATAATATTAATTAAATATGTATATTATAGTATGTATACAATATATACTACTACACATACATACTATACTATGTATATATTTAATTTTTGGCATTAAATAAAGTTTGGCAATAAGAAAAAAACGTTGCGTAAACCGTTTTCTTAGATATATGTTTGAAATCTAGAATTTACCAGTTTTTTCGGACCTTACGCGATAACGTATATGTACGAATATATAAATATAATGGAAAGCTAATAAAATAAATAAAAACAAAGAGCTTGTTTAATTTTTTAGTTAACGAACACGGTTTAGCGTTCTCATAAAAAACAGGATAATGTTCCCTTACTAAAGTCCAACTAATAGTGTCTCGAACCAACAACCAAGACATTTTTGATACATTTATATTAATAATATAGTCATATAACCCTTCTGTAAGTAAATGGCTGATACGCTAAGTCCATTAGACCACAGAAAAAAAAAAAAAAAAAAAAAAAAAATTTCACATTGTTTAATTCCATAAAAAACAAAAAAAAAACATAAAGTCACTTTAGAACTTTGTGCTGACGATGAGGTAAGCCGAAAACGGTGCATTTTATGTATAAACTTTTTTGGAATTAGACAATATAAAATTTAAACAAAATCTTTCTTTTATTTATTTTAACATATGTACAGTTTACATATATTATTTTGTATCTATCTGTGATGTAGCTTTTAACATCTGTCAATAAATTGCTACTTAACTAGAAACATGTATTTTTTCCTCGAAAGAGTGGGTTTCCATGTAACCAGTCACTTTTTAAATACATTGATAAAATATATACATAGAGGATAAAATGAAAATATATATATATATGTATATACAAATTGGAAACACACATTCCATCTCCTTGGTATCAAAGGGACCGGTAGTTCAGCTTTATTCATCCTCTCACTGAGTTTTTTAATATTAGAAAATATATTCGAAGTCATTTTTTAGAAGGGTTTATCTGAACATGAGGATTAATATCCTTTCATATATTAAGGTTTATTTTTAAAAAATGATGTTTTAAACTTCTAAATTTTATTAATTAAAAACTCCACTCGATGTTGAGTATAAAAAACAGAACTAGAAAAACAAAGTTACCAAAAAAAACATATTTTTTTAGTAATTTATACATTTTTATTAAATATTCAAATTTAAAAGGATTCTATGTTAATTTGAGTGAAACGAACGCCTAAAATTAACTTACAAAGTTGCTGGCAATTGAAAAATGCATAGCACAGTAACAGCGTAAAATCTTAATATTTTTTAATTCATTTATTTGAGATCCTGTCAGTAGAAGGCGGCAGTAGGTCAGAGGTAGCGTGCTTGTCTACTGAACTCAAGATCACGGGTTCAAAACCTTAAGGATGGGACGTTAAGCGATGTCTGTACGATGTCAGTTACTCGTTAAAGACCTTTAGCGGTTACAAAAGCTATTTTTTATTTACGAGAAGAAACTCTCTAACAATTGGGGGACATGGTGGCCATGCGGGCTAGAGCGTAGGGCTCTGCTCGCATGGTCACACCATGGTTTAAGGGTTCGAATCCCGTCCGGGAGTGAGTTTTATTTCATAGATAGATTTCTTGGGGTCATGGATGTCATAAATAACTAAGTAATATAATAAGTATAAATAATATAAGTAATAAGTAAGAGTCATAGCTAATATGCATCGTACATGAAGCCACAAAAGAAAAAAAAAAAAAATCAGAACTAGAAAAACAAAGTTAGGTACCAAAAAACATATTTTTTTGGTAATTTATACTATTTTATTAAATATTCAAACTTAATAGGAAATATAATGATGTGGCCATTACATGACATTCTTATACAAACCATGCTTACAGAACACTTTCTCCCTCTCCCCCACCTCCAAATTATTTCCTACTGGGCATTACTGGGTACATGAAAGTAATGAGTTGGCGTCACCGGTTAGTCGTATTGATCCTATCTCAAATCTTAGGGCTTGGTAGCAACTAAGAATTACATAAGGAACATTTCGGTAAGAATTAATTTTTCGATAGGACTAACCGTTGTCGGATAATCAAGAAAACGTCTAAAAATATTTGTTTCAAAACTACATTTCATGACTATTTACTTGAAAAGATTTTTGTTTAGGTCATAAACATAAGCGGTGTCTTGTAAAATGTACCCCTGAGGACGCCGGTAGCTCAGTGGTATGCATGCTTCCCTACTGAGCTCGAAATCGCGGGTTCGAACCCGGCCGAGGCCCCTAGGTCTTATATCTTAAGGTGGAAAAAAAAAAAACGAGCACGCCGCCCTTTGGAAGGAACGTTGAGTGATGGTCCCTAGCCTGTATGATGTTAGCTACTCATTCCAACCATAGGTGAATAAAAATTAAAGGTAGTCAACATTTAGGACTCGCAGAGTAGAGTCGAGCTCATGTTCATTAGGGCGTCAAAAAAACGCTCTGATAGTAGGCGACATGACCTCGAAGCTAAAGTCCGGGCATGAGTCAAATTAACTAACTGTGCTTAAGCCCCGGAGTAAAGTAGTCTCAATTTTCGTTCGATTTTGGCCAAAATGTAATCAGAAATTGACACATGTCACTTCTTATTCCAAATTTTAAGTTTATAGCTACAATCACTCATAACTTTCCAATAAAATACACACATACGCTCAGACATGGTCAAAATGGTCAAATCGTATTCAGGGGATCTTGAAACTTCGAACTCGAATTTTCGTACGATTAAAATACTTCCTTATACTATAGGTTATAAGAAAGTAAGAAGTATGGACCAACTAGCACGGCCGCTGGCTCCGAATGACTGATAATAAGCTGAGGGTTATCAGAAGCTCCATTAGAGTCTGGAATACTAGAATGAGAGACAAAAGGATGGAAGAGGTAGTTTTGTCTTGGTTATGCATTAGGCAGACCAGGCTGACCGATGGACATCTGATGACTCGGGAGCCTCCTGGAGGCACTGTCTGACAGACACCTCCTTGCCGACTGCATATAGTCCCCAGAGAGAGAATTTCAACTTTCCCGTGCATATTTCTGAAATTCTATCTATCCAATAACTCCAAAATTACACAACTATTTATTCTTTGAGCTTCCGGCGATTGTTAAAATCCGACTATTGTATCATTAAAGCTACGAAAGATGTCCAATTTCGTCGTGTGTATCATTCAAGAGACATTTAGTTTGGTTCGTCCTTTGAAGTGAAGAGCTCTCAGTTTTATAATATTTTCAGTCAGTCGGAAAATCCCTAAAAGAACAAACCTAGCTTTGAAATAGATTTATTTATTAATAATATTACTAAATCTAGTGATTCCCTTTATAACAGGTATGAAGTCCATACAAAACTGTTTATTTATTAAAAAAATGATTTATATTAAAGGATGAATAATCCTGTCGACAAACAGTGCAAAAATAAAATAAAAAAATTAAAAAGGAATTATTTTATATTAATTTTATTAACTGTCAATTGGATGTTGAGTTTTTCACGAATTCCATTTTATCCGAATCCCCGATTCCAAACAATAAATTTCGTAGGGAGGAGAATAATTGTTATTCTAATTTCAAGAAGGTTCCATTGGGTTAGTGAAAATAACTAATAATAATTGAATGCAAAAAATTCTAATTTATATTTATTTTATAGGAGAAAAACATTTAAGATAAACAGTATTTAAGACGTTCATTAGAAAGAATGGAACCATCTTAGATCTTCATTCATTAAACCGGGGCGCACTGGGGCAAGAATCATCAAAACCTGGAAAAAATACAAAAAAACAGATGCAGATTTTAAGGAGGGAGTTAAGGTGGGTTTACTTAGGTTAGGTTTTATGACTCATGCCCGGGCTTTAATTACGAGGTCATATCGCCTACTACCAGAGCGCTCTTTCGTCACTCTGGTGGACATGAGCCCGACTCTACTGTGGGAGTCCTAAATTTTGCCTATCCTAAATTTTTATTCACCTAGGGCAGGGGTCTTTAACGAGTACCTGACATCGTACAGGCTCGGGACCATCGCTTAACGTCCCATCCGAAGGACGGCGTGCTTAAGTTTATATTACCTCCCAGATAAAATAAACGAAGGGCCTCGGTTGGGGTACGAACGTGGGTTTACTTGCATACACCTGTACAGACATAAACAAGACCAATATCCTCTACATTGCCTAAGTCTATATTTATAACGTGTTAAAACCCAATCTTTTTAATAATTTTATTGTCTTAAATATGGAGATCTCTTCTCAAGGTAAGTGTACTGAATTATAATTACTATCATTAGCATCACTGCTTCACAAGATGCCCCTTTCGAAGAAAAACTGACTGAATTTACACATTTTCTAATGTAGTTTTTTACAAAAACTGATATTTTTGTTGTTCCCGGGCATTCGCTCTTTCACCTTTTTAAAGTATTTTCATCAGATGGGACGTTAAGCGATGTTCCCAAGTCTTCACAATGTCAGGTACCCGTTAAAGACCCCTACCCTAAGTGAATAAAAATTTAGGGTAGGCAAAAATTTAAGACTCCCTTAGTAGAGTTGGACTCATGTCCACCAGAGTGACAGCTCTGATAGTAGGCGATATGACGTCGTAGTTTTAAAGGTAGTTTTTGTATTCAGACAGCCATAATACATTTGTAGTATTATTACTAAGCTATAAACATACCTCATACATGTTTCGAGAGCACATAACACAGGTTTATGTTTATTTGGCCATTTTCTTGGAAAGGGGGCACTCCCCCCCCCCCCCCCCCCCCCCCCTAAATACGTCAAAGGTTTCAGCTCAGATTAGATTTATACCCCTTTTTTTGGTCTTTTAGAACTAACTCCATTGAGATAGTCCTCGTTGTAAAAATAACCAACCCTTTTACCGATCTCTTTCATGACTTCTACAACCCTGCTTGGTTAAAAAGAAACTTTACGTTGATTTGAAAAATAAAATAAAACTTGTTTATTTAATATATTGTCTAATTTCACCAACTATATTTACATGGGAGTACTTTCGGTATTTCTACCATACTCAGCCAAAAGCATAAGAGATAAGACTTTATGTTGTTTTATGTCGATTGCAGGGAGGGTCTCCGTCAGTTCTCAAAGAGAATGAACTGTTTGGTGTAAGCCCACTAGGTCATAACGATTCATCATTTTTGAAAGTTTGTGGTGATTTAAATAAATTTATATATATTTGTTGCTAATAATGTTACAATTTAATTAAACATTTTTTTATAAGTTTTTATTTTCCAAATTATATAGTATTATGGGTACAGTGAGACAACATTAAATAGACAATATAATTATTACAATTATTGATATAATATACTATATAAAGTTTACAAACAAAATAAAATTTGAGGAAAAATCCCACAAAGCCTAGGTCTGAGTGCGGGAAAAGAGATACATAAAGGATGAAAAGATGGCTAACTATAGTTTTGACATGAAATTATCGCTAATGGAGTTAGACAATACTTACGTAAAGTATAATATTATTATTTTTTTTTTTAAGTTTTATTTTCTCAAATTTTACAGCATTATATATATATACAGTGAGACAACATTAAATAGACAATGTAATTATTACAATTATTGATAAAATATACTATATAAAGTTTACAAACAAAATAACCAAGTATATTAAAATTACATTAGTTTTAAATATTATTCATCATTGATTCTATTCATCCAGCATTTTAAGTTCAGTTTAAAGTTTTGAATACTACAAATTTGAAGGCAAGTGATATTAGATTATAAGCTCGAAGGTCTAGGTAGTAAACATTAAGTTGCCTAATTTTTTTAGTCAAATGGGATAATTGAAAAGTTGGTTTATTCCGGCTATGTTTTTGTTTTCATTAAACAAATAGGGTCTTTTGTGCATAAATAGGAGGGTTTTGTAAATATATATATCATTACATTACTTCATAATATTTCCCACGGAAATGTATTTTACATTTTCGGGGCGCTATAACTTTTTTGTTATTAGTTCTATCTCAAATCTGAGCACACATTATGATTGGAAATTTTATAAGAAACACTTAGCAACATTTTTTGATAGAACTAATCATTTTAAGTTAAATCAAGCAAAGATCTAAAAAAATAAATATCAAAACGATATCAGGATGGTTTAAAGCACCTCGAATACCAGATGATCTTCGAATAATCCTATTTTATGTAAAAAAATGCCTTTCAGTTTTCTCTATTCCGTTTATTTCAAAAGTGTTTCGATTAGGTCATAGGTATAAACGGTATCTTATAAAACGTACTTTGGCCCCGAAGGTTGTGTCAATTTCAGTCTGATTTCGGCCGAGTCTAATGTTGTGCTTCATTCACTACCTACATACCCCTGTTATTCCATATGGTTGGATTTAATATTCCATATTGTTTGATTAATTTTGTTACACAGTATTTTCGGGAACATTTCCATCGTTTGTGGTTGTATTATGTATGCTAGATACATATAACGATCATATGACGAATAATTTCAAGACATTCAGAAAAATTACATTTTCTCGAGTAATCCTTCTCACCATTATATAATGGTGTCAGGAAAACAGCAAAATTAAACAGAATATAAGAAATCTATTTTTTAATGACCCGTCCAAGACTACAAAATATGATGTTATTTACCATAGGAGGATTCGTGATGGGTCTCAGAGTAACAGAAGGATTACTCGAGAAAATGTAATTCTTCTGAATGTCTTGAAATTATTCGTCATATGATCGATTGTTGTGATTATGTCCTTATGCTAATACTGATTATATATAATCACATTGCTGGCAGCATTAGGTACATTACAGCTAGCTTGGAGTTCAGTATGATGGAGGATTGTAGTTGTTATGCCCTGTGTCCATATGCTAATTGAGTTAATATCACATATAATTACTAAGAGTAATCACTACTTAGTGATCAGTGTTGGTGCTACTAGATGTAGTACAGCTCCCTTGGAGTTCAGTATGATGGAGGATTGTAGTTGTTATGCCTCATGTCCATATGCTAATTGAGTTAATATCACATATAATTACTATGAGTAATCACTACTTCATGATCAATGTTGGTGCTACTAGATGTAGTACAGCTCCCTTGGAGTTCAGTATGATGGAGGATTGTAGTTGTTATGCCTCATGTCCATATGCTAATTGAGTTAATATCACATATAATTACTATGAGTAATCACTACTTCATGATCAATGTTGGTGCTACTAGATGTAGTACAGCTCCCTTGGAGTTCAGTATGATGGAGGATTGTAGTTGTTATGCCTCATGTCCATATGCTAATTGAGTTAATATCACATATAATTACTAAGAGTAATCACTACTTCATGATCAATGTTGGTGCTACTAGATGTAGTACAGCTCCCTTGGAGTTCAATATGATGGAGGATTGTAGTTGTTATGCCTCATGTCCATATGCTAATTGAGTTAATATCACATATAATTACTAAGAGTAATCACTACTTCATGATCAATGTTGGTGCTACTAGATGTAGTACAGCTCCCTTGGAGTTCAATATGATGGAGGATTGTAGTTGTTATGCCTCATGTCCATATGCTAATTGAGTTAATATCACATATAATTACTAAGAGTAATCACTACTTCATGATCAATGTTGGTGCTACTAGATGTAGTACAGCTCCCTTGGAGTTCAATATGATGGAGGATTGTAGTTGTTATGCCTCATGTCCATATGCTAATTGAGTTAATATCACATATAATTACTAAGAGTAATCACTACTTCATGATCAATGTTGGTGCTACTAGATGTAGTACAGCTCCCTTGGAGTTCAATATGATGGAGGATTGTAGTTGTTATGCCTCATGTCCATATGCTAATTGAGTTAATATCACATATAATCACTATGAGTAATCACTACTTAATGATCATTGTTGGTGCTACTAGGTGTAGTACAGCTCCCTTGGAGTTTAGTGCGAGTGTTGGTGAAGGATAGTAATTGAGTTCCTTCGGGTCTCGTGTCATCCCTGTCGGACACCCAAGGTCCAGGTTAATTATTTCCTGTGGGATTCCCCCTTTCTTGTTGCTCGCACACCCCTTCACTGTCACACAGTCTAACACACACACACACATACACCCCTCTTCTCTCTAATTTCAGCCACGTCCTTTCTCCCTTGATACACATACACACAGAAAACACTTTTATACACAGACAAAACTCTGTATGTATGTCTCCTTTCAACTTTAGAATACTTTTTTCATTCTCTCTTCCTTCCCTTTACTTTCTTCTTGTTACAGAAGAACTGTGGTTAAAAAAGTTTTGATACGTTACGGGCCGACAATGGCTAAAATCCTTTTTTCACTAGATCTCCCTGTTTTCAATTCTTTGTCGGCCGATCGGAGTCTATTAAGGTGATCCTCGGCAAATGCGGGCAATGATTCACCGTATAGAATATATTGAACGAACAATTGAGCTGAATCTTCTTCAAGGGATTTAGTTTACGAGGTGTCTCCCACCCACAGCTTATATCTTACAGCCGTTTCAGGATCGATTCTCACAATAGTCAGTTACGATAGCCTTTATCTTGTACAATTAAAACGAAAAAGTTAAATTTTTACAGCTAGGAAAGTTAGCAGTCAGTCGAGATCTGATGAAATCCTTGAAGGACTGCATGAAGAGTGTATCAACCAATTCAGTAAAGTCAGCCCACATCATAAGCTCTGGTCCACGGGGTGTCTTTCCAAGGTGTTACACCATTGGTTATATACTTTAACGAGTGTTCTTATTCAACTTGTTGTCTAACATTAGACCTACAAACGTTTTTTCGTTTGTGTAATGAGCGTCTTCAATCTTCCTAAAAAAAAAAATGCGAGTTGAGCTGTCTTGTTTCCATTCAATCCTCGGCTCTCTACGGTAAGCAGCCACTCCCTTACTGGCCTCCCCTACATCCTTTCCAATGGTATCGTGATAACGTTAAAAAAAAGAACCGGTTTTGAACAAAAACAGCGTCATCATTAGTGGTACATCTCATGAGCGTTCATATTTTAAAGTTGCCAGTTGTCCTTTAACCGCTGTGCTGTGTGGGTGGGATGTACCACTGATGATGAAGCTGTTGCGTTGAAAACCGGTTGTGGTCAAACATAAAACAGTGGGAACGTCTTTTATTTCTATGATTTTTTCTTGGTGTAAATTTTCCGAATTCCTAGTGAAATCTGAAACGTCTGGACATCCTAATAAATTGAATATCAGTCTTTATTTATACTATCTACAAGATGTTCAAAGCCGCTGGAGTCCAGGGGCGTAGCCAGGGGGGGGACGTGCCCCCCCCCCCTGGCCAGAGCAAAAAACCAAGATAAAAATTGAATAAACTAAACAAATTGTTTTTATTAAAAATGGATTGCTTGCAAGTTACTAATAGGGTCTTCAAATTTCCCACGCGTCTAATTCCTAAATCAGCCATCAGCTGTTACTTAAACGTACATGTACAAAACAAGTCATGTTACATTTATTTAAATATACATGAATTCGATCATTTCATTTCCTCGCTCAAAATCTTCATTTATGTTATACTTTATACTCTTAAATCTGATTTTACGTGAGCACTAAAAATGCAAAGCGCAGCAGCATCAAATGCACGCTATTGGCTGTGAGACATTTAATTCTAAAAGCATAGAAACCACAGCATTTTTGCTGCTCATGTAAAGTCAGCTTAAGTTTTACAGTCAGTGGTTACCTCAAGGGGGGCTTCTAAAGGTCCCAGTCTCCCAAATTATTAACAACAAGTCTGCAGCGCTAACGACGGAAACTTCGGGCTGTGCACCCGGGAGTCTATACCCCCACCCCTGTAACCTAACTTTGCCCCCCCCCCCCCTGCTCAAAATCCTGGTTACGCCCCTGCGCTGGACTACAGACTTAACGCGTTAACTTGTTAACGCAGTCATTCAGGTTTAGAGTAGCGTCTGTTAATGAAAATTATCCGTTATGGGAAATGTCGTTTTAACCGACATTGTGTATGAACCATGTTCCTCTCAAGCTTCATTTAATTATTTCTCCTGTCATATTACGAACCTTTTAGGCAAATGTCGACAGTTCGAAATCAATTTCTCTTCAATAAAATTCAAGGAGATACGGTGTATATGGGATCCATTGGTTATTTGCGTAGGCACTGCTCTAACGTGCGTTCTGATTCAACTTAAAAAAAAAAATTAGACGTAGTAAAATAACTAATATAAAAAATGACCTGACAATTGATATCAGTCATCATTTACTATCGATATATGATTATGGGAACATATCTCGATAGAGGTATGTTCCTAAAGTAATATACAATACAAAGATTACAGGCAGGCTCTGTGTATGCCGTTCCGAGCTGGGAATTGTCTCCCTCAGATAAGGATTAAATGCAGCATGTCTCTATTTATTTTGGATTTGTTAGAAGCAATCCATGAGGATTGTGATGAAGTAGGCGAGAGGACCATAATACAGATACCTCATTTTAATATATTGAACATTGACAAATCCGTTATGATGTCGAAGGGTAGTATAATGAACTGGCCAGCAGAGCCGGCCACCCAAAAATACACCGGAAAGCGTCGGGGGGTGTTGAGGTGACTCCCTTGGCTTCACAGCTGGATAGGATAGATTGGAGACTGGTTTTCTTTCACTGACGTCCTCTGCACTCTGCTTCTGCTTCTGTTTTTCTTGGATATATGTCGAACCTCGGACGAGCTGGGCAGGGCCACTAGTTTGACCAATTGTATTAACAGATTCCAACTAGCTGCCCCTTAACCCAGAGCTGCTGAGGGAGCGGAAGCCGATCAGGGGTAGGGTCAGGCGTCAGCTGACCCTAGGAGCCCTGTAACACGTAGTCCCGACCGCTCAACAGCCCCAGACAGAACCCGCGCTCGCCAGGGGCCTAAAAAGGGTTGGGGACAATGGCGTGATGGTAGTGCCACATAGCAACTTAAAGGAGAACAACCATCACGGGAAATTGTTGTTGACGGGGGAAGTTGTTCTCGACTCTGCGAAAATGTCATGGGATGAGTGTTAGTCTCAGTTATTAATACAGCCTACAAAAGGTTCATAACCGCTGCACTACTGGGTTTAACTTGTTAACACAGTCATTCAATTTTAGAAACTCAATTTAAAAGAGATTGAAATTATGTCTGTCACTGAAAATTATCCATTATGGGAAATATCGTTTTAACTGTCAAACACCAAGTGTTATTTAACGAGTAACATGGCCGATAAATCTCCAAAACGCTGTTAATAAGTTCCAACTCCCACTTTCAAAGGGTATCAACGTTTCTTGCCATTTCCAATCAGGTTTCATTGTTTCAAACTAAATTGGTTACTGTTCAGTGTTGTGTATGAACAATGTTCCTCTCGGAATGTTACATTTAATTATTTCACTTGTCATATTACGGACCTTTTATGCAAATATTGAAATTTTGAAATCAATTTTTCATCAATAAATTTCACGAAAAAATGATTCCATTTGGATACATGTGTATCTAACCAGGTTGGCCAGGTTGTGTATCTATCCAGGTTGGCCAGGTTGATTTTAGAGATGTCTTAAAACCGGTCGTATTATACGCAGTAGCGGTGGCATTACATTTGTGGGACTGTATTGGTTTTACGGAAATAAATTTCTTTCCTTCAATGTATCTAGTAACTATTGTAAAAAATAAAAAAAAATAAAAATCCTGGGGACAGGGACCTCTCTTTGGCGGATAGTTACAGACCGATCAGCCTACTTCCAGTCTCTGGCAAGGTGCTGGAGACTCTGATCTTCTCCAGAATTCGGGCCCGGGTACAGGCCTTCATGTCGCACAGACAGTTCGGATGCATGAGAGGCAGATCCACTGAGGATGCGTTGAGGATGCTGAGGGCGGATGTCGGAGAGGGCAGAGGGAAATACTCTCTTTGCATCTTCTTCGACAAAGCCATGACCTTCGACTGCGCCTGGTGGCATGCCGTTCTCTTGCGACTACGGTCTGTGGGAATACCTAGGAACCTATTCAGGCTCATCTCCAGCTTCCTCAGCGAGCGCTCTGCGACGGTGAGGCAGCAATTCACCAGCACTACAGTGAACGTCGCTGTTGCCATCTTTCCACGATCCATTCATTGACAAGGCTCCTCAAGCGCTCTGGTCTCTCCTGTCCTTGCATCTTCTCCTCCAGGGCTTGACGAAAGGCCACGTCCGTGTCTGCTTCCAATGGTAAGCCGCATCTGCAGAAGTAAGAGGCGAAGGCCCCATCCAAGACTAAGTCTATGGATGGAGCCCCCGCCGGCACCTGCAGCGCAGCCATGGAAACTGTACGGTAGGACTTGGTAACCCTGAGGAGGGCTGCTCTTTGAGCTTGTAGTAGCAACGTACGCTGCCGTTTGGTGGGGCGGTTCCACCATCCAGCAGAGCGTATCTTGTTACGGCCTCGAAAACTCCGGTGTTAATAGTTTTACACGCAGAATCTAAAAAAATAAAAAAAAAATAGTAACTATTGTAAGATGATCAAATTTAGTGAACGAAAAACTGCCTAGTCAATGATAGCAATTGAAAAATTATCTTGAATCCTTTTAGGGAAAGTTTCATTAATTACATGAAAGCCATTGAGGTAAAGGAAATGGTAAGTGGGTGGGGGGCAGTGGGTACACCCAGGCAGCGAATATTCTGAATGCCTTCCAGATGATTTATCAGACTCGAGCTGGGAACCATTCGATAGCCCTTTGGGTCATTGTGAGGGCAAAAAGGTGACGAATCTGCAGTATTAACAACAGAGGCATGCAAGGCATCCATGGAATCCACCGCAGCCCTAAAACGTCGGCATTGAATCATGAACGATATACTTCCCCACCTCGAATTATAAATAATAAACTAAGTTTTACCCGTTCTCTAAATCGGTTTTCTTCTCGTCCTTGGAGGGTCCTGGATACATTAGGCGTAATGTGACGATACAATCATTCTATCGGCAGTTACCGTGTTAACAAATTTTTTTTTTATCAGGAGGTAGAAAAACATAAAATTCTCTGCTGATAATCAAGTAGTGTCTTTCTTATAGACTTCTGAATGTCGTGACAATATATTGTAGTTCGTGTTCTCAAATACATGAAGAACATTTTGTTTTTCTGACATTTTCGGAAGGAGGTCGGGATACATGAAATTTCGTTGAAAAATTATATTTAGGCGATTACATAACTTCCCTCTAGTTGCTAGTTATATCAGGGGAAGTAAAAACAGAAAGAATATCTGTGAATATTGAACTATTAGTGAGGGACAGTTATATGGGCCTTCAGGCTTTTATAACATGGGTACAAATCCCACCCCTGCAATCCAACATGTCCAGAAAAGTGGGGGTGAGAACCAGGACACAGAACTCATGGTTTTTACATTAACTCCCGTTGATATTGCTGATCTCTTCTGTCTATGTCTATGTTAGAATATGTTTGCTTCAATGCTGCTAACGATCAGACTCTCCACCAGAGTTACTTACCTCTCTGCTAATACTCCATCTATATTCTAACAAAGTCTTCCTTTCTGCCTCCCTTATTTCGGATTCAACGAGTGAGTTTCGCATTCTCGCCCTGTCTCTGTGTGGACCGGTAGTAACTCCCTGGGACATGAGGGATTACAACCTCTCACCTAAACCATCAATATACTCCTATCGGTACTATTCCCTTTTAGGGGATGAAATCTGCTTTTACGCTATCCAAACTACCACCATATTTTGATTCTAAGCACCCCATGAGGAGTCGTTGAAATCCCTCGATATTTAGATTAGATTAGATTTTATGACTCATGCTCGGGCTTTAACTACGAGGTCATATCGCCTACTACCAAAGCGCTCTTTCGTCACTCTGGTGGACATGAGCCCGACTCTACTGTGGGAGTCCTAAATTTTGCCTACTCTAAATTTTTATTCACCTAGGGTAGGGGTCTTTAACGAGTACCTGACATCGTACAGGCTCGGGATCATCGCTTAACGTCCCATCCGAAGGACGGCGTGCTTAAGTTTATTTTACCTCCCAGATAAAATAAACTAAGGTTCTCGGTCGGGTTTCGAACGCACGATCTTGAGCTCAAAAGACAAGCACGCATACCATTGCCTAGATATTTAGATATTCGCTGTGTAGTTCTTAAAGGCTATTTTTTTTCGAATGTGCGAAAATGTTTAAAAAATGTTACGCTTTGATATTCGTTTAGTTTGGCCATATAAAGCGTTTTCTGTATTCTGAGCCATAAAACGTTCGTCTGTGTTCATTATAAGCCGAGTTATAGCATCCAGCGTCTAAGGGTATGATCACTGAACGCTTGTACTTCAAACCTTGCACTAAAATAGTTTTCGCCAGAAAATCGCCAGAAAAACTCGGACCAATGGAAGAGAAAAAGTGAGAAGATTTTTAAGAATATCATAATCTCGTAAACGCTTGAATTCAGTATTTTAGGTCAGAAACAAATCATAAAGAGTGTTTTCTTTAATTCAAACTATCAAATGTTCGCAAATGTTTTATAAGGCTTTGAATATAATATGAAATGTGTCAACACTTTCTTTACAATAGCAGTTACTATAGCTTTCGTTTTAAGCCATGGCTGAAATCAATAGGTGTTCTTAAAAATAGTTATGGAATTGATATAAAATTTCTTGTCGATATATTCATTTTACCGGAAGTTATCGTTTTCAAAGACAGACAACCTTATTTTTTTTATTTATTTTTGGAATCAGAAAGGCTTCAGAAAATCAAAAAATTTGAAACTCCGTTTAAAACTGCACATCGAATTTCTGACCTATACCTTTTTGTATAGCTGTGGAAATAAAATGTATAGGGTATACTTACAATGGGAAATTTATTTTTTTTCCCATCCGAAAAACAAAATTTGTCTCGATGATATTTGGGATGAGAGTAAATTAATGTGAGAGAGGTTTGTAGTCAGCTGATTGTACCATCAAAGGACTGTCAACACGCTCCAGAATTGGTTCTGTCAGATGCTGTCAGTTCCTGTCAAAATGTCAGCTATTGAGGCCAGATCATAGATAACAAACAAACACATACCCGGCCCAATTGTTGAAAAAATATATCAATTATTTTTTTTTTCTTTCCTGGCTTTATAAACAACAGAGACATTCTTATCCAAAAACAAAATTTTTGTTTCGATTTATCAAAATTAAAATGGTTCAAATCATCTTTGACTATCTTCTGAATGTTTGGTGTCCATTTTGGCGCCACGTGAACATTAGTAGTTTGATATCTTATTGCTCTCCCTAGCTAAATGATGTATAGGCGAAGTTATCTAATCGGTCAGAAAATCGATGTTAAATTTTCACTGAAGTTTGATGTTTTCCGACCCCCTGATTCAAAAAATAGAAAAATAAAATACATCCAGAGCCCTCTAAGGACCTATCGATTTTCAGCAAAATGGAAGGGCAAATTAAGGGGGATGGGTTAACTAATAACCACTGTTGTAATCAATGTATTCACGTGAAATTTCATATGTACATTCAAATCCCTATAATGATGGCTATTAATTTTTTGCGAAATCGGTCGAAAGGGGAGGGAGATCAGCAGGAGGACTCAGCTCAAAAATTCCAATAACTCCAGATGTAATCAATCTATCGATATGAACTTATTTATTTCAATTCAAAACCTGACTAGGACAACACTTATTTATTTTCCGCAAAATCGGTCTATGGGCAGGGGGACCAGAGTAGGTGAGCTCGACTGAAATACCGCTCAAAAAAATGCTGTTTATCTATGCGTTTGTGTGTCTGTATGTGTTTCTATGAAGACGATATATATATTGGGAGGGCAGTTGCACCCAGGGACCTAAGCATCCAAGCTCTTATCCCTTCCCTTTTAGCTCTATTGTGGGAGTCCTAAATTTTTTCTTCCCAATTATCTGCCCAAATACTGACTATCCGAATCTGTTGATTGTCCACCTGACAAATCCACTTCGGATAACTAAAAGCCCAGTAGCTAAAATGTGATGCTGTAACGACTCCTCCACTTTACTTATTAATAAATAACAATAATACTTATAATAATAAAATATAATAATAATAAAATTGTTATTCAAATTTGAATAATAATAATCCCTATTAAATAAAACAACAATACTCATATATCGTGTTTGTGTACCTTCTACATAGAATGCGCTGGTAGCTCAGTTGGTATGCGTGCTTGCTAATTGAGCTCAAGATCACAGGTTCGAAAGGCGGGCTAGGCCCTTAGATTATTTTCTGAAAGGTAAAATAAACTGAAGCATGACTTCGGATGGGACTTTAAGCGATGGTCCTGTACGATGTCAGATACCCGTTAAAGATCCCTACCCTAGGTGAATAAAAATGGGTAATCAACATTTAGGACTCCCATAGTAGAGTCGGGCTCATGTCCACCTGAGTGACGTAGGAGTGCTTAAGTAGTAGGCGATATGACCTTGTTAATGCCCGGGCATGTTGGAGCCGTGTTTCGACAACAGACTGCTGATCCTTCTCATTTCTCAGCTCAGTAAGTGAGTTCTATTTGCGTATTTATATAAATATCCTTGAAATGTCATTTATTCAGATATGGATTGTGTTAATATAATTTTGATTATGTGACATTTATTTTAAATACTTCAGTCTTCTTAGTATGCAGGGTTCATTTTCTTTCAGTTTTATTTGTTTTTAGCGAGAAATATAAAAAACAAAATTGGACAATTTTATATCACAATTCTTCGCACGCCTTTGAAATAATTTTAGTGTAATAAAAAAGTAGTCTTCAGACGGGAAGAGCTATATATATAATTTATTTTATTTAAGAAAATTTTCAAATTATGGTATTTAATTTTTCTATATCGTTGAAGTATATATACAGGGTGTAATAACTTAAAAAGTCGATACCTTAGGATCTTATAGGAAATTTAATTCTGAACAAAACTCTTTCTAATAGTATGGGTTGAAAAAGGCTTCAATAAAAAGTTAGAACACAAAAACATATAAAAATAACTTTTTTTAAACATTTTTTGTAAATAACTTAGTTTGTTTTTAGTAAAAAGTACAAAAATAAAAGTTGTTGAGTTAAAATACGTTTTGGACAGATTCCATAATTTTTTTTTTTTTTGCTTCCCCAGCTATACGACGTATTGGAGAAGTTACGTAATCGGTCAAAAATTCGATGCGGAGTTTTTAATGGAATTTTCTGTTTTCTGACTTCCTGATATCCTGTAAAGACGAAACCTGTTGATTTTCAGACAAATCTACTAAAGAGGGGAGACTTAACACAAAAACTCCAATATGTAATGAATGTATCGACACAAAATTTAGTATGAGAATTCAGAAGCCGCTATGTAAGTCAAATATTGAGTTTTAGCCCAAAAGCCTTCAAGGTATGAGGTATTTCTTCAACTTTTTACAACTGTTATGATCTTAGCTCTCTTTTTTTCAATGGTTTACATTGCCATTTGGTTTTCCCTCTATAACATTTTACTTTTCTGCATATTTAGGGAAAACAAAATTTAAAAACTGGGAAAATTCATCTCCTTCAAGAAAAAACAGGAAAATAATTAAAATATTTTTTATTTTATGAAGTCGAAAAATAAAAAAATTAAAATCACACTTTTATAGAAAGGGACAGTGATTCTTAGTTATTGTGACTCAGGCCCGGGCTTTAACTACTAGGTCATATCGCCTGCTACCAGAGCGCTCTTTTGTCACTCTGGTGGACATGAGTCCAACTCTACTAAGGGAGCCCTAAATTTTGCTTACCCTAAATTTGTATTCACCTAGAGCAGTTGTCTTTAACGAGTACCTGACATTGAACAAGCTCGGAACCATCGTTTAACGTCCCATCCGAAGGACAACGTGCTCAATTTTTTTTTTTCAGTGATTCCTAAACATTTTATGTAGGTATATAAGATGTTTTTTGGCTCTAATTGTTAATGAAAGCATTTTTGTTCTCATGCTTACCATGAGGTATATATGTATATGGTACTTGTTGGCAGATAGGTTCTGTCTCGGGAGCGACGTATTACTGAGGTTGCGTCTCATGCCCTTCAATTTCCCAGGAGGTTCAAGTCAATCTTCCAGTCAGTTTAACATGGTCTGCTTTGTAATATTTTTCAGCCCTATCCCGAGCGATGAATCACCGGCTATGTACTTCCAAAGCTTTTCCCTCCAACCCCAATCGATCGTTTTGGCTAAAAATCTATTTAGGTCGACTCAAATACCCTAATAATTGCTGATATAATGAATGTATCGACACAACATTTAGTATGAGGACTCAGAAGCTTCTATGTAAGTCAAATATTGAGTTTTAGCCAAAAAGTTCGATTGGAGGGAGAGCGGAAACATAATTTATTCATTCGTGCTGGGGAAGTTTTATAAATTTAATATGGAAGTATTTTCTGTATTTGTTAAGTTGTGACTGAAGATGCTAGCAATCCCGAAAGTACTCCCATATATTTTAGGTTAGGTTATATGATTCATACCCGGGCTTTAACTACGAGGTCATATCGCCTACTACCAGAGCGCTCTTTCGTCACGCTGGTGGACATGAGCCCGACTCTACTGTGGGAGTCCTAAATTTTGCCTACCCTAAATTTTTATTCACCTAGGTTAGGGGTCTTTAACGAGTACCTGACATCGTACAGGCTCGGGACCATCGCTTAACGTCCCATCCGAAGGACGGCGTGCATAAGTTTATTTTACCTCCCAGATAAAATAAACTAAGGGCCTCGGTCGGGTTTTGAACGCACGATCTTGAGCTCATAGCAAGCACGCATACCACTGAGCTACCGGCGCCCTCCCATATATTTTATATATCTTGTGAAATAGACAATATTTTTTAAAAACAAACGTTTATCTTTTTTTTTTATAAAATGTCATGTCGATACATCGGCATTTATCGGCAATAGTTGATCCCTTTAATCGCTCCTCCTCTTCCGCTGAAAAGTGATAGGTTTCGTCCTTAGATGGCTTTCGATTTACGTATGAAATTTCGTGTCAGTATATTCATTCTATCGGGAGTTATCATGTTCACAGAACACATTTGGGATCAGATGGTCGAAAAACAAGAAATTCCGGTAAAAATTCAACTTCATATAACACTTACTCCGTATAATTCTGGAAATGAAATCTAGATCTCCAATTTCTTTTAATTTGTTTTATTTATAACAAATTTTAAAAGATATTTGTGTCAAAAAAAAAATTTGAAGGGTTTGGACGGAGATCGAAAACTTAGTTGATTAGAAATAATTCGAGGCGAAAGGACTTTTTTTTTTATCTTTGCCTTAGATTTGAATAAAGAGATTTCACAAAATCGATTGGATATCAGTTGGTTTTGACCCACTCAATCACTTATCCCCCACTTATATCCCTCCCCCCCCCCCCCCTCCCCTGGGCCTGAGAACTGCTGCCTAAGACCTCTCCTACCCTTCCTCCCCCCCACCGCACCCCCATTTATTAGCCCCAATGCACTGGTTCTATCGAACACATCCCCCCATAGCCCCCTAACCTAACCCCCCTCAGTTTTCTTCCGCCTCCCTTCATTTACATAAGTGAGATACGACCTCAATTACCACCGGGATTACCTTAAACCCTTGAGCGATTTTTTTTGCAGTTTAACAGCCGCGTATAAAAAAAAAAAAAAAAAAAAATCGGATTAAAGTTGGAAAATAGCCAATAACCCATTGGTACTGAAGCCGAACCCACAATTTTTAGAATTATATTTTATTGCTGGCTGGAAGAAAAAAGGTGGTTTTTATTTTAAGCCCTCTCTAATTACTACTTTCTCTTTTGGCTGATTTGACTGAAAAATCAATAAGTCCATATAATAGAAACACGGGGGCGCCGGTAGCTCAGTGGTATGCGTGCTTGCCTTCTGAGCTCAAGATCGTGGGTTCGAAACCCGACCGAGGCCTTTGAGTTTATTTTATTTGGGAGGTAAAATAAACTTAAGCACGCCGTCCTTCGGATGGGACGTTAAGCGATGGTCTCAAGCCTGTACAATGTCAGGTACTCGTAAAAGACCCTTACCCTAGATGAATAAAAATTTAGGGTAGGCAAAATGTAAGACTCCCACAGTAAACTCAGGCTCATGTCCACCAGAGTGACGAAAGAGCACTCTGGTAGTAGGCGATATGACCTCGTAGTTAAAGCCCGGGCATGAGTCATAAAACCTAACCTAACCTAAAATCTCAAGTCGATATATTCATTATCACGGCATTTTTTAGAATTTTTGTATTAAGCCCTATCCCCAATCCTCCTTCCCTTTTGGCCGATTTGAAAATCGATAGATATCGTCCATATTGAATTCTGGATTCACATATAAAATTTCTTGTCGATACATTTATTTTATCAAAAGTTATCAAGTTCACAAAAACACACACAGACAGATTTTTCATTTCATTTCGTTAACAGGTACATCATACATATCTAAATGTTTGCAAATGTGTATCAAGAACCCTCGAAGGACGACACCTATTAATTTTCAACCAAATGCCAAAGGCCAAAGGGAAAGGGCGAGTTAGCGAAAGAATAAACAAAAACTTTAATAACTGCCAATGTAATGAATGTATTGACAATAAATTTAGTATGAGCATTCAGAAACCACTGTGTTTGTCAAAATGTAACTTCAAAGCCCTATAGACAACACTTATTAATTTTCAGCGAAATCAGTTGAAGAGGAGTGGGGATCAAAGATGGGGGGAGGGGGAGGTTCAACTCTAAAATACCAATAATTGAATATATCGTATATAGTAACGAATATATCGACACAACATTTAGTATGAGGTATCAAAAGCCATTATGTATATGAAATATTGAGTTTTAGCCCAAACTGTGGATTGGCTCTGGAGGGAGAGCGAAAACTTCATTGATTAATTCGTCCTGGGGAAGTACAGTAGTCAGTGATTTACTTTTTCACTTCGTATACCTGAGAAAGTAACAATTGTGGTGTTGTACAAAACCAAACTAGTATTGGATACACAGAGACCGGAAGGTAATGATAGGCGTTGTCTGTTTAAAATGAATCCTGGATTGTTGTGGATGGATCTGGAGAGGAGACAGACGGGAGATGTCACGAACTGGCCCCTGCCTCTTCACTCCACTGTTCTGTCAATAGTTTACAACTGACTGACACGAACCCAAATCCGGACTACACCGAACACGTCAAGTCTATTTTTCATGTACACTCAGGACCCGTTCTATATTTAAGTAGCCAACGAGTAGTACGCATCTCGTACTCTTGAATTAGACTCAGGTAATTATAATATTTATTTCCGTTAAACTGTAAAAAGGTAATAGCATACATAATTAAAATGCATAAATCAAGATATAATATATATATAAAAACTTTCTTTGTTTCATTGTACAATACGTAACTCTGGGAGTAACTTATTATACCCAAGTAATGTCAGTATGTAATAAATTTGAGAGGCGATATGGGGCGAGAGAGTTACCTGTAAAAGTGTGGTTGGTATAAGAAAGTCTTGTAATAGCCACACAACATATATATATGTATATTTTTATTTATTTTTAATGGTTTTCAACTCCCGACGGAAAAGGAGGGGTGTTATAAATTTGAAGCATTTTTCAGACGGCTGAACCGATTTCAAAAGCGGTTTTCTTCTTTCAAAATACGCTGGTATTTGCCAGATGGTTCTTAGCCATGTTTGGTAGAAATCGGATATGCCGTTTCCAAGATATTCAGGTTTCATCAGAGCTTGTGCAGGCATCTCGGGTTCTATTACAGCTAGAGACTTGGAGTTTGAACTCAAATGTTTATAAGGCCAAGCCCCTCCTCCCTAAGCCTGTCAAGCTCCCCCCCCCCCCCCCCCCCCCCCCCAAAAAAAAAGAAAAGCCCTCCCCACCAAGGTTTCAGTAAAAAAAAAATTTGTCAGTTTTTTTTTTTAATTTTTAACCCTCGACGCAAAAGGAGGGGTGTTATAAGTTTGGACTCTTTGTCTGTCTGTGTGTGGCATCGTAGCTCCAAGACGGCTGAAGCGATGTCAAAGCGATCTGTGTAGTGATCTTGGCCTCTTCTACAGCTAGAGTAAATTGACTTTTATTCAAAACACCAAAGACCGGACTTTTTTTTAAAATTGAAATAAACAAATTCAATAAGGAAGATCATAAATATAAGTTTGATAAAAAATTGTCATCCGATTTCAGCAAAAATCTAATTAGATCTCCTCGTTCCAAATTTGAAGTTCACAGCTGTAATCGTTTAGAGCGTTCACTACGGCCAAAGCATACACACACAAACATCATCCTGAAAATGGTCAAAACATATTCAGGGGACCTTGAAATGTGAAATTCCGTTAAAAACTCGATTTCGCATTTTCGTACGATTACACCATAGTATAAGAAAGGAAAAAAAGAAATAATGAACGAAGATTTCAAGATGTGAATAAAAATAAAAGTAAATAAAATATAAGAAAAAAAAAAAAAAAGGCGTTCATTTTGATGATGGTTGAAAGAAAGACAAAAGATCAATTTTCCAGAAAACCACTTCCTAAAGACAGCTATGGAAAGAATTTTTCCTTTTTCCTGCCTTTTTTATTCGTTTTTTCTTCCATTCTTCGAGTCCTTTTTGGTTGAGAAAGTCTTTGTCTGGACTATATTGGTCAGGAAGAAACACAATGGAGTTGTGATTAAATCGGCCTCCCACCACCCCTATTCAACAATAGCCCCCCTCCGTCCTCCTATTAACTTATTAGAAAATTTACAATGTAATAATAATAATAATAGTATTGTTTAAAGGGATCATCCATAAACTATTGAGTCAATGACAATTACAATATGTAACATACAAGTTCATAATTCAAAAATTGAGGGAGCCCCCCTCCCCAGAAATATGTTTGAGAAAAAAATGTTTATTCAAAATATAAATAAATATTAAAAAATATGTATTGGATATAGTAATGATTTATTTATCCAATAATAAAATATAAAGAAATTAGAGAATTATTTTGATGGTATACTGGAGAAAAAAAAGTCAATGCAGTTATAAATGTATAATGTTAGTTAGTCATTGTGTCTCATGCCCGGGCTTTAACTTCGAGGTCATATCGCCGTGAACATGAGCCCGACACTTCTTTCGGAATCCTAAGTTTTGCCTACCCAAATTTTTTATTCACCTAGGATAGGGGTCTTTATCGAACACTTGACTCGGGATCATCGTTTAACGTCCTATATTCTCAAGGTTTTTTCATCTTCCAGAAAAAAAAACCTACGCGGCCTCGGCCGGTTTTTGAACCCACGATCTTGAGCTCAGTAAGCAAACACGCATATCACTAAGCTAACGGCGCCCTCATTTACTTATTGTATGAAATTTACAAAAAATTTCTAAATAAATAAATTAACTGTGTTTCTCAGACTTCTCTGTGAAGTTGTTAATTCAATTCCTTTTCAAAAAGGTATTCCAATTCTTTTTGTAAAAAAAAAAAAGAAGGGCACTAAAATATTATTATTATTTATTTTTTTTTATTTATTTTTTTTACGGGTGCTCCGGCAAATTACCCAGCCCGCTTATCGTCGGGGAAGGAGGAAGTACATATTGGGTTTTATTTAACATATAACAGTGTTGCTGTGGGTGTCTAGGGGTGACAGCCTCTGGTCCCGAGCGGGACAGACTGGCACTCCCAGACCTCCTTGGGTTGCGGCTGCCAGGCGGCGCCGAGAGAGCTCGAGTTAGATGGAGTGGGACTGCTTCTACATTGCGGCTGCCGGGGGTAGACTTCAGGCCGGTCCGTTAGTCGCCTAAAATATTAATAATAATTAACACAAGTTTTCAAATAAAATGTAGTATGACCTCTCACAGATTTTTATTAGAAGTAGCTAGCCGGCTTTCGAGGTTTCCCTCATCATCAGGCAGTCCACAAAAGAAACCATCCTTAATATAATATAAAGACAACAAAGATAAATATATTATATATGATAAATATATCAACTTTTTACAATTTAATATATTTATCTTTGTTGTCTTTATATTATATTAAGGATGGTTTCTTTTGTAGACTGCCTGATGATGAGGAAAACCTCGAAAGCCGGCTAGCTACTTCTAATAATCTGTGAGAGGTCATACTACATTTTATTTGACAACCTGTGATATAATCACTTCTCACTACATTAGCCATCCTCATATTAAATAATAAATAATTTACTGATTTTCATAAGCAATTTTTAATTAACATAATCTACAAACATTCATAAAAGTTTACAAACTAACAAAGGTAGGTTTCTGTTCTTATCAGAAGAAGGCAAAAGTACATGAGAGGACATTCAAACATGATGAGGCATACAAATAAAGAAGAGAGTTAGCAGATATGGCCAGCCATGAGTATGAGACTATTATGTAGGATAATTCCACGTGAGAGAACAATAAACATGAATATAAGATCAGAGAGAGGGAAGAAGAGATATGTATATTCAAAATGGAGCTCATAGTCTTATCTGTTCAACTATGGGAATAATTATCTTGAGAAGTGTGCTTTTGTGCCCTATCTGAGAGTAGCAGAGAGCCTCGTAAAAACCAACTAGGTGCTCTCAAGGGTGGTATAAAGGGGAAGATCAGATCCTGGGTGCTCCTTGGAAGCAACAGGCACAGGTAGAAGGCGAAGTGAGATAACTTCACATTGTGGACTTCTAAGGAGGATCAGATCCTGGGAGCAACAGGCGCAGGTAGAAGGCGAAGAGAGATAACTTCACATTGAGGACTGCTAAGGTGGATCAGATCCTGGGTGCAACAGGCACAGATAGAAGGCGAAGTTAGATAACTTCACATTGAGGACTGCTAAGGAGGATCAGATCCTGGGTGCAACAGGCACAGGCAGAAGGCGAAGAGAGATAACTTCACATTGAGGACTGCTAAGGTGGATCAGATGCTGGATGCAACAGGCACAGGTAGAAGGCGAAGTTAGATAACTTCACATTGAGGACTGCTAAGGTGGATGGGATCCTGGGTGCAACAGGCACAGGTAGAAGTCGAAGAGAGATAACTTCACATTGAGGACTGCTAAGGTGGATCAGATGCTGGGTGCAACAGGCACAGGTAGAAGGCGAAGTTAGATAACTTCACATTGAGGACTGCTAAAAAATAATTCAAACTTTGAATGTACCAATGATAGAATGTTGGACAAAATGAGATGAGCTCAGTATCTTGCGTAAAATGTTTTGAAAAAGAGTACCTACAACTCTTGAAGGAATCAACTTGTTTAATGCCCCCCCCCCCCCCCCCCACCCCCCCCCCCCCACTTCTTGAAAGCAATAAATACAATAAAAACATTTAAAATTCAATTAAAAATATTTATTTTAAGGAAACCCTTGGACACTGAATTATTTTCTCATTGTTCATAAATGAAAAATATCCCATTATTTAAAAGTCGTGTTTCGTATATTTTTTGGAATTCTGTAACGTCATGTTGGTTCTATCTCAAATCTGTGAACACAATGTTTATCGAAAAGTTAATAAGGAACATTTTTGGTAAGAATCAGTTTTTCGATAGGATTGACCATTTTAGCGTAAATAAAAAAAAAAAAAATTCAAAACGACATTTTACGATGTTTTTCGACATGTATCTCGCTGACGGAGCGTCGTTCGAAAAATTGTATTCCATACAAAATGTAACCTTTAATATTCTCTACAAATTTTATTCAAAACGATTGTTGATTAGGTCAGAAATATAAGCAGTATCTTGTAAAATGGACTGTAGTAAAGTGGTCTCAATTTTCGTCCGATTTCGGTAAAAAATTATTTAATTCTAAATTCACAGAAGTGATTACTTCATTCCATATTTAAAGTTCATAGCTACAATAGTTTGTGCGTTAGAACGCTCACAAAGTTCAAATCACATACGTGAAAATCTGTTGAAAACTCGATCTCTGATTTTCGCAAAATTTCAATCATTCCTTATACTATGTATAGGTAAAAGAAAGAAAAACATAAATACAAATATTGTTTTTCTTTCTTATACCTACATATAATATATATATATATTGTAATGATCCATATTGTTCATTACATGAATATTTAATAAATGAAAAATAATGTACTTAGTTGGAATCATTGTATGAGACCTAAGGAAGGTTACTGGAGGTTATCAAATCGATAATGTACCAGGGTCGATACAGTATAAAAATATATCAATTCATTCATTTCAATAATGTAATAAAATTAAATAATAAGGTAATAGTGTGTTAACAATAAATGTAAGCAACTAGAATTGTATACGGAAATATGTAATTGTTATGAATATTTAAAAAAAAAACAGTTTAGTAGTTTAAAGGCTGTAAAAATTGTGGCCAATGAGAGAGCGGAATCCAAAACGATGGAGTCTTGTTCAGGAGATCGTGGTTCAGGGTAGTTTGTGCGCGGGGATCTATAATAAGATCTTAAGAAATATGTGTAGTGCAGTGAGTACTGTTGTGTGATAAACACTTAGCCGGAGCCCGCTGGTGTTACCACCATGAGGATCAAGAAATAGAGGCATACAGGAGCAGAATATCCAGAGATCATAATTGTGCAACCACCAACTAAGAGAAAAATATGAAAGGAGCACGAGTCTGTAGTTAAGAAGAGTCATCCCATCACATCAACACAAAAATATGAAGATATCACCCTCATCAAATCTCAATCATCACGACCGGTTATAATTGGGGTAATTTATGTTTGTAAAAAAAATGTGACTAACCCTTTAAAAAAAAAAAAATTTTAGTAATAAAAAAAATAAATAAATCTAAAAACAAATTATAATGTACGTCTTATTTTTTATAGTCATTTAGTACCATTCTTTAATTATAGTTTAGTATTATAGTTAAAGTAAAATGTAAGCGAGTATAAGTATCGTTACAATATATAAATATATTATATCTCTTATATAATGCAATGTTGGCCAAAGAACCTCTTCGGTGTATGATTTATTCGCTCTTCTCTGTATTATATAATATTATATGGTCCCTTACCTTTCTACTGGAAGTTCAAAGAAAGTGGAGAAAATTAGAACAAAAAAATCTAGTTAAATTCTTTTCCCTGAATAACAGTCGGTACAGATAGCATGAAGGGATGTTTTGTTCTCCTGGATACTTGTTCATAGTAAGTCAAGTATGAAGAACTTTTTATTTTATTTTTTAAAGCGTATAATATTTACTTTTATAAAAGGGGGAAGATATGTTTGAAAAGATACAAAGAGATATTATTTGAACACATTTCCCGTAAAAAATAAATAACAATAATAAGTCAAAGAATAAAAAAACGTCGTGGCACACTGCGGCAAAATTAACAAATTTCTTGCCAAAATTATGAAACTTATATACTTTATGTTTTTTTGGTGTGCTGAACACGAAAAAAATACTTAAAAAATTGCCCGACCCTTCATTGAGTGCTGTAGGTTAAGTTTTATGACATGAGACTGGTGGACATGAGACCGACTCTACTGTGGGAGTTCTAAATTTTGCCTACCATAAATTTTTATTCTTCTAGTGCAGGGGTCTTTAACGAGTACCTGACATCGTACAGGCTCGGGACCATCGCTTAACGTCCCACCCGAAAAACGGCGTGCTCAAGTTTATTTTACCTCCCAGATAAAATAAACTAAGGGCCTCGGTCGGGTTTCGAACCCACGATCTTGACCTCAGAAGACAAGGACGCATATCACTGAGCTACCGGCGCCCTCTTGACAAATACATCAGCTCTTCAAGAGGAAGTGAACACGTGTTGTAGCTCATACAGCTTATAAAAAATATACAATTCATATTAGGTAACTGAAATTAGATTCATTTTCTTCGGAAATTCGCTAAAATTAAACGTCTGCCTCTTCTTCGGACGAATTTATAACTTTAAAATTAAGTTCCTCCCAAATTCGCAAATTTTCGCGAACACAGATTTCATTTTATGGTTAAGCTTTAAGACGGTGAAAGAGCGAGTGCCCGGCAACAACAAAAACTGATTTTTTTCAGCAGTGATGCTAATGATAGTAATTATCATTACACTTACCTTGAGAAGAGATCTCCACATTTAAGACAATAAAATAGTTAAAAATATTAGACATTTTAACACGTTATAAATATAGACTGAGGCAATGTAGATGGTATTAAAGGGCTGCAATGGTCTTGTTTATGTTTGTACAGGTGTATGCAAGTAAACCACAGAACATAGAACCAACTAGAAGACTAATTAAGAATTGCTGACATCATCGGAACTCATATTGCGTAGCCATCCATGTAGATTGTTTTGTTTCCTGTTAAGGATATAAGACAGTTCATCTAATGTCTTTCGCAGCTATAAAATGAAATGTAAATTAATTTTAATTTGTAATACCATGTCAAGTTTATATATTTATTTTTTTTTAAATATATTGAAACAATTATTGCTATCTCTTAAATAACATTAGTCTTATACAAAACACAGGGGTGGCTTTCTTTTTTGTAGAGTTCCTTGGTGACAATAAAAGGAAGTAATAACAAAAAAAATTGGAATCACAAAGTTTCATAAGTTATAAATTTATTTTTAAATTTCTGTAAATTATTTCAAAATCGGTTAATGGGTTAGTGAGCATAATGATATATTTTTTTTTACAATATTTAAATTAAATCTATTAGAAGTCATATTTGAAAAAATGTAATTTTGGCAAAAGACATATTAAACTATATGATATTTATAGGGATGGTAACAACTCTGGCAACTCACGGCATCATAGTATTATCCTTCCTTCTTCCAAAAAAAACATACTCCTTTATATAACCGGGCTGTCCTGCTGGGGGTACTTCCGCAAGAGCTTCTTCTTTGGTCTTCTTTTTCACTCCATACCTCCTCCAAAATCTTCCAGATCACACTACCACTCCACTCAGACCCTCCATAACCAAACTACACCTCCACTAACAACTTCCAAAAAAAACATTCTACTTCCTTCTCCAGGATCTTCCAAGATACTACCACGAGTTGGCTCCTTCTGCGCTTCTCGCCATTTTTTCCCCCAATATCATCAGGTTGCTCTTCTTTTATAGTTAATGTAGATGTTTGCTAGCGACTGTAGAATTCAAAATTCTGGGGGTATTGAGGGTCAGTCAATGAAGAAAACACTATTCAAATGCCAACGTTTCGATATATTTCATATCATCATCAGGGCCTAACAAACATGGGGGTATTTCTAATCTTGATACCCCCATGTTTGTTAGGCCCTGATGATGATATGAAATATATCGAAACGTTGGCATTTGAATAGTGTTTTCTTCATTGACTGACCCTCAATACCCCCAGAATTTTATAGTTAATCATATTTTTTTTTTCTTTTAATATCTTTTGCCATATAAGTTCATTTTTATTTGTATTAACTATATATTTTTTTTATATACTATACATATTTTTATTATATAAAGAATAACAATTTCTTTTATTATTCTAGTGACCCCCCCATTCTACACGTCACAATATATCACCATTTAAATATTGTTAAATTGTTGGAGAAAATTATAATTTTGAATTTCACTTTAGTGAGCAGTGATGTATGTATGATCACGTATGAAAAGGCTCAGTTTATTTTATATATTCGTTCAACGCCATACCTGCACAAACTGTATTTTATTGATTTAGTACCTATTAGAAGTTCCTATTTTGTATTAATATATTAAGTTGCCAACAAGGAAAGGTTTTTATTTAAAAACACTCTTTGGGGCAAAATATTCGAACAATAAATACTTATATCATAACAATATTACATTTTGTCGTACATTACTCCAGTATAGTTAAAAATTGTTTTTTGAACTTACTGGTGAAATGTGATAGGAGGATTGACAGACTTGTCGACGTTCCTTGTGCTGCATCCAAATGCAACACTGCAAGGCATTTCACTTTATACACGTTCTGTGATCGGAAGAGAAACTGTACAATTATAATATTCTTCGAAAACCTTATGCAAAGAAATCACGAGTAAACACAATTTAACGATAGTAAAAAATAATCAAATATGAGACCGCCCACACGAGAATATAATGAACTGAGAGGGTTAGCGCTCTCCCGACTGCTCACAGCTTCAGTGAGGGTATTAGAGAGAGAGGGGGGAACCTGTGGGGTGTAGGAGTAAGCCGCCTCAACTATGGTACCGCATCTACTGTCTTCTATGTTCTGTGAAGTAAACCCACCTTTACTCCCTCCTTAAAATCTGCAATAATTTATGTTTTCCAGATTTACTTTGTGAAGCTCCATTCTAGGAATAGATAATTAAAATACACAATTTCTTTGTCAAACTTCACTATATATTCTCAAATACTCAACTAGTTTCGCCGTGTTAAGGCATTATCAAGAGTCACTTACAAAAACTTGTAAAAAACACTTTACTGTTAGATTCACTTTATTAGATTTTATATATATATATATATATATTTTTTTTTTTTCTTTCTTTTTTATTTTATATTTATTATTATCTTGTAAATATCTGTTTATTGGAATGTATAGAGTAACAAAAACAAGGGATTCCCCGTCATTACCTAAAAACCCCCCTCCATAACTGTACCTTCTACCCTGCCAACCAATTCTGTCAGTTTGTAAGTGACTCTTGATAATGCCTTAACACGAGTATTTGAGAATATATAGTGAAGTTTGACAAAGAAATTGTGTATTTTAATTATCTATTCTTAAAATCTGCATATGTTTTTTTGCATTTTGGCCACGTTTTGAGGCCTCTTGCCCCAGTGTGCGCCGGTGAATCCCCGGCTATGTACTTCTCCAGTATAAATTAATCAATTATGTTTTCGCTCTCCCGCCCAAAATAAAACTAACAGTTTGAGCTAAAATTCAATATTTTACTTACATCGTGGCTTCTGAATCCTCATGCTAAATTTTGTATCGATTTAGTCATTATTATATGTTGTTAGGATTTTTGAGTTGAACCAGTTGAGAATTTCTAGAAATTATTTGGGCAACAAAATATTTTCAACCATACCTTTATGGCACTAAGTTCATAATTAAAAGTTACTATTATTGTCCTTTAGTATGGCTCTTGTCTCTTAAAGACCCCGACAGCAAACTGATATTGATATAGGTAACAGCGAACTTGATATTGAATATAAAAAAGGAACAATAAACAGTAACGCAGACGCTTTTTCCCGGATTCAAAATTATAAAAAGTTTGACGATATTTTTTAAACACCATACAATAGAGTTTATTGCATCACAAAAGACAAGCAAATGAGAAAAGACTTTGCAGAACAAATTAATCAAAATTTTAATAGTAAGAATTATTTAGAAAACAAAAAAAAGTGATATTTTTATCCAGCCTATTTACGATACATATAAACTTTTCGAGAGCGCCAGTAGCTCAGTGGTATGCGTGCTTGCCTTCTGAGCTCAAGATCGTGGGTTCGAAACCCTGCCGAGGCCCTTAGTTTATTTTATCTCGGGGGTGAAAAAAACTCAAGCACGCCCGGATGACCGTTAAGCGAAGGTCCCGAGCCTGTACGATGTTGTTCCCAGGCATTCGCTCTTTCACCTTTTTAAACTATTTTCATCAGATGGGACGTTAAGCGATGGTCCCAAGTCTTTACAATGTCAGGTACTCGTTAAAGACCCCTACCCTAGGTGAATAAAAATTTAGGGTAGGCAAAATTTAGAACTCCCACAGTAGAGTCGGGCTCATGTCCACCAGAAGAGCGCTCTGATAGTAGGCGATATGACCTAGTAGTGAAAGCCCGGGCATGAGTCATATTATGGTTTTAAAAACCTAACCTAACGTATAAACTTTTCCATTTAATAATTAAAAACGAATATTTCAGGAAACCAGAAATAAATCCATCCACAATTGCTTAATTAAATTCCAAGATTACTCCATAGAAAATGATATTTTTGAACTACACATGACAAAAATATGTGGTGGTATAGATAGGATTAATTTTGAATTTATTGAAAAACTCCTCTTCGGCTGATTCCGTTGAAAAGTAATAGATGTCGCCCTTATATAACTTGAATTCACAATTCATAACGATTTCAAAGTGTATGATGCAAGTTCGAAGACAAAATATGAATTAGTATGAAAATAAAACGGGACCTACTGATGTAAACAAAGCCGCTAGAGAAAAGGGATTAGTGTTGCCTTCGAATTGAAACAAAAACAAGAACCACATTCATTTCGTATTTTTCTGTTTCCGTTTCATCTATTCATCCGATTTTGAATCTGAAAAATGATTTGAACTCATTGAACTGTCTACTTTCGGCGCACTATCTGTAAATTTTAAAAAATAAAAAAATAACATAACAAAGAAAAATAAAAAAAATAAAAAATAAAATAAAAAAATAAAAATAAAAAAGAACGGAATGTCATATCAATCTACATTTATATTGAGTACAAAAGGAAAAAAAAAAATATTTAAAAAAAGTTGAGATGTTTAGCCTAAATACCTTAATATTTTTGCTGCTACTAGTGGTGCCATCTGTTGAAATAAATTCATAATAAAATACGGGGGCATTACCTTAAATATACAAATGAATTTTTTTTTCTGTCTTCCATGGAAGGTTCTGGACACAAAAATAAAATTTCGTCTTGATACATTTAATCCATGGGATGTTATTGTCCTTAAAAGCACACAGACGCTCAAACAGAAAGACTTTCCCGGGAAAACTCCAATTTCTGACCGATTATATAACTTACCCCATACCTCATATACCTGGGGAAGTAAAATCTATTTTTCACTAGACAGTACAGATGGCGCAAGAGATGTATTGTTCTCGTCGAGACTTGTTCATAGATAGTCATGTGTAAAAAAACTTTTTATTTTATTCTTTAAAGCTTACAATATTGACTTTTACAAAAGGGGGGAGGGATATGTCTGGAAAGATACAAAGATTATTATTTGAACAAATTTCCCGCAAAAAGTGAATAACAGTCTGATAAAGAATAAAAAAGACATAAAAAAAAAAAAATATATATATAAGGTAAATTTATTGCTTAAATTCCAAATAATTCCCGAGCCACGCATTCATCAACACCCTCGTAAACAATACTACTGATAAGATGCAAGGAAAAAGCAACCCCCCCAAACAAAAAAAAGGCAATGCCAACAATTTATTGTCCCTTTAAATTTACATAACAATGAATGTGTGGCCTCCATAGAAAAGCTCTGAAGCTGGCATGTGAGTTTTTTATTTCTGTAAAATTTCTTAAATATTTTTATTCACTATTGTTCACAATACATTTTTTTTTATTAATAACATATTTTTTTTTTATCAGTAAAATAAAAAATTATAAATATAGGTATATATACTGTATCATATGCTCGATATTGGGAGAGAGAGTGATGATCATTCCCTAGCCAAACCACTGGAGCTACTCATAAACTCCAACATTGAAATTGACATCAGCAGTTCTAATTAGGGTGGACCAGTCCAAGTTGGATTGGGGAGGTGAGATGTCTGAGTTGAGATGTAGTGAGAAAAGTGTTTAGCCTTAAGGTGTGGTGAACCAAAAAGGTGTGTTATAACATTGACATCGATGCGCAAAGGAGGTACTTTTATTTATTTATATGCACTAAATAACATTGATTTGAAGAATGGCCAATATTTAAAAAGAAAAGAGACTAAAATAGATATAAAAATTAGGTTGTAAGATTTCCTTTTTATTCCCATTTAGAAAAACAATATGACATCTCTTTAGTAAATGTAGAACAAATTCAAATGAAAAATATGTTATTTTTTTTGATTTTTTTTTTAAAATTTTTAATGAACTTTTGATAATTTCTTTAGGGCCCTTTTCGGAAATTACTATAATTTCTAAAGGAAATGTAGTGATTTTATTAATTAGTAATATTTATTATTTATTCTTTCTATTGTTTCAAATATTATTAATTTTATTAATGCAATTATTATTATTTATTTTAATTTTACATAATTATCTTTATCACAATAGAAAACATAGTAATTCCCCAGCTAAACGAAGTATTAAGGAAGTTATGTAATCAGTCAAATTTCGATGCAGAGTTTTCAACGGAATTTCATGTTTTTGACTTCCAGATTTCAAATATGAAAAAATAAACTTTCTGTGTGTATTTATGTGTACGTATGTAATATTTCTTGTTTACCTTATAATCGATGGGGCAAGATTTATGTCTGGGTCTATATGTCAATAGATATCAAGATATCAGGGGAAAGGCAGGAAGGATTCAGTCAAATTGTCCTTGAATCACCATCAATGAACTTCCCCAGAACGAATTAATCAATTAACTTTTCGTTCCCCCCTCCAAAATCAGTAGACCGTTTGCGTTAATATTCAACAGTTGACTTACATAGGCGCTCCTAAAACCTAATACTAAATTTTAACAATAAATTCATTACATCGGCAGTTTTTAGGGTTTTTGAGTTGAGCCCCCTCACCCCCCTTCCTTACTGCCGATTCCGCTGAAAATTAAAAAAATGTTGTCCTTTTGGGATTTTGGTATCAAATATGAAATTTCGGGTTGATACATTCATTCTATCGGCTGTTATTCGGGATTTTAAGCCTCTCTCCAAATATCTTCCCTTTGGTCGATTTGACTGAAAAACAATAGGTGTCGTTGTTGGAGAGTTTATGATTTCCCATAGCACAGAAGTTATAAATAAATAAATGTGACCATAAAAGGACTCTCTTATACTTAACCACTTTATAATTGATCTGTGTCCTCGTGTATATAAATGTTATGTGTTGGCATCAGCTGTTTTCTTTGATTCATTGTACTTAACAAGAAAAATAAAAGCTAGGAATGAATTAACGATGTTTTTATAAGGATCTGAGATATGAGAGAGCTGTCATGACAGTTGGAGTGAAGGCAGCGCTGGCTCGCTGAATAGCCCCGTACTTGAACACTACACCACACAACCCCCCCCCACAACACTCCACATTTCCACATCATACATTATTTATTTTTCAATGTGATGATGGAGAAGCTTCATTTAGTCTTCTCTCTTGACTAAATAATTTTCACCGGAAGGGAATCTATTTGAATTCATTCAGTCGACAGACACAATTTAATTCATGTCCGACAATAAAAATTATTTCCTCTTTCAAAATTTTCAAACAATTCAATTATAAAAACAATGAACTATTCGGAGGGCTCTTTATTATCGCAGCAAGCGATATACTTCATTTCGGGCAGAAGAGCTAATATTCTTTCTTACACAACTCAGGAGATTAATTCACATATCTGCATTAGTTGCGATGGATGCTAAAAAAAAATGTATACTTTGAGTGGCCTTATCAGGTCATTCTTATATCAAGTCAATCTTAGATCACTCTCTCTTTCCACTCTCAAATTCATTTCAAACTGGCATTACTGGATCTATGAGGGTAATGTGGTCGCATCAGCGGTTCGCTTTGTTTTATTGTAAACATTGTAATCAAAGCATGGCTCATGGAAATAAAATATGTCTTCCCACTGTTTTATTTTAGACCAGAACCGGTTTTCGACACAAAAGCGTCATCATCAGTGGTTCATCTATCATAGAATAACAAAATATACAAATAATAAAAATGTCCGAATACATTTTTTGCGTTCTGTATTGATATAGTGGAAATACTAATGAATAAAATAAAATGATAGATTTTGAACACTTATATTGTCTAATTCCACAAACATATACTTAAATGTGTACCGGTTTCGGCTTACGCCATCGTCAGCACAATGTTCAATGATAATTGATTCAATTATTGTTGAACATTGTGCTGACGATGACGTAAGCCGAAACCGGTACACATTTAAGTATATGTTTGTGGAATTAGACAATATAAGTGTTCAAAAAAGTGTTTTATCTATCATTTTATTTTATTCAAGTAATAAAAAGTATAAATAACTCTTAAAGCGTCAGGGTACAGAGTAAGAAGATAAAAATTATAATAATAACTTACCCCACCCACACAGCACAGCGGTTAAAGGACAACTGGCATAGCTAGGTTCACTCACTCTCTACATACAAAAACCATTCATTCTTATATATACAATAACTAAAACAAGTCTCTACATAATAGTAACATTAAAAAAAAAAAAAAAAAAAAAAAAAAAAAAAGTTTCACCATAGAGCCAAAGATATTTTTGTTGTCATAAAATATAATAAATAAAAAATAAGTTGTCATAAAAAATAATAAATAAATAAATACAATATTAAAAATATTATCACAGACTTGAAATAAAATATACGTAATAAATATCTTTATAAAAACCAGCCAAAGAATGGCTCTTATGGCCTTAATGGAAGCAAAATTTTCTACATCACGTTTTGTGTCAATAGAATTGAAGAGATCACTTTCGATGGATAATAACGAAAGGGCCGTCAGTCTCTCTACAAAAGCAGGCTGCCTTTTCATTTCCCATATTTCCCTTTTTTTTTCTCATCCCTTCAAATGAATTTATCTTGCTTTTCCCCTTGGTTTCGGTTTCTTTTTGTTCTCTTGTCTATATTTGACTTCGTTCACGATAGACTTAAAAGAAGGAAAAGAAAAATTAGGGCCGCCTCATTATGGGCTTAAATTTTGGCCGCCGGTGTGCCTTGCAGGCCTTAGCCATAGGGTCTGCACGGCTCTGATCATGGGGACATTGAGAGGAAAAATCTATTAATATTATACATATTTTCAGACAAACGGTAACTACACGTCAACATCGGGTAACACAGCTAGTCGACAATAAAATTTATAAAATTTATTTAATTTTCCAGAAAAAAAAAACAAAAAAAAAACAAAAAAAAAACTGTTTTATATGAACTTATGAAAATACTCACAGAGATAAACTGATCAGATGAGAATGGTTGTTCAATGAACCGAGAAGTGAAAACAAAATGGAGGAGTGGGAAAAAAGAAGTGAATAAACCAAATCAAAATAAATGAATGGTCCAGATTCCGTTTTTACAGTCCAACTCCCATGAGAGCCATCCTATTAACAAAAACATGGGGGGGGGGGGGGGGGGGGGGGCTTTTTTTTTCTTTTTTTTTTTTTTTTTGCAAAAAAAAATGTTTTTCACTCTACATTTGCAAAGTTTTCAAATGGTGATTACATTAAATCAATTTGTTGTCTCTTGGGATTTAGACTTTGTATAAATACACTTTATCAGTTATAAGTTCCCCTGGCTTTATATCATTACAATTTTATTTTGCCAGTTACATTGAGTATAGGGGAAGTTATGTAATCGGTCAGAAAATCTGTGTTCAATTTCCAAAAGTGAAAATAAAATTATGTCGGTGTGTGTGTGAAGATGATAACTTTTGAAGTTTAGAATCAAGATTCAAAGTCCATTAATTTTAGCCATAAATGTCGATTGATCTTAAAACGAGAACGATATCTAAATTGATCAATTCGTTCCAGGGAAGTACATTCCTAAACTCCTTGTTCAAAATGATAGACACCTCTGAAAATATTTTTTCAAAAAAAAAAAAAAACCAACAAATATTTCAGAGACAAAGCCGGATTAGATGGAGTCAGTATTAATCATGTTCTCATCTCATTGGAAGGGAGCCATGGTAGCCGTGCGGGCTAGAGCGTGGGGCTTTGGTCGCATGGTCTCACCATGGTTTGCGGGTTCGAATCCCGTCCGGCAGTGAGTTTTATTTCGTAGATAGAACTCCCTCCCGGGGCCATGGATGTTGTAAATATAACTAAAATAACACATTGATGGCTAGTGTGATGTTTGCCAAGGCCAATCCAAAAAAAAAAAAAAAAAATCTCATTGGGAAAAATTAACAAGTTTTAGAGAAGAAGAAATTTTTCCCCCTAGGCTTCAAATTAAATTTTCTTTGCCCCTCCCTTCCTTAGTGTTTGTCCAAGACAAATATCTGACCTTTTTGCCGCCGACGAAAGAACTGATTGCATATTTTGTAAGAAATATGATTATTCGAAGGCCATCCTGTTACAAAATATCTGCCGAAAACTGTCCAAAAATGGCGTTTTAAAACATATATAAACGTTTGCTTGAATATCGTGAAAATGAATAATCCTATCAGAAAATTGATGCTCACCATAAATGTTCCTTAACACATTTACAAAGTCAATATGCCCTCAAATTTGCGATATAACAAATATCAAGAAAGTTATAGAGCCCCAAACATGTATAATATATTTTCGTAAGATATTTTTAAAAGTAACGTTTAAATAGTGAAGGCATTTCATATGTTTTATAATTTGCATTTTTTTTTAAATATTTTTTTTTTATTTTTTTTTTTTTGCCTCATGTACGATGCATATCAGCCATGACTCTTATAATGATGATTTACCTAATTATTTACGACATCCATGGCCCCGGGAGGAAGTTTTATCTACGAAATAAAACTCACTCCCGGACGGGATTCGAACCCGCAAACCTATAAATATAAAAGGGACATTTCTTCAGGTCATAGTGAGCCTTCTTGTTCAAAATGACAACTCTGGAAATATTAAAAAAATTAAATAAACGAACAAAGATCCCAGAGACAAAGCCGGTTAAGATGGAGTCAGTACTAATCATGTTCTCATTATTGGAAAAAATTAACAAGTATTTTCTTTTCCCCCTAGGCTTCAAATTAAATTTTCTTTGCCCCTTTCTTACTGTTTGTCCAAGACAAATATCAGCCTAAATTCTTTCTTTCCTCCGCGGTGGATCCTTGTCGCTCCCTTTTGTCCAACTGTTTTTTGTCGTTGATGCTAGGTCGGTGGAAGTGGAAACGAATGGACCTAAAAAAAAAAAAAAGCTGCCAACGGGGTGTGTTCCTTCTTTTTCTTTGGGAAAGCCTGCAGATGTCCTCTCAAAAACTCCCTCCTCTACTCAGTTTCCTCCCTCTAACTTAACCCTGAGCAACCCACCCCCTCCTAAAAAGTTGTCCCGATACATATAAGTGCCCCCGGCTAACCCTCCTTAAAATTCCGATCGCATATCCCCTTATGCCCAATAAACTTCCATGGCGCTCCCCACTCCCACCCCCGTCGCTCCTTACCAACTTACACACTTGGTCTATATCAAAGCTTTTAACTTGAAATATGACTTTCCTTTTGACAGAACCAATAATTTAAAAGAAAAATCATTATTTTTACTATAAGTAATAACGATAATTTATTTTATTTATTTATTTACATACAACGACAATATTTGTCACTAGTGATTGTGATGATGTGCGGTGGCAAGTGTGTCGCTGTACTGCTGAGGTACGCGTACGTGACCGAAGAGGAGTCCAGGCTAGTACTGGAGCAGGTCCCTCTGCCATGCCCGCTTGAGACGTCGTGGCGGATTTGTGGGGAGAGTGTTCGTGGATAATTGCAGAATAAGTGGATTGGCGTGATGATGGAGTTTGTCGTGAAAATTTTGATATCGTGTCTTGATAACAGAGAGTACAGATGGGATGTTGAGGTCATTATGTAATGTGAGGTTGGAAACGTAAAATGGCGCATTGGCAATGTGGCGTAGTATGATGGATTGTATTGAATGAAGGCGTTGTATGTTTGATTTTTTGGCTGAAACTATAAGATTGAGTTTTCAACGAAACTTCTCGTTTCAAGGTTCTCTGAATACGTTTTATGTGTGTATAAAGCTATGTATAGCTTTATAAGTTGTATACAACTTGACAATCAAATAACAGTTCAAATAAAAGTTATAAAGAAAAATAAAGGACACATTTAATACGAAATACGGATGGCGTCTCGGTTTACGAGATACATACCAAAAAAACATCCTAAGATGTTTTCAAACACATTGCTTTAGACGTTTGCTCAATTTTTACGAAACGGTTAGTTCTATAAAAAAATAAGTTCGTCGTAAGAACTAATATAAACAACGCTATAACACCTCAAAAAACGAACTGTATATAATATATCCGGAGGGCGCCGGTAGCTCAGTGGTTAGCGTGCTTGTCTTCTGAGCTCAAGAACGTGGGTTCGAAACCCGACCGAGGCCCTTAGTTTATTTTATCTGGGAGGTAAAATAAACTTAAGTACGTCGTCCTTCTGATGGGACGTTTAGCGTTGGTCCCGAGTCTGTACGATGTCAAGTACTCGTTAAAGACCCCTGCCCTAGGTGAATAAAAATTTAGGGTAGGCAAAATTTAGAACTCCCAAAGTAGAGTCGGGCTCATGTCCACCAGAGTGAAGAAAGAGCGCTCTGGTAGTAGGCGATATGACCTTGTAGTTAAAGCCCGGGCATGAGTCATAAAACCTAAACCTATAATATATCCTATAAATATTTCTAAGTACCTAATGTTTAAATTGAAACACACACCAACTAACTTTAATATCTATTTTTATTGTTGGTAGCTTCTTATTGAACAATATGAAAATAAATTTAAAAAAATAAAATAAATATGATATGGCCATAACAGAACTTTCTTATACGATCCAACTTTGTATAGATCACTCACTCTCTCCCTTTCCCCTCTGATACTTATTTCATACTGAGTTTGAGAAAATCACTCTCAGAATTATTCTCTGCAATGAAACAAAGAGAACAGGACCTTCATATTACTTTCATATTCCCAGTAATGAGAGTTTGAAATGAATTAGAGAGAGGGGGAGGAATCTGTACAAAGGTTGTTCATATAAGAAAGTTCCACTAGCCTACTGAGCTAAAGATCGCGGTTTCGAAACCCGGCCCAAGCCCTTAGGTTTTTTTTATCTGGGAGATGAAAACGCCGTCCTTCGGAAGGTAATCCCATAGCGATCGGGTAGTAGGCGATAGAATCTCTTAATTAAAGCCCAGACCAAAGTCACAATAATTAACTAAAAAAAAACTCCTGTTATGGTCATATCACGTAGTTTTTTGTAATAGAAAATATTTCAAAAACTTTTTTTATTGATTTAACGTTTTTTTCGTAAAATTATTTTTTTAATAAAACGTTAAATTCTTAATTATTTGAGAAGAGGGTGGAATGGGGCCCCAAAAATTGAAATAAATTGTGCAAGAATAGAGAATAGAATATATTGTAAGGTGAATGTCTGTAGCAGAAGGGTATGGAGACACAATAGAGGCTATGAAGCAGTGGGGGTGTTATATGCTGTGTTGGGTGCTATGAATTATCACATGGTAATAAGGGGGGTGTGGGGGTGGGTTTGGCTGACCCCATTCTCCAATACACTTGACCCCCACCGCCTTCTCATAACTCCCCCCCCCCCCCCCCCCTCCCCCTCTCCACCCCTCAATATCAAACTTAATAATAATAATATTTATTTCCGTTAAACCATAACATGGTAATATGATACGTCATATGTTTACATTAAGATGTATAGATGCAGGATGTAAACAATTTGTTTTTATTTCTTCCCGGTAAGTTCCGGAAATTAAGATACGTCATGTTGGTTCTAGAGATCGTTTCCTGTTTAGTCTCCTCTCTAATGTATTGAACCTTATTTCATTATCTTTATCAGAAGGTTGTTTTACTTTCTCGACTATACGATGTTACCGGTCATAAATTCGAAGTATGTTTTTCACTGAAATTTCATATTTTCCAATTCATTGAATTTAAAAAATATAAAAGTTTTATAGAATGTATCGACATGAATTTTATTATTATTTTATTTTTAATGTATTTATTTTATTTTATTTTTTTGTCTTAATAGTTTTAGTTGTAGTTTTTAGTTATTTATTTATTCATTTTTTATTTATTTTTAACCCCCGACATAAAAGCAGTTTTATACGTTTGAAGCCTTTATCTGTGTGTGTGTGTGTAGTCAGTCTGTCGCATCAAAGCTCCAAGACGGTTGAACCGATTTCAAAGCGGTTTTTTCGCTTCAAAAGCTGGTATTTGCGAGATGGTTCTTAGCCATGTTTCATGGAAATCGGATATGCCGTTTCCAAGATATTCAGGTTTCATCAGAGCCTGTGTAGGGATCTCGGCCTCTATTACAGCTAGAGACTTGGCGTTTGAGCTCAAATGTTTATAAGGCCAAGCCCCCCCCCCTCCAAAGAAAACGAAGGCTCTCCACGAAGGAAACAGGGGAACAAAAAATTTTTTGTTTCGGGGGTTTTTAAAATTTTTAATTTTATATATTTTTCATTGCTATTACCTACTGTTTTTATGAGGTATCCTATTACCATGTATTTGTTTAACAGAAATATTAAACATTATGATTAAAAGCATATTTCCGGGTACAGATAATGTGAGTAGTAAGTAAGGTGCGGAGCCAGCACCCCCCCAACCCACGGTTCATGGCGTTATTCAATAATCCCGAGAGAAGTTGGCTTTGATAGGAGCCCCCCCTCGTCTCCTCCTTCAATTTATCCCCGGTCTCCCATTAAGGTTCACAGACCGTGGCTTCCTTACTCGGATTTTACCGCTGGGTGCTTCTCTAAAGCTAGTTTTCCTCTTTGTAACTCCCAAAGATCCGTTTTACCTTGACTTGACAAACCTCTCCTTTACCTGCCGAATGTGGTTAGGTTTACATTTAGTGATATTACATCCAGGACTCAAAATATTTAGGTACGAAGTATAACTAAATTTATATTATTGCATAGATATTTATTTTCTTATTATTATAAATATTTTTTCTATTTATTGTGTACATCATAATAGTTTCGAATAAATCTTTAAGTACTTATTTGCAAGTATATGAGAGTGAATAAACTTCATATCCCCTCCCTTTTGAGCTATTACGCAGCGTTCCTTTATACACCATACTATACGGGTGGTACGCTTGTTTTTTTATCTTACTCTGTATTCTGATGCTTTAGAATTTGCTAGTTACTCCTTCATATTTATATAACTATATACAGATATGAATGTTTAAGTATTTATTTGCATATACATAGTGAGTGAGAGAAGAAACCTCATCTCCTCTCCCCTTTGAGCTGTTAGTCAATGCTAGTTTAGACACCACACTATACGGGGTGTAACGAGTCGAAGCGGCGATACTTGGTGATCTTATATGAAATTAAATTCTGAACACAAATGTTCCTGTAAATATAGGTCCATAACTGTTTCCTTAAAAAGTTTTAGTACACAAAGTTAAGAAATTATATATTTTTTACAGATTGGGGAATCATTGAGAAAGGAAATCCTCCTTCTGTATTCCCGAACAGCTTCCTCACTGCTCTCGTTACATTAACAGTAAACAAATAGTATATATTTGCATATTCCTCATTTGTTGAAATTTGAGGCATGACATGGAGTCATCTACACACTATAAATGAGATTAGTTGCAAAAAGAAATAAAACATTTGTAAAAGTGCATGCATTTTTTACTGTTTACTGCGGTTACTGTTGTTTATTAAAGTTAACTTTTATAGAAAGCATTTTGAATTTAAAATATTTAAACTTAATGTGTTCATAGATGTGCCACTGATGATGACGCATTTGTGTTGAAAGGTTATGGTTGAAACAAAACATAATGGGAAGACAATGTCTTTTGATTATATGAGGAAAACGTCCCATAACACATTACTGTCACATATGAGTTAAATTAAAATTAATTATATATAAGAAATGCACTAGAATGGTTAATGTTACTGTTAAAATAGACAAGGCCCTTGTTATCTGGGAGGTGTAATAAACTTAAGCATGCTGTCCTTCGGATGGGGCGTTAAGTTATGGTCCCTAACCTGAACGATGTCAGGATAAAGACCTATAATCCTGAATAAAAATTTAGGATTCCCATAATAATCGGGCACATGTCCTCCAGAGTGACGAAAGAGCGCTCTGATAATTGGCGATATGAGCACGCAGTTGAAGCCCAGGCATTAGTCAAAATAACTATAAGTAATACGCTGAAATGGTTAATGTTACTGTCAAACCCTATATCGACAATCTCTTGAAACTATGATTAGGAAATTAATTCCACGCTGGTTAATTTGTAAATGCGCCCAAAACAACCATTTTAAATTTCAAAATCTATAAATTATCAAATGAAAACCAACCGTTTGCATTTCATTATCATTTAAAGATAACAAACAATATCTGGGTCACCATATTGGTACAAAATGTGGGTGTAACATACTTGCATTATCGGAAAGAAACTGAACCGTTCTTTGTTTCTTACTTCGTAATCTTAATAAGATCGTACTGAGAAAACACTAATCACACTATATTATGCATATTTCCATTCTACAATTAACTGAGGTTTGATAAATTGGGAAGCTTTAATTTTTTTGCAGAGCTAATATTTTCAGATTTCAAAAGAAAGCACTGAGAATAATAAATAACATTAATGAAAGAACACTCTACAAAGAAAAATATTTAAAAAACTTAAAATCTTGCCACTATCCGGATTGTCTATATTTGAAGCATTCATAGTCATTAGAAAAAAAAATAAATATTTTCCCTCTGTCATGATTGTTATATCGGGAACAAACAAGATTTTCGAATAACTAAACATTAGAGAAAGAAACATGGAAGGAGATTTATCTTAAAGAAATATAAAAATAAAGTATTTATCATTAAATATTTAACAAAAATATTATCTATTGTATTTATTAATATTAAGAATTTTATATTACTATATTTTCTATTATTTATTTATTTAATTTTTATAATTATTATTATTCAATTCAAATTAATATAGTGTTTGTATTCTAGGATTTCATATTGGTTATGTATATAATTATAAAACATTTTGATGTATAAATTATATTGTTGTTTAACGGAAATAAATGTTATTATGTAGATCGAATATGTACTGATAATTCCTTCAAAATCATGTATAGGCAATTAATTTATAATTTTTTCTTTGGGTACAAACTAGTATTGACTGCTGCGGTTATTAACGAATGGATATCCTGATGTTGACGATTTTTTCCTAAGAATCCTCAATAATCAGCTATAGTATAAAATTTATATTAAAATTACATCCGAGACAGTGTTCGAATCCTGGTTTTTCTTATTTGTTTATATGCGTTCACCACTCGGATGTTCACACACAAACAATATTTGAGTAGAATTAATATTGTGCTTTATAATGCTTTCTATGGTTCTGTAGACCAAGGACCATAACCCTTGTAACGTTCGTATTTCCATCTATCTCCTATTGACTCCAACAGAACGTATTATGTATCTTATAAGAAATAGACGAAAATTCGGATTTCCGAACCGACCTCAGATTCTTACATGAGATGAAGTCAAAGTTTTCTTTCATTTGATATAATTGTGAACTGATAGTAGTGTCGTGATTGTATCTTGGGATGCTTGCATGGGCTTTCTGCTGGAGATGTGCCTGATTTTAATTTGGAAGTCCTAAAGACTTGCCTATATAAGTTTAATTGGTATAGGGCTCTTTAACAAAGTTAGCTGACACTAGTTCTGGTACATCCTTCAACGTCCTATTTGCCTACCTTTTCAGGCATCCAGATCAAAAAAACCATTGTTGAATATGACAATATTATTTTTACAGAAATGACAACAACATTAAGAAAAAGACTGGTTTCTATTCATTATAATGTTGAATACATTTCTGCGTTCTTTGTCGATAAAGTGAAAAGCTAATAAATTAAATAAAAACAAAGAATTAGTTTAAACTTTATATTCTCCAATTTCACAAAAATATGTTCTTTGTTCATAGATAGTGACCAGAAGAAGGGACGTGAAAGTGTCCCGAAATATTGTCAAAAAAAAAACAAGAAGAAGGAAAAAATGCTGGAAAAAATCATTATATCAACATCCCAGAGAAGTTTAAGAAACACAAAAATATATATATATAAAGTGTACTGGTTTCGGCTTAAGCGATCGTCAGCAAAGTGCTGAAAGTTTGCAAGGTAATATTATGTCATACAGTTCTTATTTCTTATATTTATTCTACTATAAACCTTTATTATAAATTTATTATTATATTTTCTTTAATTTTGCATTTGCTTTATTTTATTGGACAACTCAAACATTTGTTAATGTTATGTTAAGGTGAGAATCCTCCCCCTTCCCTCCCCCCCCCCCCCCCCCCCGCGGAGAGCGGACTAAATTGATACATTTTTGTTGGCGAAGAACATTGCCGGTGAATCACAGGACTTTTTGTGGGGTTCAGAAAATATGTATTCAGTGTCAACTCAAAATCAAATTTTTGACCCATAAGATAACTTTCATACCTACATGTAGAGAGCTGGCTAGTGAGATAAAAATTTAATATTGCCGCCAGAATCAGAGCTATTTAATTGATTAATTGAAGATCGATTAATTCAGGGAGAGAACCTCGAAGGGTGAGAAACTCGATTTCAGATATGGTAAATAGGCTTTAAGCATATCTCAATCCAGTTGTCAGATGCAGCTCTCAGATAAGCCTCCAAATATCGGCTTTCTCAAAACCCCACTCTCTGATTATCTCGCCGGTTCATCTCAGCATCAGAATTCGAAATTTCATTTATAATAGTTTGTCAGGTCCTCAGCAACACTACCTCAAGTAGCCTATGACTGAATAGGTCATTTATGTATTATGTTCGTATGTATATATGTAAGTTTAAGACACTTTTAGAAGAAAAATAAAAAACAAGTAACCAACAATACCGGCGACACTGTACAGCATTTTTAACGGGCGTTCCAAATTATCTACTCCACAAAAACTGAATTGTTATACCTATCTTCTCCTACCTCTCTGGACCTGTAGCTTACAAATATTAGATACAGCCAAGACTTCGAATATCAAAAAATTGTTTTTAATCCAAAATATTCCGACTATCATACAATCCCTACCGTATATCAGCAACAAGACTTTACAACGCGACTTGAGCCTCACATCAATTCGGAAGTTCACAAAATTTTAAATCCAAATTTACCCCAAGAGATCAAAGAGAGTTTGGCATAGAGACCTCCTGTTATGAAGTGATGCCATGAGACTGTTTTTCCTTTCTCAAGCCTTTCATGTAATTTATTTATTTATTTATTTTTTCTTGTATGTACATATATTATATGTCAGCCCAGCCGTTGGTTGTGCATATTTTGTATATTCGTGGTTTTAATTGTTCAAATTAAATTAATGAATAGAAAACAAAATGTACGTTCCATTTTTGTATGTGTTTTATTTCTTTAGATTTTTTTGTAATTTTTAAAAATACATAGGGTTTTATCCCTTACCCTACGCCAATATTTTTTTAAAAACTGTCTCATCATTGAAATCGAAAATTCTAAAGAACACAAAAAAGACAATAAATTAAATGCATTTTTTGAAATGTTATCCTAGGAGTTATTGGCGTTTTCTTATAGAGTTATGTTTATATCGTTATTTAAAGCAGTTCTGGATGCCTCAGCCGGGTAAAGAACAAAACAGAGAATGCAAGATTTTTTAAAGGGGTACAGTGCAAAAACGAGTTTACCAGAGAACACAAAGCACTTCTCTCGATTTTCAAAAAAAGAAATATAGAACATAACAGATTCAGATTCTCTGAATATGAGATTTAGAAACCTTTAGACGTTATGAAAGCGTGTGAAAGTGTTAAGCTGCTTTGACACAACATATTAATTTAATAAAAAATCTAAATTTTCACCAAGATTTAAAATAACAAGTTCATCCACTCGCCCCTTCAGTTATGGACGTTGTCTCCCCTTAACTTTTAGCATTGCTTAATTTGGTACACTAAACCCCCCCCCCCCCCCCCCCCCCCAATCCCTCTTTGACCTATTTGGCTGGTAAATCAATAGGTGTTGTCTTCATGAGGTGCTGAAGATACAAATAAAATTTCGTGTCGATACATTCATTCTATCGAGTATTATCGTGTTCACAGACACATACACACACATAGGACAATTTTCTTTCATTTTTTAGAATCAGGGGATCCGAAAACATGAAATGTCGTTTAAACATTGAATTTCAGACTAATTACATAACTTCCCCTATACTTTGGAAAATGGGGGAGTAACAGAAGAAACAAAAGGTGTCATTAATATGAATTTAAACATAGGCCATATCGGATCTGAGAATTGTTATTTAGGGCTGAAGTGGTTCGATAAGTGACGTAGCACTTCAAAGGCCTCAACCTAAAGGGCTTTTCCCAGTCCCTTCTCTAAGAAAAAGGTCATGGAAAATTAATGTCCTCAACGCTACCCTGAACCATTTTATCTGCTTCTCCATCTGTAAGAAGTAGAGGGGAGGTTATACAGTTGGTCAGATATTCTTAACGCAGAAACCAATATATCGATATTCAGACACATACTGATCTTCAATCGATTCGCAGGGAGAGCGGAAACTTAGTTGATTAGTTCGCGCTGGGAAGTACATTGTCTGTGATTTTTTTTCTTCAGAGAGAGAGAAAGGCAAATTCGAAAACTACGTAATCTTTTTGGATAATTCTTTCATCGCTGGACAGTCTATTTCTTTCCGGTGGACATATGCTGTATCGATTCTGATGAAATTCCAAATAGAATACTTATAAGCACCGAGAGCGCCGGTAGCTCAGTGGTACGCAAGCTTGCTTTCCTGAGCTCAAGGTCGAGGGTTCGAAACCCGGCCGAGGCCCTTAGTTACTTGTTAAAGACCCATATCCTAGGTGAATAAAAATTTAGAACTCCTATAGTAAAGTCGGGCTCATGTCTACCAGAGTGACGAAAGAGCAGTGGTAGTAGGCGATATGACTTCGTAGGTAAAGCCCGGGCATGAGTCATAATAACTAATTAACTTATAAGCCCGATTGAATCATATATATGGCGTAGACTATGTGGCATCTACAAATGATCTTATACATATTTGACGTCTAAATGGGAGAGGAGTGGGAAATACTCGAATTTTGAATTGAACATTGAGTTGAACATCGTTTTAAAGCTCTTACGTAGACTGTGGGCATCAGAAATTTCCATTTATGCTGAGGGCGACTAAGTTACAAACCACCGGCTTCAAAATCATAGAAAATATCAACTTATTTCTAAAATCATATAACTTAAAGTTAGTAATCGGGCAGATAACTTGCTCAAAGTTACTCCGGGCGAAGTCTTCTCAACCACTAATATATAATAAAAAAATAAAAAAAATAAATAAGTGGAATTGGTCTGGTATAAAAGTGGAAAATCCGTAATTTAGTGAAAGTGGTGTACAGCAGAAGGGATGGGGGATGAAACAAAGCATATTAAATGGTTGACTTACTTTCTGCTTTTGGACAGAGTCCAGCCGGGATTTTGTCATTTTTAACAGACTCACTCACCTGGAACAGAACCAGAAAATATATATGAAAAAATACAGCTACTCCTCCGTATATACAAGATTTATATTAAATGAACATCTAAATATAATTTGCTTGGGAGATCTCACTCAATAGCCAGTTAACTCTTCACATAATTTAAAATGGTTTAACATAAGCTTTTTGTTTATATTGACCGTTGCCAAGTATATAGCTGAACAAAAATGAGGTCTTATCGCTAATCGTACTGCTCCTTATATTTATCGTTTTATAGTATAGAGGAAGTAATGTAATTGGTCAAAATTCATCGCGGAGTTTTTAATGGAATTTCATGTTTTCTGACGTCCAAAAAAAAAAAAGTCTGTCTGATAATTGCCGATAGAATAAATGTATCGACACATTGTACATGTGAAACGAAGACCCCTTATCGGCCAAAAGGTAGGGGAGAGGCTTAACTCAAAAACTCGAATAACTGCCGTTGCAATGAATGTATCGACACTAAATTTTGTATGTGAATTAAAAACTGCATAAGGATGACATTTATTTTCTACTCGAAAACCCCAATAACTACCGATGTAATGAACATATCGACATAAAATTTTATACTTAAAATCAAACACCGATGAGGACATAACCTGTCAAATTTCAGTGATATCGGCCGAAGGAAGGGGGAGGGGCTCAAATAAAAAATCCTAATAACTGCTGATGTAATGAATTTATTGACATAAAAATTAGTATGAGGATTTAGGAGCCCCTATGTAGGCCATCTATTGATCATTAGCGCAAACGGGCGACTGGTTTTGGAAATGACGTGAAAACTTAATTGATTAATTCGTTCTATTTACTGACAGATTCACCGACGTCTTTACTTTTTATATTACTTATATTATTGTTATTTCATTATATTCTTATACCTAGCATTCATTACATTGGCAGTTATTAGGGTTTTTTCTGCTAAGAATTTATGATATTTAGCGTTGATACACTCCTGATAGTTATTCGAGTTTCTTCGTTTATCCCTGTCCCCTTCTTCTCTGAATCTATCTGCCATTAGGTCGATGTTGAAAATCAATAGAATTCGTCCACACAGACACAATTTGTTTCTTCATTTTTTGAATCAAGAGATCGGAAAACATAAAATTCCAGTAAAAAATCAACACCGAATTGGGGGAGTCAAAAAAAAAAAAAAAAAAAAAGTAAATACATATTTTTTTGGAAAATTGTTAGTGTCACTATTGTTCCTTTAGAAAAGGTAGGAAAAATAATGAAACCCGTTGTCTCTTTTGACGTTATAAGAAATGACCAAGGCAAAACGTCAGATCTGGGGGACTGGGCAAATAATATAGAACACAATGAAAAATTAAGTTTCTTTTTATACCGGATGGAAGGGAAAAAGAAAAGGAAAAAATCGGAATGACTTCGGTGGGCAATTAATCATTGGACAAGAGGGATGTTTTTATAAATATAACATGACTTTCCACCAAGAAGAAAGTGATTAAGTGAAGTGTGTGGCTTGAGTGATGAGTGATGAGGCGGGACTCAATAGCCTGGGAGGCGCTCATCAACATCCAGTGATAGATGCTAGCGTTGCGCTAATTCAGACGCAAAGGGAGCAGCATTTGTCATCATCAGTAGGGGTGGGTTGAGGCTCTCGTCCCAGGGGAGACACTACCCCTGTCTCTTTGCCACAACGGATTTCCCTACCGGTCTTTAGTCTTTCCAGGACACCTCTATCATACATTCTCTGTCTTATTAGAAGGGAAGCCACACACCCACCTATGCATCTAATGGAAATTGATCTTCTTTGCCAACCTCAGATTAGGATTGTGCATTAGATTGGCCCCAGAATTTCCGCGAGATTCAAAATATTTAGACTCCACCCCTCACGAAGTTGTCTGTAAGGTCAACATTCAACAAACTTTTTTTTTTTTTTCATTTTTATTTTATGACCATGGGAAGCCAGTCAAATTTTTTATTTTTTTTTGAAGAGATTCTTTTTTTTTTATATACATATAGAGCGCCGGTAGCTCGGAAATAGCATGCTAGCCTTCCCGCCCGAGCCCCTCCACCCTAGGTGAATAAACCAAGGTAGACAAAATTTAGTACTCCAACAGTAGAGTAACGCTCATGTCCACCTGAGTGATGAAAGACCACATTGGTAGTAGGCGATATGACCTCGTACTTAAAGCCCGGGCTTGAGGCATAATAACTTACTATATATTATTTATTTTTTCCCCTTTAGACATCTGATTTTCTTTATAATTACTCATTATTGTAATTACATTTTACATTATTATTCTTACTTGGTTTTTTTTTCATTTTTTTTTTTTTTTCTGTTTTATTATTTTATTTTTGTTGTTTTAATCATTGTCTGTCATTAACATTCAATATTTCTTTAATTAATTCCTGGAGGCCTCTTTTCTTTTTTTATTTATTCTGTCTCAATTGGCTGATACTTGTATTCTTTTGTTTATTTCTTGTGTTATTGGCAACGTATGTCCCAGAATAAAGATTATTTTTCATTTCATTTTCAATCAAAAAATGACAATAATTAGTTTTATCTTCCTTTCTATTATTTCTGATTTTGGTATTATCGTGTAGAAGGACGCATATTTGAAATTGGTATTACAATTTGAAATAGGATGTAATACTGTTGTCTGTTTTCTGAACATGCTAAATTCGCATTTGTTACTAGAAATTTTAATCTCTAAATCAAGGTAATATATTATATAGTCTTCTATTTGAGGAGTTTGGAGCCAGAGCGGACCAACCCACAATTTTTCGGAAAATGAGTTATTACCATCCTGATGTTGGCATAGGTTCCCTTTTTTCAAAACCAGTGTGGATCACTTAGTTTCTTCACTTCAGTGATAGATAGCAGCACTTTAAGTTTAGTCACAAATATTTTGTGCATATATTTTCAAAGATCATACGGCCTTCAAAAACTTTATAGAACACAAAAAGGGATCACTCATCCAATACTATTCTAAAATTTCAAATATAAATAAATATTTGGGGCTCATTTATGGAGATAAACAAAATGTACTCAATTTTCAATTGCCATTTTCTTCCTGTTCAGTTTCAACCAGTTGGTCCGCTCTGGCTTAACTCCTCATTTCTGAAGTGAATTTAATTTTAATGTGAATATGAAGCTATTCACCTCATAAAAAGTATCACAATGTCGTCTACATACCTCTTCCACAATATAATATTTCAAAAAATAAGTTTGTTTTAATTAATTTTGAATTTTGCCTTTTGGGGGTTATGTGTCATCATATCAAATTTCGTGCTATCGAATTATTAATGTTTTCGCCCTCTCCCCAGCCCCGATCTTCTTTTCCGTTGGGCCGATTTACCATAAAATCAATAGGAGTAGTCCTCACGGGGTTCTGGACAGACATATACAATTTCATGTCGATACGTACCTAAATTATATGGAGAGTTATCGTGTTCACAGACACACAAACATGATTTTTTTTTTTTTTTTCATTTTTGAATTTAAGCTTCGGAAAATATGAAATTTCGGTGAAACTCAATATCAAATTTCTGAACGATTACATAACTTCCCCTATACTTCATGGCTAGACTGTACGATATTGTAAAGAAGTCTGCAGACGATTTGCAGCTTTAAGCTTTAAATGTCATCAGTAGTGGATCAATACTGGGGAGTTGGTTTCAACCTCCAGGGATTAGTACTGGAATAACTAAACTTTCTCAAGAACTACCTGCCTTCTTCTGCAAGAAGTGTCTTTATTTCACAAATGTAATTTAACTAAATGAAAGAAATTTTAATGCCTTATTGTATGAACATGGTGTAAAAATGAGTATTTAGTTAAACAAATCAGATAAATAGAATGTTTCTTAAGAGCTTAGTGAGTAACGAGAATTTCAATCGAAAAAGTTAATCGCATTTCCAAGAAAAATAAAAATTTATGTAAAATTTGATGTAAATATGAACATACTTAATCATTTTTCTCATGTTTGGAGAGTATAACTCAATAAATAAAACATACTTATTTTTTGTAACTATGTCTATTCTACAAGTTTAAACATAAACTGTTTCGCCATTGACACAATTCTCAAATTTAGTGAAACTAAAATTTATAATCTTGAAGGTGGTGTAATGCTGCAACTGGTGGTTTAATGTTTAAATTTCTTCTAGAATAGACAATATTCGAAAAATGAAGTTTTTTTTATGCGTTACACAAAAGTCTAAAAAAAAAAATGGGTTTCAAAACGATATTTTAAAACTGTTTTCGTCAGTTTTCTCTACAACGTTCATTTGAAAAGATTTTTTATTTAATAATATATAAAGTAGGAACATCTTTTAATTTGTTGTTTTAGGCACCGATGTAAAGTCATATTAATTTTCGTCCGAATTTGGCCAATATCTAAATTAGCACAAGTGACATCTTCATTTCAAATTTCAAGTTCGTAGCTACAATCGTTTCTGCGTTTGAGCGCAACAAGTCATCATCGCAAAATTGATTAAAACGTATCCTATATCAAAACGTATTAGAAGATCTTAAAACGTGTAATCCTCGGATTTTTGCAAGATTACAATAGTTACAGTATTAAAAATATAAGAAAGTCAAAACAAAAAAAAATAAAACTGAGAAATAAAATAAAAAATATATATTTTACAGAAATTTCATTTTGTTTATTCATTTATATTTTTTTCACCCGCAATATTCTATAACCAAACTTCATAGAAGACCATTACTAGCTATTTTAAAGAAAAGTAAATTTCCTACATATTTTTATGTACATCTGAAATATTAACATGGTGGATTAATTATACAAATCCTAAAATGGAGAAATACAATTTGTCTTGTCTTTAGAGGGGAAATACGCAACTTAAGTATATGGGTATGAAATTGATTTATTGGGAAACTCGGCAGTATTGTATATACAATTTATATAATTGTCTATGTTCTCACAGATAGCCGTCTTTCGAGGTTGCCTTGAAAACAACATAATTTAAAATGTTTTAATAAATATGATTAAAAATTAAAATAAAAGTACCTATATATTTATAAAAAAAAAAAAAAAACTATTTGAAACCAATTTAACAATTTAAAATTTCATGGATAGGAACCGATATGTTATTCCTGATCCTCATCTGAGTCACAACTGGGAGAACGGAGTACGTGAGACTTGATATTGTACCCACTTTAACTAAACCAGGAGCAAGCAGTAATAAAACACTCATAAAACTAGACACTAAAAATAATGCAAAAGCCTTGTCCTTAAACGACTAAAAACGTTTGTGTTTTTTAATGTAAAAATGCTTGAGCCCATTAAATAAAAGCTGTTTTAAGTTCACAATTATGAGGACACCATAATGAAAGGTTATTTAGACGCCTTTAAACCTCTGACATTAACTTGTCTTGTTTAAACTATATAAATTTGCATAAAATAATTTTCTATGTTTTATGGTGTTTACGGAGAAATCTTTAAAATTACTCATTCTAATGCGAATTGTCATCAGAGGTATGAGCAATACTCCTTCCTTTATACGTGATACTAACCCTCAAGGGTGTTTAAACAATATTACTTCTTCTTTTAACGTTTGTAAATAAATAATGTCGTCGGTAAATCACCAGCTATGTACCTCACCAGCACAAATCACTCAATTACGTTTTCGCTCTCCCTTCAAAGCCAATCGACCTTTTGGGCTAAAACTGAATATTTTACTTTGATTCGATACAGTTGAGTTTTTGTGTTTAGCCTCCCCCCTAATCACCCCCTTTCCTTGGGCGGATTTGGCTTAAAATCAATAGGTGTCGTCCTTAGAGGGTTCTAAGTAGACTCACCCCCAGCTTCTTCAAACTTAACCATCTTAATACAACTTTTCATTGCTATAATCTTCGCGCTGAGGTGCTACCGCTATCTCTCTCACACTACTCAAGACATCTATCCACAACGTCATCTTGGGAGTGTGAAAGAAACTGTTGCGAACAGATCGAAGAAAACGCGCTGCACATCCTGGGTGAATGTGAAGGTTTTTCTTATCTCTGATGGAGAAATTTCGATGAGGCGTTCCTCACCATGATGAGGGCTTCGGAAGGATTCTGCGCTTCGAGACGTAGATGAGTAGATATGTAGCGAAGGGCTGTTATATATACCTTCAAGCTTTGAATAACGACATTTATGTTTCTTAAATTTCTCTGGGATGTTCCACTGTTGGTTGTTTCCGGCATGCCGGAAACAACCAATAACGATATTTACCCCTGCAATCAATCAGCCAATAGTTACGTAGTTTAGACCAAATTTTGTTGGACAAAAAGAAGAAGAATAGGAAGAATGTTTTTAATTAACTGTTTGTACTGTGGGCTGTTCCTCATCTCATACTTGCTAGGGTTCCGACTGTTGTCCATCATGTACTAGCTGAGGTTCCGACTGTTGCTCAGCTCACACTAGCTGAGGTTCCGCCTGTTGACCAGCACATACTAGCTGAGGTTCCGACTGTTGCTCTGCTCACACCACCTGAGATTCCGGCGGTTGCTCAGCTCATACTAGCTGAGGTTTCGACTGTTGCTCTGCTCACACCACCTGAGATGCCGTCTGTTGTCCAGGACGTACTAGCTGAGGTTCCGACTGTTGCTCAGCTCACACTAGCTGAGGTTCCGACTGTTGTCCAACACGTACTAGCTAGGTTGTCAATAGAAGTTGAATCACATTTTTTATTTATTTTCCCCTTCATATTAATTTTGTTGTATGGAATACGAGGGTATTATTCCGGCGGAGTACACTCTCCACGCTTGTATACATCCATATTGAAATTTTTACAAACCTTTTTCAATTTGTAAATGGAATTATGAAAACGCCCTTTACAACCAGTGTGTTCGGGCCCTTTTCAAAATTACTCCACCGTGATTTGTCATAGTATAACTCTTATTTTTGACAATATACATTTCCTTTTTATCACCGGTATATTTTTCCGATCCACTTCCACTCATACGGTTGGAAAATGGGTTTTTGTAACGTTTGATCTCTAATATTAATGTTTTGGCTTCTGAATTCTTTGGTTTTGTATGGGCCAATTCGTCCATAAAATCGTTTCTAGTTTATAAACATTTAGAAATACAGAACAATTATTATGAAAAATATGAAGAGGAAAGAAATAGTCATCATAGATTCCAAGATCAGTGTCCAGACACTGTCCTATAGACGACACAGCTATCCTGTCTCCCAATATTGATCTTTATAATGCAACTGTCTACATTCACACCTCGATAAAATTTATTCTTGGACCAGAAAATGAAATATTTAAATCAATAAACAAATATCACAACAAAGTGCATCTACCCTAAACGCCCTTTTGTCATCCTGAACGGTAATCCACTACCAGAACCAGACGTCTGTTTTCTTGGGCTGTTCATTGTAAAATAGCTAAATCGGATATAGTTAGTTATTATGACTCATGCCCGGGCTTTAACTACGAGGTCATATCGCTCTTTCGTCGCTCTGGTGGACCATGAGCCCGACTTTAAGTCAGTAGACCTAAATGTTGTCTACCCAGGTTTATTCACCTAGGGTCATTAACGAGTACCTGACATCGCATAGGCTTAACGTCCCATCCAAAGGACGGCATGCTCAAGATTTTTTTTATCTCCCAAATAAAATACCTAAGGGTCCTCTGAGCATTTGCGCCCTCTCTTCTTATTACTTACTTACTTACGCAGCTCTACAACCCGCTAACGAGTCTTGGCTTCCTCGAGCAGCAATCGCCAGGAGTCTCTGTTTTGTTCGGCTCCCATCCAGTTCTGGATCCCGATGTTCCTGGCGTCATTGGTCACACAGTCCGACCACCGCAGTCTCGGTCTTCCTACTCTCCGCCTTCCGTGCAGGACTTCTGTTAGTAGCTTTCTTGGGATCATGTCTTCGCTCATCCTGATAATATGTCCGGCCAACCTTAGCCTGCCCAGTTTTATCACTTTAGTCACATCTGGTTCTTTGTACAGGTCGTACACCTCCTGGTTGCTCCTACGCCTCCATTCTCCTTCAACGTACACCGGACCGTAAATCTTCCGGAGCACCTTCCTTTCAAATATTTGGAGGTCTCGATCTTCTGCTTTAGTAGTTGTCCAGGTTTCTTCATATTATATATGTATTATTCATGTATGTATGTGCATAGGTATTTTGTTTAATAAATCGTTTATTCGTTCCTATTCCTTTTCATATTTATTTTATTTAACCAAAATATCATTTAAGTAGTATGTATCTCGATTTTTGTATGGAAAATGAGTTATTCTATAAATAATAATGAGAAAAAATTACATTTTTATACATAGATTTTTTTCTAAGGAATCGTGAATTTCGATATATGGAGGACCGACTGTATTTATATGTTGAGTATCATATATGAATGGGAAGTGAATGTTCAAAGTGAGGACGTGGGGGGGGATGTATTGCGGGGCCATGATGGAGGAGCAGTGTCCATGACAGCTGACAGGGGCAGACACTGTCCTGTCCACCCGAACACTCCAACACCGGGTCGCAGGCCATCAGGATTGCACTTGACACTCACTCTACAACACCCATGACTTAGCTCAACATCCACTGTAACCAATATGAAAATTTGGTCCTCTTCGGGAACCCAAAATTAAAATAATAGGCTAATAAAAATCGTTGTTACCCCCCCCCCCCCCCCCCCCCCCCCGGGAAGAGGAGAGAAAAAGAAGAAAAATAAATTAGTATATGTACTAATAAGATAATAAAAAATAATGATTAAAACGTAGATTCGACAGACCTTAAAAAGTGTATCTTTGGAGAAACTCAGCAAAAAAAAAAAAAAAAAAAAATTAAATTTATGTATCAGATAATGTTTTTGAATATAAAAACACACCCCCATTAGGATAAATGTTAACTTCTGATGCCTCACAGCTTTACGTAATACCTTTAAAACGATGTTCTCCTCAATATACCTCAGTGATCAAATTTTGAAAATTTGATTTGCTACATTTTTGTTTTATCCATTAACTTCGAAAAATTAATCGTTCAAGAGCTATTTTCCCGCCCCCTCCCCGCAACCCCGTTCAAAATTTGGAGATGTCACATGGTCTGAATCGGGCTTATAAGGATGCCATTCATGAAATTTCTTCGAAATTGGTCAGTAGTTTTTGAGCCAACCAGGAACAGACGAAAGTTACTACAGATATATAAAAATAAAACGTCTACTGAGAGCGTTGTGATATAGATAGTGTAGCATGTCTACCCCCATGGACAATTATGAATGAATGAATGAATGAAAAATAATCTTTATTCTGGGACTTTCGTCCCCTAAGAATAATAACATAAGAAGTAGATAAAAGAGTACAAGTATCGACCCATTGAGACAGAATAAAAATAAAGGAAAAGAGGTCTCTAGTAATAAATATAAAATGTTAGAGAGAGGCAATGATTAAAACAATAAAAAACTGGTGAAAATTAATGATAAAAATAAGAAAAAAACAAAATATGAATAATAATGTAAAACATAATAACAATAGTGAGTTATATATGAATTTAATCGCAAAAAAACTGGGCAGATGAAACTGGAGTGTGACAATCTGTCCAGTGGAGTGAGAGACTTATAGGAAGACTAGAACTATCTCATAGGAGCCCGCCTTAGGAATCAGAGGTTTGTTGAGTTAGGAGATAATGGAAAAGTAAGGACTTAAATGAAAGAAGAGAAGGAGCATGGCGGATCTGGAGAGGGAAAGAGTTCCAGAGGGAGTTAGCTTGGATAAGGAAAGAGTTGTGGTAGGTTGTTGTCCTGTGGGAAGGGAGGTAAAGATCCGAGGGGCGGGATCTAGTGACTTTCTGGTGGATATGGGATTTAAATTGGAGCATTTGGAAGATGTAGGAGGGCTTTTGGGAAGATATGGTTTGATAGAGGAAGGAGCCAAGGAAATATTGTCAACGAGAGGATGGGAAGAGCCATTTTAGGTCGGTATAGGAACTAGTAATAGAGGAGTGTCTGGGGAGCCCGAAGATGAATCTTAGAAAGGAGTTCATGACTCGCTTTAGTTTCATGTCGAGCTCACCAGACAGTCCTCCATATGCGAGGCAAGCATAATCAAAGTAGGGGAAAACAAGAGAGGATACCAACAGCTGACGGGTTTTCGTGGGAAGAAGGTGACGAAGGCGTTTGAGGAAGTAGAGGGTTTTGAAGGAGCGGTTGGAGATGTGAGAAACATGGTCTTTCCAGGAGAGGGTTTGATCAAGGATCAATCCAAGATTTTTTACACTGGTGCAGTATTCAATATCGGAGTCATGTAGTCTTAATGGAGGTAAGTCAGTAAGGGAGTTTAGTAGTTTATGGTTACCTATCACAATGGCTTTAGTCTTCTCAGCGTTCAGTGTCAGTCCATTCTTGGAAGCCCAGTCTGTGATACCAAGGATGTCCTCCATCATCTTGTCGTAAGCAGCAAGAGCGGTGGAGGGGTGGAAGGAGAGATACATTTGGAAGTCATCGGCATAAAGGTGATAATTGGAGTGTTTGATGGAATTGGGGAGGTCATTTATGAAGATAGAGAAAAGGGTAGGAGAAAGGGATGAGCCTTGAGGGACCCCAGAATTAACTGGCAGAAAGGAAGAGGGAGGGAGATTTGGGACGAGAACTGACTGAGAACGACCGGAGAGGAAGGACTGAAACCAGCGAACAGCACTGCTGGAAAGGTGGGGCTGGAATTATTGTCATTATACAGCAAGGATCAGTGACACTACGAGCGAATCGAGGCCACTTGGAGCTGATTTGAAGAGGATTTCATTTGGAAGAATATGCTCGGAACTAGCGATGCCTGCGAGTGAATCGCGATCGCTAGGAGCGAAACAAGAGCGAATTGTGGCTCGTTTGAAGTTGAATTGAAGATAATTTCATTTAGAAGAACTTGCTCGGAACTAGCGATGCCTGCGAGTGAATCGCGACCGCTAGGAGCGAAACAAGAGCGAATTGTGGGTCGTTTGGAGTTGAATTGAAGATAATTTCATTTAGAAGAACATGCTCGGAACTAGAGATGCCTGCGAGTGAATCGCGATCGTTAGGAGCGAAACAAGAGCGAATTGTGGGTCGTTTGGAGTTGAATAGAAGATAATTTCATTTAGAAGAACATGCTCGGAACTAGCGATGCCTGCGAGTGAATCATTCTCATGCTCACATTAGGAACTTGTAACCGTTCTTCCCGTGAGGAGTGTACTCAGCTATCCAAGGCATTTTTCATTTAAAGTCGCGATTTAGAATTTTCGATTTTAGTAAGTTTTCGTTTTAATTTTATTTTTTACTAATTAAGTAATTTGCACTCCCACGCAGAACGAAAGGTTGTACAATAGATATATGCTGTCGCGGAATTTTCCGTAGAACTTCTTATTGCCAACAATTCCTCCATACATAATTTTGATATATCTTCAACAGTTTCAGCTCTGTATGCAATAAATGGCACCCGGACGGCCGTTTCTCCTTCAAATTGTTTCACTTTTGCCTTGTTTACTTCTTTATTATTTCATATTGCCATTACTTCATTTATTTATTACATATAAAATATTTTCTTTATTAATTATGCAATTTCTGTAATTTATTTGAATTTATTGTTATTATATTTTTTTTGAGGTTTATGTATAAACTCAAATATTTTCACAGTTAGAATTTTCCGTTAAAATAGGACTCACCGCTCCAAGGGGCTTGCCTTGAGGACGGGTCACAGCCTCAGGTAATCTCAGGCAGCTTCAGAAATATATCAATACACCAACCTAGCAAAGTTGAATGTTAATTTTGAACTTTGTGCTGACGATGGCTTTGGTCAAAACCTGTATTATATGTATATAATATATATTTGTGGAATTAGATAATATAAATGTTAACTTTTTGTTTGTATTTGTTTTATAAAAAAAAAAAATAAAATATGACTTTAAAGTGAATACTATCTCCGATTTTGTTCATTTTTCAACCAGATAAAATATATATACTGCAGGAATACATTCGAAATAGGAAAAATTAATGCAGCAATTAGTGATTTAATTATTCAAATCAATGATTAAATATAAATTTTACAATTAACGAACTCAAAAATGTAAAACAATGTCACCCTTTAATAATTAATTGTTTAAAATGTTACCCTAATGTAAACATTGGGTAATGTTGATTAAAAAATGTGGGTGCAAATGTACATTAAAAGTACCAAAAAACATTTTCAGGTCCTAGTAACAGAGATAGAATGGCACTTTTCCAGAATTCACCCGCCATTTTTTTTATCTTTTAACCTATTTTTTTTATACTTTCATAAAAAACCAGCAAAATTAAATAGAATATAATAATTAGGCCTTAAGAATCAATAACTTTCAATAGATTTGTGACTTTTGTAACAGAAAAAAAAAATGTTGACCCCCGTCGGTGTTCACATAACACATACTTCGAATAAATAGATACGTTGTTCACATAACACATACTTCGTATAACTAGATATGGTATTCACATAACACATACTTCGTACAGCTAGATAGGGTGTTCACATAACACATACTTCGTACAGCTAGATATGGTGTTCACATAACACATACTTCGCATAGATAGATATGGTGTTCACATAACACATACTTCGTACAGCTAGATATGGTGTTCACATAGCACATACTTCGCATAGATAGATATGGTGTTAACATATCACATAGGTACTTCGTACAGCTAGAGAATGTGTTTCTTAAACTTCTTTGGGATGTTGGTTAGGTTTTAGGTTTTATGACTCATGCCCGGGCTTAACTACGAGGTCATATCGTCTACTACCAGAGAGCTCTTTCGTCACTGGTGGACATGAGCCCGACTCTACTGTGGAAGTCCTAAATTTTGTCTACCCTAAATTTTTATTCACCTAGGGTAGGGGTCTTTAACGAGTACCTGACATCGTACAGGCTCGGGACCATCGCTTAACGTCCCATCCGAAGGACGGCGTGCTTAAGTTTATTTTACCTCCCAGATAAAATAAACTAAGGGCCTCGGTCGGGCTACGAACCCACGACCTTGAGCTCAGAAGTCAAGCACGCATACCACTGAGCTACCGGCGCCCTCGTTTGGGATGTTGAAATGACGATTTTTTCCGGGATTTCTTCCAGAAGTGTCTTCGTTTTTTTTTCTTTTTTAACAATATTTCGAGACACTTACACGTCCCTTCTTCTGGTCACTATGAACGTCAACTAAAGAAGTAAAAGTATGTGTGAGGTAAATTCTAGAAAAGTATCGCAAGAAACTCATTTCAAAGATCGGATCATCAGTCATTTTTGTAGAATATTTTCAGGATCGGAGATAGGAGGGAAATTTTTACTTTTACGGACGAAACATTAAATAATTTTTGTTTGTTCTTTCAACGCGAGGTGTCTCGCTGTCCTTTTTGTTTGTTCTTTCAACACGAGGTGTCTCGCTGTCCTTTTTGTTTGTTCTTTCAACACGAGGTGTCTCGCTGTCCTTTTGTTTGTTCTTTCAACACGAGGTGTCTCGCTGTCCTTTTGTTTGTTCTTTCAACACGAGGTGTCTCGCTGTCCTTTTGTTTGTTCTTTCAACACGAGGTGTCTCGCTGTCCTTTTTGTTTGTTCTTTCAACACGAGGTGTCTCGCTGTCCTTTTGTTTGTTCTTTCAACACGAGGTGTCTCGCTGTCCTTTTTGTTTGTTCTTTCAACACGAGGTGTCTCGCTGTCCTTTTGTTTGTTCTTTCAACACGAGGTTTCTCGCTGTCCTTTTTGTTTGTTCTTTCAACACGAGGTTTCTCGCTGTCCTTTTCTCCTTGAATGATTGAATCAATTTGATTTTTTTAATATAATGATTTCAATTTATTTTTAATATTTTTCATGTTTTAAGACTTTACTGTACAGAAGAAAGGGAAAATCCCCGCTGGAGCTGCAAAAAGGACAGTTTGGATTGTAAACTTGTTGAACTTCCATTTAGTATTTGTTAAGTCGTGGCTGAAGATGCTAGCAATACCGAAAGTCCTCCCACATATTATATATTTTTTGTGAAATAGATAATATTTTTAAAAAAATGCGTTTTTCTTTATGTTTTACTCACTACATATTTACTCTAAATAGAAAAACATGAGAAGTTTTTGTTTGGAAAATAAGACACAAATAATAATAATAAATTTATTTCCGTTAGACCAGTACATGGTAATAGGATACGTCAAAAGAAATTATACATTAAGATATAGATTTATAACTATTTGAGTCTAACACACGTATTAGTAGTAATAACAAAACTATTTAAAAAAAAGTAAAATGAAATTAATAAAAACTGAACAAATAAATACTTAAAAATATATGAGTGTATAAACAAATTAATACAAGATACGTTTATAGTAAGTAGAGACATTTTTCTATTTAATAAAAATTAAGATAACTAGAGGGCGCCGTTAGCTCAGTGGTATGCATGCTTGACTTCTGAGCTCAAGATCGTGGGTTCGAAACTCGATCGAGGCCCTTAGTTTATTTTATCTGGGAGGTAAAATAAACTTAAGCATGCCATCTTTCGGATGGGACGTTAAGTAATGGTCCTTAGCCTGTACGATATCAGGTACTCGTTAAAGACCCCTACCCTAGGTGAATAAAAATTTAGGCAAAATTTAGGACTCCCACAGTAGAGTCGGGCTCATGTCCACCAGAGTGACGAAAGAGTGCTCTGGTAGTAGGCGATATGACCTCGTAGTTAAAGCCCGGGCATGAGTCATAAAACCTAACCTAACCTTAAGATAACTATTTTTCAAAAAAACTCCTTGGAAGTGTCTTTATCCCAACGATGTTTCGGGACGTTCTTACGTCCATCATCGGTTCCCAATGTGCGAGATAGAAAGAAAAAAAACAATGTAACTAAAACAATATATGAAACAAAAGTTTAAATAAATAAGTTTAAGTGTAAAGTTTGAAGGACGAAGTGTGAAAGAAATCATCGAGGTGGCTGCTTCCCTTAAAAACAGTTTTCTTAAGGAAATTTGTGTTTCCGACGGGATTTTCTAAGTGAGTATTAATATGTAATTTTTGTTGGAACAAGTTTCGTGAGGAATCAACATTACTCATAAAGTTGTAACAAAACGTAACATTTTCTTATAAAATATTTAAAGAACAGTCCTCAAAGTTACTTAATCTGAAATGTATACAAGAAAAAATAAATCTTCTATGAATCACTGACAATGTACTTCCCCAGTGCGATAATTAATTATTCATTGATTTGTTTGAAAATCAATAGATGTGTTATTACATTTTGTATCGATACACTCATTATTTCAATATTATTAGGTATTTCGCTGGAAATCGACAGGAGTCATCCTGACTGGGTATTAGATTCACATACAAAATTTCTTGTCGATTCATCATTACACTGGTACATATTCCGATATATGTACTTCGTATAGCTGTAGATTTCGAAAAGTAATTGTAATCGATTATTACAATCGAACAGAACGATGAGATAGATAGTTTTTTTGGCCTTATGTATAATGCATAATAGTGTTACCCAGTTATTTACGACATCCATGGCCCGGGAGGGAGTTATATCTACGAAATAAAACTCACTCCCGGACGGGATTCGAGCCCGCAAACCATGGTGAGACCATGCGACCAAAGCTCTACTCTCTAGCCCGCACGGCCACTATGGCTCCCCCTAGTTAGTTACTTATTATGACTCATGCCTGGGCTTTAACTACGAGGTCATATCGTCTACTACCAGAGCGCTCTTTCGTCACTCTGGTGGACATGAGCCCGACTCTACAGTGGTAGTAAATTTTGCCTACCCTAAATTTTTATTCACCTAGGGCAGGGTAACGAGTACCTGACATCGTACAGGCTCGGGACCATCGGTTAACAGTTTAATAAAAATTACTTTTATATTATAGGTTAGGTTAGGTTAGGTTTTATGACTCATGCCCGGGCTTGACTACGAGGTCATATCGCCTACTACCAGAGTGCTCTTTCGTCACTCTGGTGGACATGAGCCCGACTCTACTGAGGGAGTCATAAATTTTGCCTACCCTAAATTTTTATTCATCTAGGGTAAGGGTCTTTAACGAGTACCTGACATCGTACAGGCTCGGGACCATCGCTTAACGTCCCATCCGAAGGACGGCGTGCTTAAGTTTATTTTACCTCCCAGATAAAATAAACTAAGGGCCTCGGTCGGGTTTCGAACCCACAACCTTGAGCTCAGAAGTCAAGCACGCATACTACTGAGCTACCGGCGCCCCCTCTTTTATATTATATAAATATAAATATAATAATAAAAATAATATTATTTTTATTATTATTAACATAGCACATTTTACCTTTATGCAAATCCTCAGTAGTTTTCAAAAAATCATTAGATATCCGCGCCATGAGGTTTTTGTGAACAAAAACCTACAGAACTCTCGAAAAAAAAAGTGTATCTTTTAATAACAGTTTAACTGAATTATTTTTTTATTTCATTTTTCCAGAGTATAAAGGTTTTTTTTTTCTTCTTCCAGCCTCTCTGCCCGTATGTTCTGTTAGGTCACAAAAAGGATTCGGGTTTTCCAAGGGGAGCTTATGGGATTTCCTAGTCACTCCAGAGGTCGTTTTTAGGGAAACCCTCTTAGCGGGAAACAGTCCTTATTACCGTAGGCCACAGAATAACATCATATAGACAGAAGGGCAACTCCATGCAACGTTGTAGCAAGTTGCAGGTCTTCTATTTATCAGACTGAACTAATCGACGCTATGGCGGGAACCAGGCAGAATTCAAATCTATTACACCCAATTTTTCCTTTATTTGTTATCATTTATTAACAATTTACTCATGTTAATTTTGCAATAAGAAGAGTGAAAGAGGTGTATTACAAGTTATTTAAAATTAAGAAAGTGAAATTTGATATCGGACAGGAAACAAAGAATGTTGCTATAGACATTTTTGAATCACAGCTTGAAAAACCACCTAAAAGAAGAGAAAAGCAGGTTCATATTTGAATCCTTAGAATCTATGTTTGCCTGGAATTGTTCTGTTTACAGCTTCGTTAACCTGATTCTTATGTTTCACTGTACATTGTTTTAGCTCACCTTTAGTCTACAAATGTCTGCTATGATTTAACGATTTTTTCTAAATTTCTACTTCTTCTCTTCTCTACAAAAATAGTAACGTTATTACAAAACATTTTGGTAAATAGCCAAAAATTGAATCTACATTTCCGTGTACGAAAAATTCGTAGTTAAATCAACGACAATGTACCTACCTACTTCCAAGAATGAATTATTATATTAATTTTTCGCTCCCTCTCCATAACCAGTCGACTGTATTGGCTAATAATAAATAAGGGTTACTAAATTTGGAGTCCATAAATTCAATACGTCAGCTGTTATTGTCCCTTTGGTCCATTTTGCTGAAAATTAACAGGTATTGAAATCCTCATGGGATTTTAACTTTAAAGTATTGGGGATTTTGAGTCTGATCCCCTCCTTTCTTTCGGCCGATTCCGCTGTTGTCCTTAGGTTAGGTTAGGTTTTAAGACTCATGCCCGGGCTTTAACTACGAGGTCATATCGTCTACTACCAGAGCGCTCTTTCGTCACTCTGGTGAACATGAGCCCGACTCTACTGTGGGAGTCCCAAATTTTGCTAATTCTAAATTTTTATTCACCTAGGGCAGGGGTCTTTAACGAGTACCTGACATCGTACAGGCTCGGGACCATCGCTCACGGTGTGCTTAATTTTATTGTACCTTCAAGATAAAATAAACTAAGGGCCTCTGCCGGGTTTCGAACCCACGTTCTTGAGCTCAGAAGGCAAGCACGCATACCACTGAGCTACCGTCGTCCTCTTGAGTTGTTAGATTCGTTATATCGACAGTCTTTTGTGGTTTTGGATTGAAACCCCCTCTTCTGATTTTCTCCTCCCTTCCCTTCGGCCGATTTCATTGAAAATGGACAGCTGACTTCTTATTTGGGCTCAGAACACATATATAATTTTGTTTTGATATATTCATTATCATCATATCATATCAAAACTTCTTCTATAATTTATATAATATAGGGAAGTAGTGAAATCTTGCCAAACTTCTCATTAGAACTCACATCAACTTAAATAAATATAGAGTTTGGCCATCATAATAATAGGAATGGCGTCAAATATAAAGTACACTCTCATTATATTGGTTCACAATGTACCTAAAAAGTTATATTTCCCAACAGACGGGGAAGGTAAGCTATCAATCTGAAGGAAGATAGGTCGGGAGAATGCCCCCGGCGAGCTGACGGAGACAGGAAAAGTTTTTGAAGAATTCTGTAATATTTATTATTCTTCACAACAACTTGACTTTCACCTCAGCCTCTATCGAAGTCCTATTTTGTATTTAAAATAAGTCGTTGATAAAGTTTTCGCTTTCCGTATGAAACCAATCAGTTAAAAGTCTGGGACTTCTGTATCTGCATACCCTAAATTTTGTGTTGATTTCGTTCAAAATCAACAGGTAGTCGCCTTTATTGATTCCTAGATTTTCAATATTTTTTTTGCCGACACGTCATTATAGAGAAAGTTATTTTGATTTTTTAGTACAACCCATTGATGTCCTTTTTTCGGCCCAGAATATATTTTCTTTCTTTTCTATATTTCGCACATTGGGACCTGATGATGGGACGTAAGAACGTCCCGAAACATCGTTGGGATAAAAACACTTCCGAAGAGTTTTTTTTTAAAAATATTTATAATAATTTTTATTAAATTGAAAAATGTGTCTACTTATTATAAACATATCATGTATTAATTTTGTTTATGTACTCATATATTTTTAAGTATTTATTTGATCAGTTTTTATTAATTTCATTTTACTTTTTTTAATAGTTTTGTTATTACTATTAATCATAGATGTGTTAGACTCAAATAGTTATATTCATTACTAGTTATTAGCTATCTTAATGTATAAATTCTTTTGACGTATCCTATTACTATGTATTGGTTTAACGGAAATAAATTATTATTATTATTATTATTAGTTATAAAACTTCAGAAGTTACCGTGTTCACAGGCATATACTCCTGATATAATGAATGTATCAACGCGAAATTTCACATGTGTATTCAGAAACTCGTGAAGACGACGACACCTATTAATTTTCCTAGGAATCTGTCGAAAGAGAGATAGAGTCAGAGGGGGGCTCAACAACTGAAAAACGTTAATAACTGCCGATATAATGAATTTATCGGCATGAAACTTAGTATGAGGATTCAGGTGTATTCAACAAAGAGACAGATTCCGCTATAATTAGACAAAGCGGTACTTTCGGTAAGATATACCATGGATAGAATGTGATGTACCGTTCTTCAGAACACTGAACTCCGGTTTCCTCGAAACACATGTTCTCTGAAATTTCATCTTAGAGTCGAATCAACAGAAACTTCACAAGTTGGGAAAGTTTTTCCAACTTCCTAACACAATTATAATCTAAACTTTTAACATAGAAAACTGTTAGAAGAGACGATAGCGTCGTCAGATAAGGGAACATCTTGGTTTAAGTGGAAGAAGGTCGCATTCTGCTAGGAAGTAGTTTGAAATGAATAGCTCAGATTGGCAGTTATTAGGGTTTTTGAGTTTATCCCCCTTCTCCAACTCTTCACTTCCCTTCGGCCAATTTTGCTGAAAATAGGTGTCGTCCATATGGGAATTCAAATTTCAATATAAAATTTCATATCGATACAATCCATCGATAGTAATTAGGGTTTTTGAGATGAGCCCACTCATCTCATCCCCCATTCCCTTCGTAAGTTTCTGACCAATCACTTTGAGGTTTATAGGAATATCGAGTTTCTCATTCATGTATAGGCTAGCGATAAGATATCAATTACTCTATCCCACTTATAAGATTAGGTTAATCATAGAATTGAGATATAATGAAAGTAAGAAAAATATTGACAAGGTTATGGAATGCCCTGTAATATCTGGGAGGAAGAAAATTTCACAATTCTGCCGATGAAGAAGAAAAGAGGAATCAACGCAATAAGATATGTGATTCAGCCAAACCAAGACATTCTTATATCAACCACGTTTTTACAGACTAATCTTTGTAGCGCTATACATTTAGTTGTATTTATTAGTTATATCTCAAATCTAAGGGAATATTAAAAATGGAAATTTAACAAGAAACAGAGGGCGCCGGTAGCTCAGTGGTTGCCTTATGAGCTCAAGGTTGTGGGTTCAAAACCCGGCCAAGGCCTTTAGTTTATTTTATCTGGGAGGTAAAATAAACTTAAGCAAGCCATCCTTCGGATGGGACGTTAAGCGATGGTCCCGAGCCTATTCGATGTCAGGTACTCCTTAAAGACCCCCTGCCCTAGGTGAATAAAAATTTAGGATAGGCAAAATTTAGGACTCCCACAGTAGAGTCAGCCCACATGAGCGCTCTGGTAGTAGACGATATGACTTCGTAGTTAAAGCCCGGGCATGAGTCATAATAACTGTACAGTTTCCACCGGTATTATCAGTCATACTACACTCAATGAGAGACCTTCACCATTTAGAGAAATTGGCAGACATTTAGATAATACGAAAAGCTGCTTTATGATTTCATCTTCCATCTTTAAAGATCAAACAGAACGTAAATGTTTACCCAAAACAATGTTTGAGTTAACAAAGTTAACAAGAGGAATCTTCTTCAAACGTAGGAACCATATTGCCTTCGTTATTTACACAACTATTATTTTACAAATGATACTTTGTAGCGTGGTGAGGAGTAGGTAAATACTTAAGGAACCCCCCCTAAAAACGAGTCCATAAAAAAATTCTCCCAAAACATGTTTTTGCATATGCCAAAAAGAAGTTCAGCCAAGCATAATATATTTTCCATTTCAAAATGCCCGGGCTTTAACTACGGCATGATATCGCCCACTACCAGAGCGTTCTTTCATCACTCTGGTGGACATGAACCCGACTGTGGGAGTCCGAAATATTGACTAGCTTAAATTTTTTATTCATCTAGATTAGAAGTCTTTAACGAGTACCTGACATCGTAAAGGTCCGGGATCATCGCTTAACCTCCCGAAGAATGTGCTCAAGTTCATTTGGCCTCGGCCGGGTTTCGAGCCCGCGATCTTAAGCTCAGTATGCAAGCACGCTACCTCTGAGTAACTGGAGCCCTCTATTATATTTAAATAATAATTATTAAAATTATTTGTATTATCATTCTGAAAGGGAGGGTTATTCGGACACATATAGTATATATCTCTGGTATTTGGGCAAAAGGGCTTAAGTCAGAATAAATACTTTTATTGAAATAATATTTCATGTAGCATAAATGTGTTTTACTTGATTCGCAGGAATTTCTCAAACCCTCAGAAATTTCCCTATTAAAATTCAGATTTTCTGACGCCCTTTTGCCCAAACACCCGAGATATATAAATATACATTGTCGTTGGATATTCGGGGGGGGGGGGGGGGGGGGGGGGGGGGGGAGACTCAGTACTCTAGGCCAGGCTTCACCATTAAGTTGACATGTCCATAATTGTTATTTTAAATGTGTTATTTTAAAGCTGAGCTTAAGCAACACTGTTGTTATTTCACCCTTCACGTTTAAGGATCATAAAAATAACCCTTGTCCATCTAAAGGTTATCAACTGTTGCCCTTTATAGTACAAACGGTTCATGTTTCCTCTCTCCCCTTTTTACTTTCCAAAGCTATACGAGGAGTAGTCAAACTTATGTTATCGGTCAGAAAATTTGTAGTAATTTGTGCAGTTATTAGGGTATTTAAGCCGAGCCCGTCTTCCCTTCGACTGTTTACGCGGAAAATTAGTAGGTGCCAATCTTTTGAGTTGATTTTTTTAATAAAATTTCATGTTGATACATTCATTACATCGAGAGTTATTGAAATTTTTGAGTTTGTTGAACCCCCTCTGATCCTTCCCTCCCCATTGCTGCATCACAGACTTTCTTATTTATTTATTTTTTAGTTATTTTCGAAATAAACAACCAATGTGAGTTTTATGGTGGTAGGTACATGGGACGCCTACTGGTATACAGGTTGTACTTGATGGCAAGTTGTGGGCTGGAGGGCTCATATTATTGATCAGGGCTGCACAACCAAGCCTATCACTCTTTATTGCAGTTAGCTCCTGAAAAGAACGATCATTTAGAAAGGGGGTAGCCTACCGAGGATTCCTGTGATGGAACCGTATGGTACAGCAATATTATCAATAATATATTGTGATAATTGAGAAATTATGTAAAATTAAAATAAATAGTAATTGAAATAATAAATATTAATAATAATTAAAACGAAAAGAATAAATAATGAAATTTTGATTATTACGGTAGTTTCCAAAAAGGACCCTAAAGAAATATCAAAAGTTCAAGACATGCAATTTTGAAGAAAGTGCACATATTTTTTAAAAAAATTTAATTAACAAACATTTCATTTGGATTTCTAAAGAGATGCCATATTGTTTTTCTAAATTTTGTAAAAATGTTAAATATAATATGAAATTTTTTGTCAACACACACAAATGTATAAATAATATACTTTTTTTTGTAATGTTGCACACTTGGAGGTTGGAAAACATGAAATTTCGTTGAAAATTCGGCATCGATTTTCCGAATGATTATACACCTTACTTCTCCTATACTTTGTTTAGCTGGAGAAAGAAAAACCATACATTTTTTTGAATACTTCACATTTTACTGACAAAATCGTGATTATGGCGGGGGATTAGTAACAATCGATAATATTTAAGGTTAGTTTAGGATTATGACAGATGCAGCTCTATGACTAACTATTGAATAGAGACCAGGTCTCCCTGTTTATTGCATTTAATTCCTTGAAGGATTAGATGCTAGAAAGAGCAGAAGTATGTCAAAGGGTAGAATCGCTCCTCTTTGCCAGAGAGCCCGGCAAAGTCATGGCAAAGCTATGTTTGCCGTCTACCGCACTCACAATAAGACCCCATCTCTTATCTCTGCCTCCTTTTGCCAGACTTCAGTCCAATTATTACGGTTCTGCTTCTCACGAGTTTTAGTTATTTTTTTACATTTCTTCAAAGTTTTTATTAGTATGTATATTCTTTTGCGAATTTTCATTTAAACTCACCCGCAATCATGACTTTATAAATAAAATGACGTAGACAACTTTCTTGTATATAGTTCAATTTTTTTTAATTTGTTTATTTTTCGGGATTCTTGATTGACACACATTTATCAAAAACAATTTCTTTATTAGCCCTTAGGAAATACGTCTTTCAGGCAAGGGGTTCTGTCTGATATATACATTCTTGAACATTAAAAAGAAAAAAAACATAACAAATAATAGAATAATAAATGATAATAATAATAAAATACAATGAAATAAATCCTAGCTCATAATAAACAAATAAATATAATTCTTATAATACAATTTTATTCTATTTAACTTACTCTAATTTGTAACAACATTACAATGTAGAGCATGATACTATTGAGATTGTTATTGTTACAATATTGGAACGGGTCTTGTTAGGTGGGCTGGCTAGTTCTTCTCCAAGGTACTATCATCTCTGTTCGCTGAAGACTCCACGAAGACGGGTGGTGGATGTCGACAGGTCAGTCTTCGTTACAGACACCACAGCTGTCCTCCCTGTTGAAGATGATAGGACACTCATATATATATATTTATATATATATACTATTTTTTTTATGATAACACAGTAATTCAATTAATTTGTCTTTCTCGTCAGATGAAAAGTTCTGGCTCCATTTTTTTTTTTTTGTCCCATTATGTTAATGTACTTATTAACTTCACGGCAGTCAGAGTTTGTCAATCCGTTCTACTGTCAATCAGTCTTGTCACCTGTGCATATTTTTTAATAAAAGAATCGCGTTGAAAAGTTTTAATTAATAAATAAATAAAATAAAATTATTTTTTAAATATTGTCTGTTTCACAAAAGTATAAATTAAATATATAGATAGATTCACGTAGAGAGGTCTTTAATGAGTAGGTACCTGACATCGCACAGGTTTGGGACCATCGCTTAAGAAGGTCGGCGTGCTCAAGGTTTATTTGCCTCCCAGATATTGGACGAAATGTTTTAAAGAATTTTAGTAAATTCCTGGAAAATCAATTTCACCCTTCCTTTTTTTTTTTTTAATTTTATTGGTGCGGATTAACGTAAAATCAAATTTTGTGTCTGAAGTTATTAATTTAAAATTTAGAAGCTTAACTCAGATAATTATGTTTCATTAAATTTTTTTTAAAGTAGGTAACTATTAAATTTTTTTATTAATCCGTAAACTCATTTTAAATCATTAGTAAACTCAGTCAATATATTTATCAATGTAATTTTATTTATTTATTTATTTAAATTCATTTTTATTCATTTATTATTAGTAATAAAAATATATTATTACACTTCGTACATCTGGAGAAGTAAAAACCTAAGGTCCAAGGCCAACATCGGTAACTATGTCCCTAATCACAGGTGTACTCCATTATTCGAATCTCTCCCATGTTGTCTTCCTACGAGAATTGTAATCTCTTTAGAAACCCTTTTAGACGGATTGGTAGAAGAAAGCGTGAATACCTTCCCACAGCATTATTGGATTCTACCCTCAACTTGCCCAACAACCAAACACTGGCTTCGTATTAATCTCATCATGTTTCGGTTCAAAGTTACAAAGGCTATGGATGCTTTCCAAAAGATTCACCAAATTGTAATGAAACTTGGAAGCTAACAACAGTAATGTGAGGATGGTGCAGGCTTTCGAGGTTGCTCTCCTCATTAGGCATTCTGATAAAACATTCAAAAGAACATAACAATTTATAATTTCATGAGTGTGGACAGATACATTATTCTAGTTCCCCCTGGGTCATTACTGATGACGGCAATCTCGAAAGTCGGCTTGCATAAAATAAAAGAAGAGGTGAGACTATATTTTTATTTGGCGACCTGTAAGTCAACAACAGTAGAGCTCCGTTTATCCAGCAGAAGGATTACGACCAACTGATATACTGTGGTATGTATGGTCACAGGGAATAACTTTGTAAGTCTAAATTCGTAATTTTCAAGGCAGCACTTTTTTAACTTTTGCATTAATCGTGTTAATCCAGTTTTTGGAATAAATAAATTATGTTTGCATCATTATTAATCATATACCTTCTAAATCTATAGGAATGAATGAAAATGAATATTGATAATCCTTTCTTGGATTTTCCCTTAGTTACCTAATCATTCACCATCACTTACCTAATTATTGACCACACTTACCTAATTTTTATACAAACTTACCTAATTATTAACCATACTTTTTGAAATACTCGTGAATGATGCCTCTCTAAATTTGAGCAAGTTGATTTAATCGAAAACACCCTCTTCATTGGAATATTCTGCAGTAGTGAATAAATGGTTAGATGCAGTTATCTCGTGAATGATCCCTCAAAGAAGTAGATTAAGTTGATTAAACCGAGAACATACACAATTTTACGAGATACCAAGAAACCCACATCTTTATAATTCCGAAAGTATTAGAGTCCTGAGCTCCCAACTTCTTCACAGTGCGCAGATGGCTTGGGAGATGATCACAGTACATTCAACACATTTTGGCCATTTTACGACCCTGTGACCATACATATTCGAATAGAAAGTTAAATTTAAACTAATAATTCTATTTATAAGAAATGAATTTCCCTATCTTCAAAAACCCTAATGATAGTTGATGTAATGGATTTATTGACACAACATTTAGTGTGACTATTCAAAAGCCCCTATGTAAGTCAAGTATTGATTTTAGCCCAAATGGTCGACTGGTTCTGCAGGGGGTTAAATTGTTTACTATTTAAAAGTTAAATTACATTTTTTTTTTGGAGGGGGGGGGGGGCACATTGCCGGTGATTTACCGACGAGTTTTTTTTTTCATTTTTGGAATCAGAAGAGGAAAACATGAAATTCCGTCGAAAATTCAGCATCGAATTTCTGTCCGATTATATAACATTCCCTACAGTTCGTTTATCTGGGGAAGAGAAATTTTTCACTACTAATAGCAATAAAAGAGAAGGTACAGTTTAATATATAAATGGGGACGTAGTAAGTGAGTAACGATATATTAATACGCCGTTACAGACTTATCGAGGTTTTATATCTTATCTGGGCACATTAAGGCCGTGCCAGAGCCCCAAGTGGCAGAGATAGCAAGTGCTCTGACGACATTTTAAGCAGACAAACATTAAACCAGACTATTCTTATATCATGTTTTCATTATATTTTTTACTAAGTATAGGGGAAGTTATGTTTTCTGTCAGAAATTCAACATTGACTTATCATCGGAAATTTAATGTTTTCCGCCCTCCTGATACTAAAATTAAAAAAAAAAAAGTCGGTGAATCATGGGTTAAGTACTTTCCATACAAAGCCACTGGGGGCTAAAACTCAGTAGTTGTTTTTGAATCATCATATGAAATTTAGTGTCAATACATCGGCAGTTATTAGGGTACTTGAGTTGAGTCCCCTTCTCTATGCTTCCCTATGATCGATTTCGAGGAAAATATATCCTTATGGGGGTTTGAATTTAAATATAAAACTTCATGTTCATACATTTATTATATTGGCAGTTATCCGGATTTTTGATTTGATCAACCCGATTCCACCCTCCTCTTAGGCTGATTCCGTTGATAATTCTTTGATGGCAGGAAAAAGAGTACAAGTCCATTTATGGCCAAAACAGTATTATTACATATTTCACAATGTGAAGTCAATCTCTAGAAGTGGTGAGAAGAGGACAAGTCGGTAATGTCTCTCCAGTGGGAAAAGACATTTTCTGTTCTCGTGAAAAATATACTTTTTTGACTTAAACTGTTATGGCCTCCCACCAAACAATTAATATGATAATTTACCTGTATGTTGGTCAGAAAATCGAAGTTAAGTTTCCACCGGAATTTCATGTTTTCCGACTGTCTGCGAACATGATAACTCCCGCTAGAATGAATACATCGACACGAATTGTTATATATAACATATATGTGTATCCATAACCCCATAAGGTCGATAACTATTGACCCTCAGCCAAGGATCGAAGATGGGCTTAACTCTAAAACCCTAATAACTGTCGATAGTACAAAAGGATTCATCCACATCGGTTAATTGGTTCCAGAGGGAATGCAAAAACTTAGTTTATTAGTTTGCGCTGGGAAAGTAGATTGCCCGTGATTCACCGACAATATTTTCTTTCATGATTTCATAACTTTCCTTAGGGAAAATAAAAAGTAGATACAGAAAGACTCATGTAACCTATTTTCCCAGAAAAGATGATGTTTGTAATTATATAGTCTGAAATTATATAAATAAAAATTAGGATATCCTATTAGTAAATTTGACGTTATATATAATCTTCCGAGCAATAAACCTCTCACAGGCGATATAACGACAGCGGAGGGGCAGATGTGCAATATTGGGATCTTCCTCAGACGGCAGACATATCAATTATCAAAGGGACAGAAGGTTTGTCTTCTTTGTGCCCTTAGATCGGCCACCATATCCAATTTAATAAAATTAATAGCCCACTGCTTCATTGTATCAGCTTTATGAGTTCCTATTCGATCTATAGCCAAATCGGCCAATGGATAGTGAGTCTAAAAGCTTCAAAACCCTAAAATATCAGTTTGCAAAATGAAAATGTAGTCTGACCTCACACAGATTTTAATATTGTATGATAGCCAGCTTTCAAGGTTGTCCACATCAGCATCAATCTGGTAAAACAATTTAAATAACATCATTTGAAATGTTTATAGTAAGCGAACAAATAAAATAAAATTCTCCAATTAATAAAAAAAAAATATATATATAAAACTATTCAAAAATTAGCATTTTAAATTTCATGAATGGGGAAAAACACGGTATTTCGGTTCCCCTCAGTTGTGACTCAGATGTTTTTATGATTTTATTATTGTATGCTAGCCGGCTCTCGGGGTCGTCCTCATCGTCAAGCAGTCTGGTAAAACAATTTAAAAAAATTAAATGTTTATAAGAAAGTAAATAAATAAAATAAAACACTTCAATAGCTGAGCAACATAGTGATGAATCCTCATACTAAATTTTGTGCCGATACAACGGCAGTTATTGAGGTATTTGAGCTCCTCTTCTCTCATTCCCCTCTTGTTTCGGCCGATATTGCGAAAAATTAATACGTTCCATCTTTCATAGGGTTTTGAATTTAAATAGAAAATTTTATGATCTTAAGAGGTTTTGGATATACACATAAAATTTCGTGTCGGTAATTTAATTTTTTTCGGGAGTTATCGTGTTCACACAAACAGACAAAGAGACATTTTAGTTTACCAGCTATATGGGGAAATTACTTAATCACGAATAAATTCTATGCGAAGTTTTCAACGAAATTACATATTTTCATACCTTCAGATTTCAAATATGAAATGTCTGTGCGTCTGTGAACACGATAACTTCCGGTAAAACGAATGTATCGACGCGAAATTTTATATTTGAATCCAGAAACCTCTAAAGACAATATCTATTGAGTTTAAGCAGCAAGAAGGAGGAAGAAGGGGCTCTCAAGGTTGTGACACAGAATTTAGTATGCGGATATAGAAGCCCCTATGTAAGTTATATATTGAATTTTATTCCAAATGGAGGGAGAGCGAAAACTTAATTGATTAATTCTAGCCGGTGATTCACCGACGATTCTTATTTTCTTCTTTTTTGGAATCAAATGGTCGGAAAACATGAAATTCCGTTGAAAACTCTGAATCGAATTTTTGACCGATTACACAACTTTCCCTATACTTCATACACTGGGGAAGTAAAATTTACGAATTAAGCTAATCTATCGAGGAGAATAAACGACAGTTTACGGAATAGTTTACGGTTAGTTGCCTTGAATTAGGTTAGTTTTAACAATGGATGTGTGGGCCAATGGCTGGTGTGTAGTGCATGAAGAGATGTCAGTTTCCGGACCATGTAATCCACTCACACACCAGTGCATCAGCCCGACAGCTGATGGGAGCATTCTGCCATAATGCTGCGGTCAGTATGGTTCCCGTCCGTTCATGTTTGCACCCTCAACTCCCTGCAAACTATAAAAAAAAAAAAAAAAAAAAAAAAAAACCGGATTAATACGCTCCAATTCAAACCATGGATGTAGGGGGGAGGGAACGGGGGAGTAAACAGACAGAAATTGTTGAAGTCATTCTTTTTAGGAAAGATATAGAGGGTAAAATGAGAGCCTCATTTATCCGAATAAGCACTAAAAAGAATAGACTATGTTCGGTTAAGCCATGAAGACTGTTACTTTCAGTTATTGAATTATTGTTTCAGCGAAGTTTCCATTTTAATGAAATTATGCCCGGGCATGATGATGAAAATGAGCCTGACTCCATTGTCGGAGTCCTAAAGTTTCACAATCCCAGGTTTAGTTACCTAGTACCTATCTCCGGTTTTTTACCTCCCAGATAAAAAAGTTGGCGGTGAATCACTCGGTCAAATCAAGGTTAGGTTAGGTTTTATGACTCATGCCCGGGCTTTAACTACGAGGTCATATAGCCTATTACCAGAGCGCTCTTTCGTCACTCTGGTGGACATGAGCCCGACTCTACTGTGGGAGTCCTAAATTTTGCCTAACCTAAATTTTTATTCACCTAGGGCTGGGGTCTTTAACGAGTACCTGACATCGTTCAGGCTCGGGACCATCGCTTAACGTCCCATCCAAAGGACGGCGTGCTTAGGTTTACTTTACCTCCCAGATAAAATAAACTAAGAGCCTCGGTCGGTTTCGAACCCATGACCTTGAGCTGAGAAATCAATTTCGAATTTCTGACCGATTACATAACTTCTCCTTTATAAAGTAGAAGCCTTAGATTCCAAAAATAAATAAAAAATAGTTGAATCACAGGTAATGTTCTTCCCCAGTATGAATTTAATTAGATTAATTCGGGCTAAGGAAGTAGTTAGTTATTATGACTCATGCCCGGGCTTTAACTACGAGGTCATATCGCTTACTACCACAGCGCTCCTTCGACGCTCTGGTGGAGATGAACCCAACTCTACTGTGAGTCTCCTAAATGTTGTCTAGCTGGGTTTATTCAGCTAGGTTTTGTCAACTCCCAGATAAAAAAGCTAAGACCGGGTTTCGAACCTGGGATCTTGAGGTCTGTACGGAAGCACGTTACGTCTGAGCTACCAGCGTCTTCAATGTTCCTTTTATATTTAGAAGGTTTTTGTGCCATTTCATTTTCTATTATAAGACGTACGGAGTAACTCATTACAGAAAAAATGGGAGATAGTTGGTGGGGGAAGTAGCCATTGAATCTATGAGTGCCATTTGAAATGGGGTATCTGTAACAAGATAGGCAGCCATTTCTTTCCTACCTGGAGAATTGATTGCCCATAAAGTTTATTCAATTGTCCAAGAAATGGTTTCCGTCTCTGAAAGCATCTTGAATTGTCTTCAATTCTTTTTCTTGTAGATCAACTGAACACATTTTTCCAATGGTTTTTAATTTATAAGAAACTATATCGATAAATGGAGCCGAAAAAGTCGTCAGTGTACACCGGCAATGTATTTCCCCAGAAAGAATTAATCAATTTACTATTCACTCCCCTAACAAAACCGTTTGCGCTAATATTCATATTCAACAGTTGACTTACATGGGGCCAGAGCCGGTGCTGGGAATATCTCGGGAGACATACCGAACCCGAATCAAAGAATGAACTAAGGATCTTTTGGAGCGTACATGGAGAGAAAATACCACATGCAGGCAGTCGACGATGTTCCTGGGAGGGGCGTCCAGAGTTCTGAAAGACGGGATCCTGAACCTCAAAAGGAACGAGCTTAGGCAAATGACTTGAGTTCTCACAGGACATGGTCCGTTCAATAGACACCTACACATTGTGGGAGTCAAGGACAGTCCTACCTGCAATAGATGTGGGGAAGAAGACGAAACGGCGGCACACTTCCTGGGCATCTGCTCGGGATATGCGCGAATGAGATTCCGCATCTTTGGTGGAGATGCAATCGCAGAGGAGGACTTTAGAAGATTGGACTATGACAGCATTCTCAGGTTCATTAAGGAAACTGGGAGACTGAGCACTTCATGAAGGGCTTGGTTCAGGTAGTATAAGTATAAACATACAGTTAATATAATAAGGGGGAAGACCAGCGCTTCCAGGGAAAGGATAAGAGCACTGAATGCTTAGGTCCCTAGGTGTAAAACACCAGCCTACCACATATATGTATATACATAGGGGCTTCCTTAATCCTTATACAAAATTTTGTGTCGATAAATTAATTACATCGCCAATTATTAAGGTTTTTCTACTGAGCCCCCTCTGATCCACCTACCTTTCTTCTGATTCCGCTGAAAATTAATAAATGTCATCCTTATAATGATTTGAATTCACATATGAAATTTTGTGTGAATTTTTTGTAATTTTTATTAAATTATTTGTACAAGTAAATCACTGAAAATTCTAGCATCATGAATTTGTGAGTTTTTTCCGAACAACTCCAATAAAGACAGCTAGTAGTGTATATGTTTACGATAGTTATAGATATAAGCAGACTACAAGATGCAGATAAGATAGGATGAGATAAGTGTGAAGTTTGCCTGTAGATCCTGTATCCGGGGCTATCTACAACTTGGTTCCAACTTACCCCAACTCAGTTAAGTCGCTCCCCCCCTACTCGACTATTTCAATTAATTCTGTTGAGCCCCCCCCCCCTCCCGTCTTCCCAGTTATTCTCAGTCCTTCCACCACTAATGCTCCATTTTATCTCTCTCGGTTTGTCCAACTAGCTTCTAGCCAGGTTTACACTCCTGTACCAACAAAGCCACAACCTTTAAATGATATTCCTTGATGAAATTCATTATCTATTATAGTTAGTTAGTTATTATGACCCATGCCCGGGCTTTAACTACGAGGTCATATCGCCTACTACCAAAGCGCTCCTATCGTCACTCTGGTGGAAATGAGCCCGACTCTACTGTGGGAGTCCTCAATTTTGCCTACCCTAAATTTTTATTCACCTAGGGCATGTTTAACGAGTACCTGACATAGTATAGGCTCGGGACCATCGCTTAACAACCGAAGAACGGCGTGCTTAAGTTTATTTTACCTCCCAAAATAGACTAAGGGCTTCGGCCGGGTTTCGAACCCACGACCTTAAAGTAAAGACACCTTAGCGAGTACCTGACATCGTACAGACTCAAGATTATTTGCTTAATGTCCCGTCCAAAGGACGGCGTGCTCAAGTTTTTTTCACCGTGTTTAGAATTTGCAATCTTGAGCTCAGTAGACAAGCACGATCTCAAATATTGATTTTTAATAACTGAACTAATATTTGATGAAGAACGCTTTATCTTAGGGGTAACTAGAGAAAAAAATACGAACAAAAAAATAGTATATGAACGGCATTTTTACCATCAGTATAAGCCAACCGACCTTTGTGGGCCGTTGTTCAATATCTTTTTTCAATATAAGAAAAAAAATGAAAAATATTGTTTCCGTAAAAAAAAAAACGGTGACTTATGAAGAGGGGAGAGGGAAGAACATGTTTAGATAAGGAAAGACAATACGTGGTTGGTATAAATGGCATAGAGACAATATACGTATGCCGACCGGATAACATATCTCCCCCGGGTGCATGGACAATGTGATTCAGGGTTCCAAATACTCATTTTTTGGTATTGTCTGGAGCCCATAGACAAACAACAAGATTTTTTGACATCCTACACATGATTATTGTGATTCATGCCCGGGCTTTAACGAATATCTAACACAGTACAGGCTCGAGAACATTATTAGGGACGGCGTGCTCAGATTTTATCACGTCCCAGATAGAAAACATCAGGGCTTAAGTCGGGTTAAAGAAAGAAGGAAATGAAAATGACATGAAAATAAATTTTATTATTCTGGTAACGAGGTCCCCTAAGAATAAATACATTCAGAGTCAAAAAGAAAAGGAAACAATGAAAGTATCAGTATGACGTACATAGATAAATAAATTAGTGATATATTGGAGAAAAACTAAACAATTATAAATGTAGATAAATACAAAATTAACATGAAAAAACATAAAATTAACATGAAAAAACATAAAATTAACGGCTTAATTATAAAAAAAAAGTAACATGAAAAAAACATAAAATTAACATGAAAAAACATAAAATTAACAGCTTAATTATGAAAAAAACGTATCTATATAAATAGAAGAAAATATGTAAAAAAGAATCTATATAAATGACAATAAAATAAAATAAATTATTACCTAATAAAAAATGACTGAGCATAATACAATGATGGTCAATTATAAAAGAGTTAGTTATTATGATTCATGGCCGGGTTTTAACTACTAAGGTCATATCGCCTACTACCAGAGAACTCTTTTGTCACTCTGGTGGACATGAGCCCGACTCTACTGTGGGACTTCTAAATTTTGCCTAGCCTAAATTTTTATTCACCTAGAGTAAGGGGTCTTTAACGAGTACCTGACATCGTATGGACTCGGGACCATTGCTTAACGTCCCATTCGAAGGACGGCGTGCTCAAGTTTATTTTACCTCCCAGGTAAAATAAGCTAAGGGCCTTGGCTGTGTTTCGAATCCACGATCTTGAGCTCAGTAAGCAAGCACGCATGCCACTGAGCTACCGGGGATGCCCACACTAGATTTGAAATAAAATTAATTTCGGAAAGTAGGGGCTAGATAGAAAAAGTCTGAAGTGATAGAAGAAGAAAAATAAAAATAATCATAATACAATAAAATAAAGTAAGAAATAAATATATGCATGTTAAAAATATATAAATAGGTAAAATGAACATAAAATGAATAATATTTATGATGTATTTATAATATGAATTTAGGACATATTTGGAAATAAAAATATAGTATAATACCCATAATAGAGTCGGGCTCATATCCAATGGAGCGACAAAAGAGCGCTCTGGTAGTAGGCGATATGACCTCGAAGTTAAAAGCTGAGTTACAATAAATAATTAGAAACATAGATTTTCTTTTTTATTAATATATAATAACAACAGTATATATAAAGTTACAACAGACAGATAAAATATTCGTTGAGAGTGTCAGTGAATATATAATGGAGAAAGGGTTGGGCGCCCTTTTGGGAGCAGTTCCTCATTTCCCCCTTTCTCAACCCTGTTTCCAGATTCCAGATTCGTTATTCCACATTCCTATTTCAGGGACCGAATTAAGGGGCCAGAAGGAATAGCAGGAAACTCTCTAAGATTCATATTTATATTTCCTTAGCTATTCACAATAAAGGAAATGTTTTATAAGCTTTGAAAAATTAAATACTCTACTTTCCCGGGAAGTTTATCTTTTTCATCCAAATGACGAGGAAGAACAGAGATAGAAGAGAAAATAAGAAAAAAAGTCAGAAAATCACCGGCTATGTACTTCCCCAATACATGGAGGGTTTAGATATGAGTTTTGTCCTGAAAGTGTCTGCAGGCTCTGTACCTTAGAAAAGGACGACCTCATACACTTTTTGTTCTATGGTCCCTCCTTGTGTATCCCCAGGCAAACATTTCTCTACAATTATCTCACCAATAGACCAGAATACGACTCAGAACCAATTGTGCATTTTTTAAATGACTTTGATGTTAGAAAAATTAACAATTTATATTTATTTTTTGCTGTTGGCTTGAAAATAAAGAATAATATAATTTCATTTGTTGCAGGTAAGTTGGATATATATTTTTTTATATTTATTTCTGTCGCGAGTTATAGTAATTACAGACAAACAGGCAGGCAGATTTATTTTTTTTATTTTTGGCATAGAAAAAAGATCGGAAAACATGAAATTCCGTTGAAAACTTCGCATCGAATTTTGACCACTTACATAACTTCCCTATGTATGTTTTAAAATAAACCTTGTTCTTGATGGTATTCAAAAATCAATACTAAATATATCAATTGATTTACATAGGGACTTCTGAAACAAGGTTAAATTTTGTGTCGACTCATTCAGGTTTAGATTTAGGTCATATCGCCTACAACCAGAGGGCTCTTTCGTCACTCTGGTGGACATGAGCCCGACTCTACTGTGGGAGTCCTAAATTTTGCCTACCCTAAATTTTTATTCACCTAGGGCAGGGGTCTTTAACGAGTACTTGACATCATACAGGTACCATCGCTTAACGTCCCATCCGAAGGACAGCGTGCTTAAGTTTATTTTACCTCCCAGATAAAATAAACTAAGGACCTCGGTCGGGTTTCGAACCCACAATCTTGATCTCAGAAGCCAAGCAAGCATAGCACTGAGCTACCGGCGCCCTCTTCGACTCAGAGGACCATGAAACGTAAAAATGCGTTTAAAACTCAATCTCAGATTTTCGCACGATTACAACACTTTCTTAAACTATCTCTCACTCCTTTGCAACACCGATTGACACAGATCTGCCACAGCTCTCATCCAAGTTACTGCATGTTGGCAGAATCTGTTTGGTAGTGGATTGGAGGGCAGATTGGTGCTGGATTCATGGGCGAAGTGGAGCAGGAACCAAGATTTATTACAGGTCTGTCACGGAGTCTCATCATTCACAGGTTCATGACAACCTCCAACCTATACACATTCATTAACACCCTTAATATACGACTTTGTGGTTTCAACATTGTTTTTTCCTGAAAATAACAAATGAACAATTATATCCTGCAATTTATTTACCCGAATTGTTCTTTAATTGTTAATATACGATTACTTATGAAATGTCCAAGAGATTTAAAAAAAAGTTGAATCACCGGCAAGGTATTTCCCCAAAATAAATTAATCAATTAACTTTTCGCTCCCCCTCTAAAACCAATCGACCGTTTGCCCTAATTGTGATGTATAAAAATAATACATACATTAAACATACACATAAATTATTAATATAAAAAAGTCATTATATAATCATTTTTCTATTAAAAGAAACATAATTAATAAATAAATAATAAGAAACCATTTCTTTTAAAACAAATGAGTGAAGAAACAAAACACATCAGCTGTTTATTAGTGAGTGTAGTGTAGTGTCGAGGTTTGAGTCAATGGAGACGGTCTTAGTGAAGATGTGGAGTGGTTTTTAGGCTTAAGTTGTGATAAACTAAATAGAAGTGAATTGACGGTGCAATTGATCCGCAAAGAAGGTACTGTTGTTTTTTTATATGTACAGGATATATGCCCAGAAATATATAACTTAAATTTAAAAAAATTAACAAAATATAAAACAAAAAAAGATTAAATTCGTGTTAAGATTTTTCTTTTGATTTTTGTTTGTTTCAATGTTTAGTTTTTCTTAAATTTTATAATCTAAATGTAAAAAAGTAAACCAAATTGTCTCGTAAATTCTATTCTATTCATTTCCCCTGGACCCATTAAGATAATTTGAAAACCTTTGGAATAGATTTAATATTATTGAAAAAAAAAATTAAAAATGGCATCTCTTCAGAAATCCAAATGAAAAGTTTGTTAATTAAAATTTTTTATAAATATGTGCACTTTCTTCAAAATTGCACGTCTTGAACATTTGATATTTTTTTAGGGCCCTTTTCGAAAAACTACTGTAGAAATCAAAATTAAATAGAAGACCAGTTTTTATTTATTTATCATTTATTTAAGATTATCACTTAAAATCATATCACATAATATTCAACAGTTGACTTACACAGGGCCTCCTAATCCCTCACACTAAATTTTGTGTTGATAAATTCATTACATGGGCAGTTATTGAAATTTTTGATTGGAGCCCCCCCCCCCTCCCTCCCCCCAATCCCTCCCCATCCCTACTTTTTGACCAATTACATAATTTTCCCTATGCTACTATGCTTGAGAAGTAAAACGTATGCCTACCATCCCCGGTCTCCCCTACATTTTATTTCGCCAGCTATTCGAGGTATAGGGGAAGTTTTATAATCTGTCAAAAATTCGATGCGGAGTTTTCAACCAAAATTTCATGTTTTCCAAATATAATAAAAAAAAAAGTCGTATGTCTGTATGTCTCTGGACATAGTAACTGAATATATCGACACGAAATATTATATATGAACACAAGACCCTCTAATGACGACACCTATACTTTTTCAGTCAAATCTATCAGAGGAAAGGGGGGATTAGGGGAACGCTTAACATAAAAACTCTAATAACTATCGATAGAATGAATGTATCGATACACAATTTTAGAAGTATCTATCAATCTTCAGTCAAATGGGTCAAGAGGGAGGGGGGGGGGGGGGGGGGTGGGACTAGAGGAGAGACTTAACTCCAATATTCTAATAACTGCCGTTGTAATGAATATATTGACCCAAAATTTCATATGGGGATTCGAAATCCCATACGGACGAAAGTTGTTAATTTTTAGCAGTACGATCGCTTAACGTCCCATCCGAAGGACGGCGTTCTCAAGGTTTTTTCGCCTCTGCCAAATTTCGAAGCATGCTACCTCTGAGCTAGGTACCAAAAAAAAAAAAAAAATTGTCTATACTTTTTTTTTTGTTAATGTTAAAAAACGAAGGAAGAATAACATTTTCGAGAAGGAAAATAGGCAAGAAGTAGTGAAGTGAGGAGTGGGGGAAGGGCTCCACACTCACTCACCTGATCAGCCTGAGATCCGTCCCACAAACTATTCACATTGTTCTCTCTCACTACCCAATATTAATTAAATCTGTGTAAATAGAGTTGAATTTCTGTATCTCATTTTCTCTCCTCACTGCGTTTGTTGGTTTGGGCATCATGCTAAATCGGCTGAATCTATATTCACGAAACTTGCAAGTTTATATCTAGCATGGTCCAACTCAAAATAGACAAACTGTGCTTTTCTAAACTTTCCATTGGAGCGCTGTAGGAGATAAAAGAAGAACTTTGTATACTAATCAAAACTATAACAACACAGTCTGAAGGTGACGTGTGGACTATAACAACACTATAAAACTATAACAACACACAGTCTAGAGTTGACGTGTGGAATCAAAGTAACTATAACAACACTATAAAACTATAACAACACACAGTCTAAAGGTGACGTGGGGAATCAAGGTAACTATAACAACACTATAAAATTATAACAACACACAGTCTAAAGGTGACTTGTGGAATCAAGGTAACTACAAGGCGCAATCATTTGGAAAATGCTGCAGTTTCTTCATATTCCTCCAGTCGCCTCCCCACTGACTTCGCCATCCGCAATTGGATGCATTTTCTGTAGCTGATGGAATATATATTAATTGGTTTGATGCATTACTTTGAAGAAATTAAAATGTAAATAATAATAAAATTACCTTTAAAAATGGAGAATGAACAGAAAAAGCGCTCACCTAAAAAACAGAGAAAAACAAAATTATTACAATATCGGATAAAGATAATAATATTAGTAGAAATTTTAATGATATTATCATGTTATGAGTTCGTCCCTGATGGAGGATAGTGAAGGGAGTATTAATGAAAGTAAAAACATTATGTTTGTATTTATAAAATGTGAAAAGTGGTGGATGTTTTTGGAATATAATAAAACATCCACCCTAAAAACACAAAATTTAGTATGAGGATTTTTTGGAGCTCTTATGTGATTCAACTATTAAATATTGGCGCAAACGGTCGACTGGATTTGGAGAAGGAGCGAAAAGTTAATTGATTAATTCGTTCTGGGGAAGTATATTGATTGTGATTCCATTGATTGAATCATCGGAAATGTACTTCCCCACAACGAATTAAACTATTACATTTTTGCACTCTCTCGACCAATCAACGGTTTCAGCCAGAAATCAACAGTTGAATTACATAGGGGCTTCTGAGTCCTCAACATTTAATATTTTGGGTAATTAAACAATAACTTATTACATCGGCAGTTATTATAGGATTTTTGAGTCGAGCCTCCTTCTCATCCTCTTCATTTCGACTGATTTGGCAGAAAAGTAATAGGTGTCTATATCGGTTTATATTTACAGTCGTTTCAGTACATTCATTACATAGGCATTTATTACAGTTTTTTTCTATATTTTAATTTTATATTAATTATCATTATAACAATGTATAAAAAATAATAATGAAAGAAGAAATAGGAAAACAAAACAAAAAAACTCGTAATTTATATCTTATGTGTGTAACATAATAAACGGTAATATTATACATATTAAGGTTTAGGATGACATCACCCGAGTAAAAAAAAACTGACGTTAAACCTTTCTTTAACTCTTAGGACACGAAACTGAACTGGAATTTCTGATAAGTAAACATTGTAAAAAGGGGGAACAACTTAATGAGTTTCGCGGAAAACCGACAATTTCAGCAAGAAAGAGAGAATCAACTATTTTCCGAGTGTTTGTACATATTTATACATATTATGCCTTTCGAGTTCGTTGTAACCGAATTTTTTCTCACCTGAGAATCCAGATGTAGTTCGTAGTTCGTATTAACCGAGTTATTTCGTTATAACGCTTTTTTTATAATACCTTTTTTTCTAGGGGATTCTATTTTCATTCGCTTTAACGAGGGTTGTAACGAGGTTTTACTGTATATGTACGAGTGTATATACTGGTGTTTGGCGAGTGACTGACGAATGTCCATGAGATTAGCCTGAATCCAGGTCATCCCTTCGATTGGGAAAAACTAATCACCTCCCTCATAGGATTTATCCTCCCCCTTCACAATTCTCAATACTGTATATGAGTTATCAAATATAAAAAAAAAATAAAAATAAATAAATAAATGGGGCAGGTTTACCATGTACACATTGTTATTAAGTAAAATTTTGATCTTTTTGAAGAGGGGTTCGCTATCAGCTGTTTACAAAGTGACTTGATCTGTGTGTTACCTTTATTTTATGAAAAACGTGAGAAAAATCTTTATTTATTTTCTATCAGATTTTATGAACCCTAAAACCGGATTATTTCTCTATTTAAAGTATTTTGCTTTTGACGAAAGTTTTCACTTCTTCATCTACATGAAGTATAGAAGAAGTTATGTAATCGGTTAGATATTCGATGTTTTCACCAAAATTTTCCGACCCACTAATTCAATAAAATAATACGGTTATAATCACCAGAATGTACTTCCCCAGAACGACTAAATCAAATAACTACGCACAGCCCCTCCAAAACCCGTTAACCGTTTGCGCTAATAACTAATAGTCGACAATAGGGTCATACTAAATTTGTGTCGATACATTTATTACATCGCTAGTTATTAGTTTTTTGAGTTGAGTTCCCTCCCCTGAATCCCCCTTATCACTTCAGCCGACTGCCGGGATTTTAAATTCATAAATAAAATTTCCTCTCAATACGTTCATTACCACGGACTTACTAGAGTTTGTGTGTTAAGCTTTCCTTATAATCCCCCATTTCCCTTAAATAGGTTTTGTCCTTAGAGGGTTCTGGATACACATATAAAATTTCGTGTCGATTCTTTCTTTCCATCGGGCATTATCGTGTTCCACCAGGCCGTTTCGTAATAATACAATTTTTTTTAAACAACAGGTAGAATAATTATTTAAAATTAATTAATAAACTAAAATAACAGTAATTAGTTTGATGTTTTTAGAAGAGAAGCATTAGCTACCATAATCCTAATGAATTGATTCTTACCAAACATACAACACCAAACAAAAACTATCTTATTAAAAAAATAAGTAAAGTAAGTACTGTTATGGGCAGAGCACATATTTTAAGGAAGGTGTGGACAGGGCGTTAGGAGGGATGTGGTGGAGAGGGAGGGAGATTTGTAAAAAGAGGGTTGGTATAGGAGAGTCCTGTTATGGGCAGAGCACATATTTTAAGGAAGGTGTGAACAGGGCGTTAGGAGGGATGTGGTGGAGAGGGAGGGAGATTTGTAAAAAGAGGGTTGGTATAGGAGAGTCCTGTTATGGGCAGAGCACATATTTTAAGGAAGGTGTGAACAGGGCGTTAGGAGGGATGTGGTGGAGAGGGAGGGAGATTTGTAAAAAGGGGGTTGGTATAGGAGAGTCCTGTTATGGGCAGAGCACATATTTTAAGGAAGGTGTGAACAGGGCGTTAGGAGGGATGTGGTGGAGAGGGAGGGAGATTTGTAAAAAGGGGGTTGGTATAGGAGAGTCCTGTTATGGGCAGAGCACATATTTTAAGGAAGGTGTGAACAGGGCGTTAGGAGGGATGTGGTGGAGAGGGAGGGAGATTTGTAAAAAGGGGGTTGGTATAGGAGAGTCCTGTTATGGGCAGAGCACATATTTTAAGGAAGGTGTGGACAGGGCGTTAGGAGGGATGTGGTGGAGAGGGAGGGAGATTTGTAAAAAGAGGGTTGGTATAGGAAAGTCCTGTTATGGGCAGAGCACATATTTTAAGGAAGGTGTGGACAGGGCGTTAGGAGGGATGTGGTGGAGAGGGAGGGAGATTTGTAAAAAGGGGGTTGGTATAGGAAAGTCCTGTTATGGGCAGAGCACATATTTTAAGGAAGGTGTGGACAGGGCGTTAGGAGGGATGTGGTGGAGAGGGAGGGAGATTTGTAAAAAGGGGGTTGGTATAGGAAAGTCCTGTTATGGGCAGAGCACATATTTTAAGGAAGGTGTGGACAGGGCGTTAGGAGGGATGTGGTGGAGAGGGAGGGAGATTTGTAAAAAGAGGGTTGGTATAGGAAAGTCCTGTTATGGGCAGAGCACATATTTTAAGGAAGGTGTGGACAGGGCGTTAGGAGGGATGTGGTGGAGAGGGAGGGAGATTTGTAAAAAGGGGGTTGGTATAGGAAAGTCCTGTTATGGGCAGAGCACATATTTTAAGGAAGGTGTGGACAGGGCGTTAGGAGGGATGTGGTGGAGAGGGAGGGAGATTTGTAAAAAGAGGGTTGGTATAGGAGAGTCCTGTTATGGGCAGAGCACATATTTTAAGGAAGGTGTGGACAGGGCGTTAGGAGGGATGTGGTGGAGAGGGAGGGAGATTTGTAAAAAGAGGGTTGGTATAGGAGAGTCCTGTTATGGGCAGAGCACATATTTTAAGGAAGGTGTGGACAGGGCGTTAGGAGGGATGTGGTGGAGAGGGAGGGAGATTTGTAAAAAGGGGGTTGGTATAGGAGAGTCCTGTTATGGGCAGAGCACATATTTTAAGGAAGGTGTGGACAGGGCGTTAGGAGGGATGTGGTGGAGAGGGAGGGAGATTTGTAAAAAGAGGGTTGGTATAGGAGAGTCCTGTTATGGGCAGAGCACATATTTTAAGGAAGGTGTGGACAGGGCGTTAGGAGGGATGTGGTGGAGAGGGAGGGAGATTTGTAAAAAGAGGGTTGGTATAGGAGAGTCCTGTTATGGGCAGAGCACATATTTTAAGGAAGGTGTGGACAGGGCGTTAGGAGGGATGTGGTGGAGAGGGAGGGAGATTTGTAAAAAGAGGGTTGGTATAGGAAAGTCCTGTTATGGGCAGAGCACATATTTTAAGGAAGGTGTGGACAGGGCGTTAGGAGGGATGTGGTGGAGAGGGAGGGAGATTTGTAAAAAGAGGGTTGGTATAGGAGAGTCCTGTTATGGGCAGAGCACATATTTTAAGGAAGGTGTGGACAGGGCGTTAGGAGGGATGTGGTGGAGAGGGAGGGAGATTTGTAAAAAGAGGGTTGGTATAGGAAAGTCCTGTTATGGGCAGAGCACATATTTTAAGGAAGGTGTGGACAGGGCGTTAGGAGGGATGTGGTGGAGAGGGAGGGAGATTTGTAAAAAGAGGGTTGGTATAGGAGAGTCCTGTTATGGGCAGAGCACATATTTTAAGGAAGGTGTGGACAGGGCGTTAGGAGGGATGTGGTGGAGAGGGAGGGAGATTTGTAAAAAGAGGGTTGGTATAGGAAAGTCCTGTTATGGGCAGAGCACATATTTTAAGGAAGGTGTGGACAGGGCGTTAGGAGGGATGTGGTGGAGAGGGAGGGAGATTTGTAAAAAGGGGTTGGGATAGGAGAGTCCTGTTATGGTCAGAGCACATATTTTAAGGAAGGTGTGAACAGGGCGTTAGGAGGGATGTGGTGGAGAGGGAGGGAGATTTGTAAAAAGAGGGTTGGTATAGGAGAGTCCTGTTATGGGCAGAGCACATATTTTAAGGAAGGTGTGAACAGGGCGTTAGGAGGGATGTGGTGGAGAGGGAGGGAGATTTGTAAAAAGGGGGTTGGTATAGGAGAGTCCTGTTATGGGCAGAGCACATATTTTAAGGAAGGTGTGGACAGGGCGTTAGGAGGGATGTGGTGGAGAGGGAGGGAGATTTGTAAAAAGAGGGTTGGTATAGGAAAGTCCTGTTATGGGCAGAGCACATATTTTAAGGAAGGTGTGGACAGGGCGTTAGGAGGGATGTGGTGGAGAGGGAGGGAGATTTGTAAAAAGAGGGTTGGTATAGGAGAGTCCTGTTATGGGCAGAGCACATATTTTAAGGAAGGTGTGGACAGGGCGTTAGGAGGGATGTGGTGGAGAGGGAGGGAGATTTGTAAAAAGAGGGTTGGTATAGGAGAGTCCTGTTATGGGCAGAGCACATATTTTAAGGAAGGTGTGAACAGGGCGTTAGGAGGGATGTGGTGGAGAGGGAGGGAGATTTGTAAAAAGGGGGTTGGTATAGGAGAGTCCTGTTATGGGCAGAGCACATATTTTAAGGAAGGTGTGGACAGGGCGTTAGGAGGGATGTGGTGGAGAGGGAGGGAGATTTGTAAAAAGAGGGTTGGTATAGGAAAGTCCTGTTATGGGCAGAGCACATATTTTAAGGAAGGTGTGGACAGGGCGTTAGGAGGGATGTGGTGGAGAGGGAGGGAGATTTGTAAAAAGGGGTTGGGATAGGAGAGTCCTGTTATGGGCAGAGCACATATTTTAAGGAAGGTGTGAACAGGGCGTTAGGAGGGATGTGGTGGAGAGGGAGGGAGATTTGTAAAAAGGGGGTTGGTATAGGAGAGTCCTGTTATGGGCAGAGCACATATTTTAAGGAAGGTGTGGACAGGGCGTTAGGAGGGATGTGGTGGAGAGGGAGGGAGATTTGTAAAAAGAGGGTTGGTATAGGAAAGTCCTGTTATGGGCAGAGCACATATTTTAAGGAAGGTGTGGACAGGGCGTTAGGAGGGATGTGGTGGAGAGGGAGGGAGATTTGTAAAAAGGGGTTGGGATAGGAGAGTCCTGTTATGGGCAGAGCACATATTTTAAGGAAGGTGTGAACAGGGCGTTAGGAGGGATGTGGTGGAGAGGGAGGGAGATTTGTAAAAAGGGGGTTGGTATAGGAGAGTCCTGTTATGGGCAGAGCACATATTTTAAGGAAGGTGTGGACAGGGCGTTAGGAGGGATGTGGTGGAGAGGGAGGGAGATTTGTAAAAAGAGGGTTGGTATAGGAAAGTCCTGTTATGGGCAGAGCACATATTTTAAGGAAGGTGTGGACAGGGCGTTAGGAGGGATGTGGTGGAGAGGGAGGGAGATTTGTAAAAAGGGGTTGGGATAGGAGAGTCCTGTTATGGGCAGAGCACATATTTTAAGGAAGGTGTGAACAGGGCGTTAGGAGGGATGTGGTGGAGAGGGAGGGAGATTTGTAAAAAGGGGGTTGGTATAGGAGAGTCCTGTTATGGGCAGAGCACATTTTTTAAGGAAGGTGTGGACAGGGCGTTAGGAGGGATGTGGTGGAGAGGGTTATTGGAGCGTGACTGTGGGTAGGAGAGTTGACAGAACGTGATGAGAGGGGTGAGCCGTCCACTGGTCGTCTATGATTTAGTCGAGATAATGATCTATGGTGGGTCATCCAGCTGTATGGACCCACGATATGGACATTATGGATGATCTGGGACTTTAGGGTTGGGCGATATGGACGGTGTACCGCGGTGTGGACTCTCTCTTCCCGTACAATGGGTCCATCAACCATCAACAGCCCCCCTCACTTAATTCTTCAGTACATTCATTTATTATGGACAACAATCGATAGCTCTTTATATACTGGGCAGGGACTAAAAAATAAATAAAATAAAAGTCGACGGTCAATCATTGGCATGTCCTTCCCCAGCTCGCCCATTAAATAATTCTAGCTCTCCCTCAAAAACCAACAGAAAAAATTCCATTTTGATACATTCATTACATTGGCAATTATGGTTTTTGAATTGGGCCCCACTCCTCTGATCCTTATATTCGCAACAGCGAATTTCTGATTTAATAATTATTTTTATTATTTTATTTTTAATATATTTATGTTTTCTAGATCAACTTACAAAAAGTTACACATAGTTTACATAAATGGACAGATATATAAAAAATAAATAAAAATAATTATAGTATTAAAAAAATAGATTATATATATTATATGTTATCTGCAGTCAAACTCACACTTGTACATATAGTACGTACATAGAAATAAAAAAATAATAATCATGATAGTATTTTTCTGTAAATAAATGTGACAAATCACAAATCTGGATTGAAAACCGAACGTAAGTATTGAATTATCAAAAGCAAAATAAATATGGAAAATTACAAACCAAAATCTGGATTGAAAACTGAACGCAAGTAGGTAATGTACCCAAAGGCAATAAACGTGACAAATTAAATAGAATCCAACAGGGGCGTAGCCAGGAGTTTGAGCAGGGGAGGGGGACAAAGTTAGGTTACAGGAGTGGGGGGTATAGACTCCCAGGGACAGAGCCCGAAATTTCCGTGGTTAGCGCGGCTACGGTCTGTGGGAATACCTAGGAACCTATTCGGGCTCATCTCCAGCTTCCTCAGCGAGCGCTCTGCGACGGTGAGACAGCAATTCACCAGCACTACAGTGAACATCACCAGAGGGTGTCCCCATGGCTCGGTCCTCGGACCAACACTCTGGAACATACTCTTTGATGGACTGCTTCGTGACCTCGAGACTCGTGGACACAGGGCAATAGCCTATGTTGACGACCTAGTGGTCACGGTGCACGCTGATAGTCGTGCCACTCTGACTGCCCGAGCCCAAGCCGCGATCGACTCTACTGACACTTGGTGCCGACTGAACAAGTTAACCCTCTCTCCCAGCAAGACAGCGGCTATGCTGATGAGAGGAAAAACTGACGCCCGCCACCCCCTGGTTCTTGCAGTACACGACCGACGCGTTGAATTTCCGGCCGTGATCACGTACCTGGGTGTGGGGATTGGGCCGGGATTCAACGTCACGCCCCACGCTATTGCCATCAAGGATAGGACAACAGCTACCTTTAACGCTCTGAGCTACCTAGCCCGAGCGACGTGGGGTCTCGGCTACTCCGCGTGTAAAACTATTTACACCGGGGTTTTCGAGGCAGTAGCAAGGTACGCCGCTGCCGGATGGTGGGTTCACCCCACCAAGCGACGGCGTACGTTGCTACTTCAAGCTCAAAGAGCAGCCCTCCTCAGGATTACCAAAGCCTACCGTACAGTCTCCACGGCTGCGCTGCAGGTGCTGGCGGGGGCCCCACCCATAGACCTTGTCTTGGATGGGGCCGTCGCCTCGTACTTCTGTAGACGCGGCTTACCAATAGAGGCAGACACGGACATGGCCTTGCGTCAAGCCCTGGAAAGGGAGATGCAAGGACGGGCGAGACCAGATCGCCTGAGGGGCATTGTCCAGGAATGGATCGTAGAAAGATGGCAACAGCGTTGGGCGCAATCGACAGATGGCCGTACAACCTTCACCTATTTCCCAGACGTCCAGACGCGCCTTGACTCTCCATGGGTACAACCAGACCATTGGACGTCACAGATGCTATCAGGTCACGGCGACTTCAGCGCCAAGCTCTTCTTCTTTAAGAAGAAGAACAGCCCAGCCTGCTCGTGTGGCGGCGTCGAGACTGCGGAACACGTAGTTCTCGAATGCCCGCTATACGACGTGCCCAGGGCGGCGCTGATTCGCCAGACAGGATCGTACCTGGGACTGGACCTGCCGGGACTGATGACAGAGGCTGGCTACCTGGCTTTTGGTCGGTTCGTCTCCTCCTGGCGGAGAATCAAGAAAGCCTACTAACCCGGTGCCGGGGGCCCCACCGACCACCGACAGGCGTGCGGCGGGTGCCCCCGGCTCCGGGACACAGGCAGAACAGAACCCCCGATAAGATCCCGAGATCACTCGGCGTAAGAAGCCGGGAGAACATAGGGTGATGTGACCGACCCCCCTAAGGGGTCAGGAGCACCCGAAAAAAAAAAAATAAATAAATAAAAAAAAAAAAAAAAAAAAAAAAAAAAAGGTTAGCGCGGCAGACTTTTGTTATTAATTTGGGAGACTCGGATCCCTAGAAGCTTCCCCTGAGGTAACCACTGACTGTAATACATACTTAAGCTGACTTTACATGAGCAGCAAAAATGCAAATCGCAGCAGCAGCAAATGCACGCTATGGTTTCTGTGCTTTTAGAATTAAATTACTCACAGCCAATAGCGTGCATTTGCTGCTGCTGCGCTTTGCATTTTTACTGAACATGTAAAATCAGCTTTAAGAGTATAAAGTATAACATAAATGAAGATTTTGAGCGAGGAAATGAAATGATCGAATTCATGAAAATAACATAAATATAATATGACTTGTTTTATACATGTACATTTATGTAACAGCTGATTGCTGATTTAGGAATCAGAAGCACGGGTAATTTGAAGATCCTATTTGTAACTTGCAAGCAATCCATTTTTAATAAAAACTATTTTTTTTAGTTTATTAAATTGTTATCTTGGTTTTTTGCTCTGGTCAGGGGGGGGGGGGGGGGTACGTCCCCGCCCCCCTGCCCCCCTCTTGGCTACGCCCATGGGAACTAAAATCATGCGCGTACTCAACAGATCATAACCTAACCTAGTTTGTAACCTTTGTATCAATCTCACAAAAATGGATCAGTACTACATCTTTCAATACATAATCAAAACCTGAATTGAAGACCGAACGCAAGTATTAAATGTATCAAAAGCACAATAAATGTGCTATATTACAAACGCCTCCGGATAGTAAATCGTGACGATAATATTATGTAGCCTAAAGCCTTCCTTGAAAAATATTCTAAATGTAGGTGAAAACCGCATCGAAATCTGTTCTCGGAAAATCTCCGTTCCTCTTTTATGGGGTTCTGAATACTTATAAAATTTCTTGTCGATACATGGCTTATATGTTTCTCCGGTATAAATTAATCAACTGAATTTTCGCTTCTCTTTAAAACCAATTGACTATTTGGGCTAAAAATTAATATTTGACTTACATAGACGCTACTGAATCCTCACACTAAATTCTGTGTCGATATATGCAGTTATAGGGGTTGAACCTCCCACCCTCTCATCCCCCCTCTCCTTGGAATCATTCCGCTGAACAATAATATGTGTCGTTCTTATGGGGTTTTGAATTTAAATATGAAATTGTGTCCATATATTCACCGAAATGTTATACAGTAGAACCTCTTTAAGTCGAACCTCGATAAGTCGAAAACCTCCAAAACTAGAAAAAAAGTTTTGTTCCTTGCCCTTCAAGCCCCAAAACCTCCATTACTCGAAACCTCAACCCTCTATTAGTCGAAATAATCAGTGAGTCCCTACAAGCCATTTTGGTACATATTTTCCCTCTATAACTCGAAAAAATAAATTTGACCTTCTGTATCTCGAACATAGCAATGTTTTATTCTACAACCTTTACAACTCGATTATTTTAAACTTATTACCTGTATAGCTCGAAGAAAAATAAGTTACCGACTTTAAGAATTTGCCGACAATATAGGTACACCATTGTTTCTTAGAAAACAATTTAGGAGTATACAATAAATAGGATTACCAATTATCTAAAGCAAAAACAAATTACTGACTTTTTTCAATACCTACATATATTACGTATTTTTTATTTTAAGGTTGTTTTGAAATAATGTTGATTTATAATAAATATAAATATGTTTGTTACCTCTGTAACTTGAATTTTTATTTATTTCATCTCTCTAACTCAAAGTTAGTTAGAATGAATCTTAACCTCTACAAGTCGAATCAAAATCCGCCTGTCCAAATCCTCCATAAGTCGAAAACTCTATAACTCGATTTTTTTGGCGTCTCCCTTGATGTTCGACTTATAGAGGTTCTACTATATTTTCCGACCCCCTGATTCTAAAAATTAAAACAAAAGTTCTGTGAGTCTGTGAACACGATAACTCCCAATAAAATGATTGTATTGACACGAATTTTTTTTTTTTTTTTTTTGTTTTCCTTTTTATTTTTATTCTAGGACATGGAGCATGTGATAGGACGTTGCACGTTGGTCCTTGAGACTCCAACCAGAACAGACCGTGGCCTGTAATCTGACAAGGATCACCTTGACCATGAGTCTCGTCCGTTCAAAGAAGTAACCAGGACAGCTATGAAAAAAAAAAAAAAAAAATATGGATGCTAATGACGGGAACTGTTCACAGGTCTGGACATAATGCTATGGTCGCTCCACCCATTACATCGGCAAACATCACGATCTCATTTTTATAAAGTATATTTTTGTTTTACTTCCCCAGACATATCGAGTTATATAATCGATGAGAAATTCGATGTTGAGTTTTAAACAAAATACAGTAAAAATCGTTTACAAGAACACCGGTAGTAAAAACACATCGATTATAAGAACGAAATTTCTAGTTCCCGGCCAGCTTTAATGCAACTTAATGTAAAAAATATCTGGTTATAAGAACATTGTTAGTAAGAACATATCGCTTTTAGTGACCTAAAGTTAATGGATTTCTGAGAAAGCAAACCTTTTATAAGAACTTCATGAGAAAATAAATCCCTCGAAAGAGGAGTTCAAACATAAAATATTCTACGAAAATAGTAGGTAATCAATTATTTTCATGGAATGTTTCCATCGTTGTTTACATTATTTTCTGACTACACATTCTCTCTCAGTTCTCTGCAGTTGTTCAAACAGGTCGGTGCAATGAGTGAAACAAAACGAAAAACCTTTACGGTGGAGGAAAAACTCCATATAATTTCTCGTTTAGAAAATGGAGAAAAAAATTGAGCTTTTTCGAATGAACTAAAGGTGAGGCATGCAACCCTTTCAAACATTTTTAAGAACCGTCAAAAAAAAAAGAATTCGAAAAAGATCGTACCAGCCAGGAAAAAAATTCGTACAAGTTCTCATGGTGATGTCGAGAAAGCTCTGTTGCAGTGGTTCAAGGTTCAAAGGAGTGTAAACATTCCGATAAATGAACCAATTTTGCAAGCAAATGCAAATGATTTTGCAAAACTGTTGTTACTAAATGCGGTTGCTAATTTCAACCCCTTAAAAGTAGTTCCAGAGGAAAGAGGCTTCAACATTCAAAAAATGGATCGATAATTAAACAGAAAAAAATTGATTACCGGATATAGCAACTATCGGGTTTAAGAACCAAGTTTAGACGGTCCCTTGGATGTTCTTATAAACGATTTTTACTGTATCATGTTTTCTGAGAACCTGATTCAAATAATGTCGAATTTATTTCTGTTTCTGCACTGATGCCCTCTTTCCTTCGGCTGATACCGCTGAAAATTAATAAGTGATATTCTTGTGGGGTTTTGAGTTCACATATGAAATTTTGTGTCGATACATTCATTCTACTGGCAATTATTAGAGTTACTTTGTTGAGTCTCCCCCTAAACCCCTTCCCAGTTGGTCGATTTGGCTGAAACACAAAATATATCGTCGTTAGCTAGTTCTGGATACACATTTAAAATTTTGTTTCGATACGTGCATTCTATCAGGAGTTATCATGTTCATAGACACCTGTTTGTCTCTACAGATACAAATTTTATTTTTATTTTTATTTATTTTCTTATTTGAAATTTGGATGTTGGAAAATATGAAGTTCCATTGAAAAATCTGCATCACACATTTGTTCGATTACATAACTTCCCCTATAATTCGTATTCCTAGGGAATTAAAATTAGATGTTGTTTTAATAAGAATTTCGTGTTTTCCGATCCTCTGAGTGAGAGAATAAAAAAAAATTACACTTCCGAATGTCCGGGCTTTAACTAAGAGGTCATATCGCCTACTACCAGAGCGCTTTTTCAAAAGAGCCCGACTCTGCTTTGGGAGTAGTAAATTTCGCCTACCCTAAATTTTTATTCACCTAGGGTAGGGGTTTTTAAAGAGTACCTGACATTGTACAGGCTCGGGACCTTCGCTTAACGTCCTATCCGAAGGACGGCGTACTTACGTTTAATTTACCTCCCAAATAAAATAAGTAACTAAGGGCCTAGGCCGGGTTACAAACAAGATATCTTTAGATCAGTATGCTTACTGATCTACGCATAGCACTGAGCTACCGGCGCCCTCGGTGTGAGGATTATATAAGAAAAATGGATCGCCACGAAATATTTTATGAGTATACAGAACACCATAAGAGTATCTTTTGATATTGAGCTAAATTGGCTAAAAATATGAGAGAGGAGAGGTTTAACGTAAATCCCTGTTAACTGCCGTTCTATCTACCGATAAAGTGGATATAACCGAAACGATAACATGGCCGTGTCACTAAGTGTACATTAGTATACAAGGCACGGCGATAGGGGATATTACTAGCGAAAGGGTTAACTGTTGATCAGATTTTCATAAATTTGACAAGTAGCGTACTTATAGGCTCGCTACAAACCTAGGCCATGTATCAACTCAAAATATTGAACGGTAGTTGAGAGGGCCCAAAACGTGAAACGAGTACTAGTAGCTCTCCAAGAGTTAATCAGATTTTCATGAAATTTGACAAGTAGCATACTTATACAAATCTAGACCATGTATCATCGGGCCCACAACCTAAAACGGATTTTCATCAAATTGCTTATGTAACATCCTTATCATCTCGGTAACCAGGCTGATAACATTACTAGTCTCCTTAAAATTGTTAAACAGACAGCACCGGGGTAGACTTTTTTTTCCTCATCTAATCATATCATCATATATATAAAGCTGAAAATGTCTGTGCGTTGTACCGCTATAACTCACGAACGGCTTGATGGATTTGATTAATTTTTTTTTAAATTTGTTCGTCATCGTCTGTGGAAGGTTATAGGCGTATTAGTACCTCAATATCTGGTCCATCCCAGCATCCACCCAGGCAATCTTTGTAACTCAAAAACCACTGCAATGATTAATGAGGAATCTTTTTGAAATAGATAAGTTTTATCTACCGGAAGGTTAAGGTATATTTTTTAATCAACCCCTGGGTCCATCCCAGCATCCACTCACGCAATCTTTGTAACTCGAAAACCATTGCAACGATTAATGAGAAATCTTTTTGAATAAATTAGTTTTAGCTCCAAAGCTAGCGTTACTACAGTTGAAGGACTATAAGCCTTATTCCGTATGAATAATTGAAAATTATAACATCATGAATGTACTGTCGAGGAACTGAATAGCCTTATAGGAGATATTGGGAGAAAAGTCAAAGTTTCCCGGGCAACGCCGGGTATTACTGCTAGTATATAATATTTTTGAGGGTGCCGGTAGCTCAGAGCTAGCTTACTGATGTCCTTAGGTTTTTTATCTAGGAGGTGAAACCTTGAGCACTCCGTCCTTTGGATGCGACGATAAACGATAGTCCCGGAGCTTGTGCGATGTCAGGTACTCGTTTAAGACCACTATCCTAGTTAGAATAAACCTAAGTAGGCAAAATTTAGGTCGGGCTCAAGTCCACAAGAGAGACGAAAGAGTGTTCTGCAATAATGAGCGATGAGTGATAATAACTAATCAACTAACGCTAATAGATAACATGATAGGGAACTATGATAGAACTCAGATTGAAGGAATCGTTGGGGATGTGACAAAGTGCCTTTGTCTACCTTTGATTCCAGACGGATTTATCCCAGTGATCCCCATTGATCGAAAATAAATCGTTCAATCCCTTTCCTGGAGCAATGGCCATTTTCTTTCATCCCATTCAGATCAGCAGGGTTGTGGGTGCCCCAAAACGTAAAATGAGTCTTCAACCATTGATCGGATTTTCATGAAATCTCACATAGAGCATCCCGATTACAGTTAATTACCGGGCAAATAACGTTACTAATCTGAATGTGGTAAATTTTCTAGCCGGCTTTCGAGATTACCCTAATCATCAGGCTGTTCTCAAAACCCGTCAATTAGTAAAAAATTATAAACATTATGGCCATTTAGTTTTTTTTTTAAATATTTGTTATTGTAGGTTAGGTTAGGTTTTATGACACATGCCCGGGCTTTAACTCCGAGGTCATATCGGCTACTACCAGAGCGCTCTTTCGTCACTCTGGTGGACATGAGCCCGACTCTACTATGGGAGTACTTTTTTGCCTACCCTAAATTTTATTATTTATAGGTCTTTAACGAGTACCTGACATCGTACAGGCTCGGGACCATCGCTTAACGTCCCATCCGAAGGACGGCGTTCTTAAGTTTATTTCAGCTCCTAGATAAAATAAACCTCGGTCGGGTTTCGAACCCATGTTCTTGAGCTCAGAAGACAAGTACACATACCACTGAGCTACCGGCGCTCTCCCTACTCATATATTTTCAAGTAATTTTAACTATACGAAGTATAGGGGAGGTTATGTATTCGGTCAAAAACTCGCTACGGAGTTTTCAACGGAATTTCATGTTTTCCGACCTACAGCTTCCAAATATAAAAATAAATGTCTGTCTGTGTGAGTGTCTGTGAACTGAAAACTGCGTAGTGATAACTCCCGATAGAATGGATGTATCGACACGAAATTTTATTTAATAACGTTGACGCCGATTGATTTTCAGCTAAATCGGCAGAAGGGAAGAGAGGATTAGGGGTGAAGTTCAACATAAAAAAGACTGAAAACTGACATTATTGCAGAGATATTGTGAAATAATTCAAATGAACTTGAAATAAATAAAACTTGTTTATTTATGATATTGTCTAATTTCACCAACTATATTTACATGGGAGTACTTTCGGTATTTCTACCATCCTCAGCCAATAGCATAAGAGATAAGACTAAGTTAATATTACAGAATGTAAGCCTCTCGAGGAACCCCTTACCCTCCCTCCTGGTGTTCCCCATGACGTCGGACATTCCCCCTTACTGTCACCAATAATATGACCCGACCCTCCAGTCGATGTGCACAGGTACGTTTAAATATGCATAGAATTTACCAATAGATATATATAAAATTTATCTGAATCTTGCCAATGCGTGAATCTTGCCAATAGATATATATATAATTTACAGTATAATAATTTTGGTTAGGTTGTAACTGGAAGCAATTATTTTTGATTTGTTAATGTTATATTATTCGCCTGTTCATTGTTAATGCTTTATACCTAGATCTTAGAAGGGGTCACACATTTGAAATATGGGGACCGCCTTGTCATAAAATATTTCACAGCTTGACAATTTAGCCTAGTTAGGAATGTCTGACGTCATGGGGAACACCAGGAGGGAGGGTGAGGTGTTCCTCGAGAGGCTGACATTCTGTAATATTGACTTAGTCTTATCTCTTATGCTTTTGGCTGAGGATGGTGGAAGAGACAATATCAAAAATAAACAAGTTTTATTTCTTTCAAGTTCATAAAAAAGACTGCTGTTGTACTTAATGTATCGACATGCAATTTCATATTTGAAGACAAAATCCAATGAGACATAACTAGTCAAATTTCAGCGATATCGGCCAAAGAGAAGGGAAGGAAGCACAATTCGAAAATTTAATGAATTTATCGACACAAAATTTTGTATGAGGATTTAGGAGCCCCATTGTAAGTCAGCTATTGAATATTAGCGCAAAGGGTCGACTGGTTTTGCACACCTTTGATACCTGACGCATTTATTCCAGTGATCCAGATACGGTGAGAATGTGAGAGTGGTAGTGTCGAGAACTAGTCGCGAGTGCCACTCACCTTCGTTACCTGACGCATTTATTCTAGTGATCCAACTACGGTGATAATGTGACAGAGTGGAAGTGTCGAGAACTAGTCGCGAGTGCCACACACCTTTGATTCCTGACACATTTATTCCAGTGATCCAGATACGGTGAGAATGTGAGAGTGGTAGTGACGAGAACTAATCGCGAGTGCCACTCACCTTCGATACCTGACGCATTTATTCCAGTGATCCAGATACGGTGAGAATGTGAGAGTGGTAGTGTCGAGAACTAGTTGCGAGTGCCGCTCACCTTCGATACCTGACGTATTTATTCCAGTGATCCAGATACGGTGAGAATGTGAGAGTGGTAGTGACGAGAACTAATCGCGAGTGCCACTCACCTTCGATACCTGACGCATTTATTCCAGTGATCCAGATACGGTGAGAATGTGAGAGTGGTAGTGTCGAGAACTAGTTGCGAGTGCCGCTCACCTTCGATACCTGACGTATTTATTCCAGTGATCCAGATACGGTGAGAATGTGACAGAGTGGAAGTGTCGAGAACTAGTCGCGAGTGCCACTCACCTTCGATACCTAACGCAATTATTCCAGTGATCCAGATACGGTGAGAATGTGAGAGTGGTAGTAACGAGAACTAATCGCGAGTGCCACTCACCTTCGATACCTGACGCATTTATTCCAGTGATCCAGATACGGTGAGAATGTGAGAGTGGTAGTGTCGAGAACTAGTCGCGAATGCCATACACCTTTGATTCCTGGCACATTTGTTTCAGTGATCCAGATGCGGTGAGAATGTGACAGATTGGAACTATCGAGAACTAGTAGCGAGTGCCATACACCTTCGATACCTGACGCATTTATTTCAGTGATACCCATTGATCGAAAAGAATTTGTTCAATGCCTTTTTCTGGAGCAATGGCCATTTCCTCCCAGCCCATTCAGATCAGCCAAAAGTCATTTTCCTCTAATGGTAACGCTATTCCTTTTAACGAGTGCTTTCCCATTCTTCTAAGAATACTTACATTTTATTTCGAGGCTAGCTCTTCTCCTTTATCGGTTTCCAAATACTACTCTCTTCTCGCATGAGATTTGATATTCGTTAGATTAACATATTCATTGACCTATCTTTGAATTCTTCTCACATTACATTGAGAAGAGATAGCTTCTTAACTGGGTTACTGAGAGAACAAATATATGTGATGTAGCCATTAAAGGAATTTCTTATACCAAGCACGCTTATAGATCACTTATGTATGATGCAATGCCGGTATGATGAAATGATTTTGAGAGTGATCTGTAAGCATGGTTCGTATAAGGAAGTCTATAATTTTTCATATAAACTACCAATAATAAAAAAAAATTTATAATTCGTTGCTACCCAATATAATTTTCCCAAAATTTTATCGTTATCTTTTATCGTAAAGTGGCCATAATTTCCATCTGATTTCGGCAAAATTTGAATCGGATCTAAGTTAGTACATGTTTCACCAAAAAATGTTCCTCTAAATTAGTCAATGTTCGCGATTATGTCTGTCTGTGCGTGTGCAATGGAATTTTGTGAGCTCTCTAACAGGTACGATTGTAGCAAAAAACTTCAAAATGTAAAATACTAACTTCTTACTTGAGGGCCTATGTACATGTTAGAAGATAGCGCTTATATTTATCAAAACTTTTTCATTCGATTTCGGTCAAAATTTAAAAAGATACGTTTGTAGCTACAATCATTCCTGAGTTAGAGCGGAATGGATTCCTGGACATATTAACCTAAATGGCAACGACAGAGCTGACAAACTTGCCAAGCGAGGAACGGAAAAGGACACAGTGACACTGCGGATTGACAGCCTCTCCATCATACAGCAGACACTAACAGAATGGGAAACTATACTGAGATATCTCAAACCAAAGGACAATACCACTACAGAGTATTGAAGACAATAACGACAAAGGCATGAGTTCCACCCCACACTGACGACTAAACAGATCATATACTTGACACGACTGAGGACCGGACAAGCGAGGACAAGCAAATACATCTAATGATGTAAAATCATCACCTAACATTGCCACGAGACTGAAGACATAATACACATATTCACTAACATTAAAAAATACAACGAAAGACGACATGAGACTTTACTTGTCCAACGAAAACACACACTTCAAAAAAATATGACAACTAAACAAAATTTTTAAATGTATTACGAATTCAAAAATTGAAATCTAGTAAAACAAAGATCATAAATATATTCTGTTGAAGTGGGGGGCCTGGCGTGGGCTCTCGGGGTTGCCGGGCCTCTGTGTGCCTGCATGGTCGAGGGTTGGGGTGACATCGCCGGAGCCTCTGGACTGATACAGTCCCGGGCTTGGAGGGTGTGGTCACACCCTTGCTGTCAGGCCTCGCTGATGTACATATACTGCCCAGGTTTAGTGACTAAAAAAGAGAAAGTGGTCCAATAGTGCCGTCCCCAGTCCCTTGGTGTGGTTGGCTCTGCCGGTTGGGTGCTCCGGGGGTCTGTGTCTGGTCCCCCTGATATGACCCTCCCAGCCCAAACACCATTGATCCGGCTAAATAGGACTACAATTAGCCTTAAGGACAAGAAGAAATAAGAAAGAAAAAAACAACTACTTTATACTGAAGGCAATAAATGTAAGAATGGTTAACTCAAACCAACGCTCTATTATCATAAATACAATTTCAAGAAAATACAGAATAAAAATAAATAAAGAAATGGGAGAAAAACTATGGGTGGTTGTGAGGACGAGAGATAGGAGGGAATTTATGGACAAAACATTGATCAGATGGGTTTAATTATCGTATTGGTGGATTGTCAAGTCCAATAGCTGTCCAGTTGGATTAGGGCCCCAATTGGATTTGATGTATATCGCCAATAGAAAGCACCCTTAAGGGGGAGCCACCCAATAGAAAATAATCAACAGGCTCTCTTCAATTGGGTTCTTATAGCGGCTATTTCTTCCTGTTTTACTCCTTCCTTCTTGTAAAGACGAAGTATAGGGAAAGTTATATAATCAGTCAAAAATTCATACTCGAGTTTTCAAAGAAATTTTATGTTTACCGATCCCGGGATTCCGAAAATGAAAAAAAAAAAAAAACGTCGGTAAATCACCGGCTATGTATTTCCCCAGAACGTATTAATCATTTAAGTTTTCGCTCTCCCATCTACGCCAATATAACGTTTGGGCTAAAAATCAAAATTTGACTTACATAGTGGCTTCTGAATCCTTATACTAAATTTCGTGCAGATGCACTAATTACATCGGCAGTTATTGAGGTATTTCAGTCATGCCACCATTCTCTAGTCAATGGTCCTCAAATGTTCCCTCCTTCTAGTCCTCAGCTTCCGGTCTGTCTGCCCAACATTTCTTATGCTTTGAGGAAGGTGGCGACTCTCAATTTTTCCAACACCTCCAAAACACAGGACATGAGGCCGGTTCAGTCTCGTTACTGCATCATGTCCAAAAAAGTAGAAAGATGGATACATTGGAAATTATAGAAATCAAATTGGAAAGGAGGAAGAGAGAGTCCCACCTCCTCAACTCTAGAGAGGGGATGGGAGGTTTTTCCAGTCTCACATACACCGTTCTCCCAGTTGTGACTCAGATGGGGGGCAGGAGTACCTACTTATCTGTCCTATTATTTAAATATTTGTTGCCTTTATATTTTACGATTGTTACCAACAGAACCTGTTTTTTGTTTTTATGTATTATTGTTTAAGGATGGTTTCTTTTGTAGACTGCCTGATGATAAACCCAAAAACCTCATTTTGAATTTTGTCATAATTAGATAACTTTCCCCCTCGGGAAAGTAGGAATAAGCATAAGAAAAGTGTGGTGAATAATGTTGAGCCGTAAAGAAAACAGAAAACAGCTGTTAAGTAGAGAATCTTAGATCAAAAAGTTGAGGGGTTGTTGGAACTACTTTATTTACCAAAGTAGCCGACTAGAAAGACAGCCTCTTGTAGTCTTCCCCCCGAAAAAAAAAGTTGGACTCACTCACTGTTCAAAAGTTCTTTCTTCTCCGACAGTGTTAGGTTATTAGAAAAAGGATGGACTGTCGGAGATAGCCACAAACAACTTGACCCATCAAAGTACAAATCCCAAAAGAAAAACCTACACTTTTCTACCAAATCACAGCCTTCGTCTTTTCCCACCAGCAGGGGAAATTATGTAGTGAAAAATTTAATAAATTTTGCCTACCTTGGTTTATTGACGTAGGATAAGATTCTTTAGCGAGTATCTTGTACAAGCTCTGAACCAACGTCCCATCCAAAGGACGACGTGCTCAAGTTTTTTTATACCTCCTAGATAAAAACCTAGTTTCGCACCCACAGTCAGTATAATGCCTACTTTGTAAAGAAAATATGATATTTTTTATTAAAGCTTGAACACCAAATAATTATTAAACTTGATTTAAATTTTAAATATTAAAGACTTCCAATATACGAGCGACGCTGTTATCAAGAGCACCAGTTAAGACGACATGAATATTTATAACTTAAATGAAAAGTTGTTAAATTTTAATTTATGATTATTTTTTAATTGAAAATTGAAAAAAAAAAATATATATATTTCAACTGACACATATACATGGATACATAAGGAATCATATGAATGCCCACATGTGTCATTAATAATACGTTAGTTATTGAGGGTCAGCCCGGGCTTTAACTATGAGGTCATAACGCCTATTACCAGGGTGCTCTTTCGTCGCTCTAGTGGACATGAGCCCGAATTTACTATAGGAGTCCTAAATTAAATTGTTTTATTAAACACTGCGTGCTGAAGGTTTTTTCACATCCCAGATAAAATCCTAAGGGCAACGGCCGGTTTCCCCCGGGAGCCGAACCTGCGATCTTGAACTCAGTAAGCAAGCATACTACCTCTGAGCTATCGATCGGCGTTTTGTTAAATAAATTTAAATGTTTAATAAAATTAGTAGGGTTCAATCTTTCCAAAACCTATTTAATATCCTATGGGAACGTTCTGTGCAGTGATCCAGATACGGTGAGAATGTGACAGAGTGGAAGTGTCGAGAACTAGTCGCGAGTGCCATACACCTTTGATTCCTGACACATTTATTCCAGTGATCCAGATACGGTGAGAATGTGAGAGTGGTAGTGTCGAAAACTAATCGCGAGTGCCACTCACCTTCGATACCTGACGCATTTATTCCAGTGATCCAGATACGGTGAGAATGTGAGTGTGGTAGTGTCGAGAACTAATCGCGAGTGCCACTCACCTTCGATACCTGACGCATTTATTCCAGTGATCCAGATACGGTGAGAATGTGAGTGTGGTAGTGTCGAGAACTAGTTGCGAGTGCCGCTCACCTTCGATACCTGACGTATTTATTCTAGTGATCCAACTACGGTGATAATGTGACAGAGTGGAAGTGTCGAGAATTAGTCGCGAGTGCCACTCACCTTCGATACCTAACGCATTTATTCCAGTGATCCAGATACGGTGAGAATGTGACAGAGTGGAAGTGTCGAGAACTAGTCGCGAGTGCCACTCACCTTCAATACCTAACGCATTTATTCCAGTGATCCAGATACGGTGAGAATGTGACAGAGTGGAAGTGTCGAGAACTAGTCGCGAGTGCCATACACCTTTGATTCCTGACACATTTATTCCAGTGATCCAGATACGGTGAGAATGTGAGAGTGGTAGTGTCGAGAACTAATCGCGAGTGCCACTCACCTTCGATACCTGACGCATTTATTCCAGTGATCCAGATACGGTGAGAATGTGAGAGTGGTAGTGTCGAGAACTAGTTGCGAGTGCCGCTCACCTTCGATACCTGACGTATTTATTCTAGTGATCCAACTACGGTGATAATGTGACAGAGTATTTAATATCCTATGGGAACGTTCTGTGCAGTTCCGACCTGTTCATATTTTAAATTAATATGACTTTTTTCCTTACTTCTAAAACTTGAAGTAGTTACTTAAAATTTAAAAAAAGATAACAAAGATGATAATAATTTTTTGAAGATTAAGGTAGATACTTACTCTAAGAGTTATATGATCGCGGGCTCGAATCCTGGTTTGGGCTCTTAGATTGCTTAACTGAGATAAAAAAAAAACCTTGAGCACGCCGTCCTTGGGATGGAAGGTTAAGACCAGTTAAACAATAACAAGAACAGAATAAAAAGAGCTGTTAAATAATAAAATGAATAATAGCGGCAGAGGAGCATTTCACTTTGATTTAATTGGCTATTAATAGAGTAGACAACATGCAGGTGTCATTTAGGGTGTGGTCACAGGCCAACCTCTCAATGATCCAAGTGTATAAAGTTATATAAAGTTTATATAATTTAATCTCCTGGCTGCGAGGCCTGAAGGTAGGTCTGGCTGTTTTTCACTTCTGGGGTTACATTTGGGTCGGTCGGGTTAAATAACGCGAGCTGGAAGCCGATTACAATCTCCATGTAATTAATCTCTCCCAACCGAGGAGGTAATATTTTAAAAGGGCTCTCTCTGTATCTCCCTATCTCCCTTTGCACTACTATCAATTCCACACGGGGGTGTCTCACCCACTAAGACGACATTCTCTGATTGAAGAGTACACATTTTATATTCTCTAACTTTTCCCCCCTCCACATACTAGCAGGTTGCACACTACGTTACTTTAAGAAGGTTAGTAGAGCAAAAAATGTCGACGGTGAATCACCCGCTATGTAGTTCCCCAACACGAATTAATAAATTACGTTTTCGTTCTCCCCCTAAAACTAATAGACCGTTTGGGCGAAAACTCGATATTTGACTTTAATAGTGGCTTCTGAATCTTCATATTAAATTTTGTATCGATACATTCATTACATCGACAGTTATTAAGATATTTCAGTTGAGCCCCTCTTTTTTGCCTCCCTTTCCCTTCGATCAATATTTTTACAATGAGATATAGGATTTTAAATGTGTACAGTTGTTTGTGTATTACATTTTGTGCAAAGTGCATTACGTTGAACCTAATTAAAGTACCTAAACTCACCTATGTGAAATAATTTAAAAACATTTTTTTAAAAATTTTCATGGCAATGCGCAAATTACACAGTTGAAATATATAGAAAACTATTTGAAAAGTGTCGGTCGGGGAGCAGAATAACAGTCTATGTGTCTTAATGACAGGACATGACAAATAGGTGGAGAAAAGGCGACCGAACCTTTGGAAAACAACTTACTACGAGCTCAATATCGAACAGTTAGGCATGAGTTTTGAAAATATCGATGTTTTGCATTCGATGTTACATGTTTTATGAAACTGTTGATTTCTAATTAGGAGAAAATATTATTAGCATAGGTGCCGGCTGTTGTCCATCAGATATAGGCTAAAGTGCCGGTCGTTGCCCATCATTTATTAGCGGAGTTGCCGGCCGTTTCCCACCACATATTTTTCAACATCACAATTTTCCAACATCTGCCGATTCCAAATTGGGCAAAAGGAGGATTAAAGGAGAGGCTTGACACAAAAACTCTAATAACAGCGGTTGTAATGAATGTATCGACACAAAATTTCAAATGTGATTTCAAAAACCCTATAAGGACGCCATTTATCAATTTTCAGCGGAATCTGAAGAAGGAAAAGGGGAATCAGAAGGAGCTCAATTCATTAACAACACTAATTGCCAATGTAATGAATGTATCGAAATGAAATTTCATATTTAAAGTGAGGACATAATCTGGCAAATTTCAGTGTTATCGGCAGAAAGAAAGTGGTTCTGAGGAGGGACTCAACTCAAAAACTCTAATAACTGCCGATGTAATGAATTTATCGATACAAAATTTAGTATGAGGATTTAGGAGCCCCTATATAAGTCAACTGTTGAATATTAGCGCAAATAGCCGACTGGTTTTGGAGAGGGAGCGAAAAATAAATTGATTAATTCGTTCTGAGGAAGTACATTGCCTGACTTTTTTTTTGATTGCACTCAAAAATATCTATATAATCGAAAACGCCGGCTACATATCTGGGAGGTGAACCTCGAGCACGACGTCCGGATACATATCTGGGAGGTGAACCTCGAGCACGACGTCCGGCTACATATCTGGGAGGTGAACCTCGAGCACGACGTCCGGATACAATGTCGTTAATAACTGATGATATATTGCTTATTGAGGGCGCCGGTGGCTCACAAGTAGCGTTCTAGCCTATTGATCTCAAGATCGCGGGTTCGATACCCGACCGAGGGCCTTAGGTTTTTTATCTGGGACCTTGAGCACGCCGTCCGTCATATGTTTGTTTTTTGTATCGATGTTTTTCCTCTCTATCAATCAGACAGGTAGAACTTCGAGTCACTATCTTCCAACTGTTCATATATATTTACAGAGAGCGGCAACTTCCAGAGTGGCTACCGTAGTACAGCTCTGTGTGTTGCTCTGGAAGGAAGCCTTCTATTCATGGCCACAACTACTCTGGCTATTATCTACCCAAACCTTTCCTTTTGTTCATGCCCATTGCACCATTGTAATTATTTCAAATTAGGGCAGTTATCCAATTATCTTGGTTCACTGTTCAACTGCAATTGCAGCATCCACCTAGTTATTATCTCATTTTCGGCAAAATCGATTCGGATAAGGTGATAACAATGATTCAACATTGTGTCAGCTCTTGGGACAATATTCCTAATAAGTGAAACATAAATTCTCTTTTCATTTGCAGGACAGGGAAAGTTCTAATAGGCAAACATTCAATATTGAGGATCAAAATTTCTTTTTGATGAATATATGGATTCAGGTGCGCATAAGTACACCTACTGATTTTCAGTCATTTTGGCCAAAGAGATTAGAGGGGTTTTAAGGCTAAATGGGACGCCGAATGTGCGAGAGACAGAAGATAGAGAAATATATCCTCCTTCTCAAAGCAATAGAAATGATCTTATTTTAGTTTTGAAAAATGGTATGGTTTACATTTTTTTTTTTTGGCCTTATGTACGATGCATATTAGCCATAGCACTATAATGGTGTTTTACCTAATTATTTACGACATCCATGGCCCCGGGAGGAAGTTTTATCCAAGAAATAAAACTCCCTCCCGGACGGGATTCGAACCCGCAAACCAAGGTGAGACCGTGCGGCCAAAGCCTTACGCTCTAGCCCGCACGGCCACCATGGCTCCCATGGTTTACATTTATAAACATAATTAAATGGTTAATCGATTTTTTTTACTGCTAGTTACTTATCCATATTTATATTTTATATGAATTTATAGATGTGCCAGTTATGGCGCAGTTGCATTGAAAAACTGGTCGGAAATAAAATTACTTTTTTTTCTATGAGAAATGCATGCAACTCTTATCGAACTTAAGCCGGTACAAAGAAAAAAAATTGTGATAATTAATGGCTGGATTTTGAGTCGTCATGTTAGTTAGATGAGCTGGATGAATATGTGAAGTGAAGAAAGAGAGCACGCTACAAATCCTAGGTAAATGTGAAGGTTATTCACATCTCCGATATGGAGATTAGTTGAGGAATCACAGTTTCAAAAAAGATCCTGTGCTTCATTCAAGAGGTACGAGAGAAGGTAGTTAATTACTAGCGTGGGACTTTAAATAACATGGGTATGAAACCCACCCCTGCAGTCAGTCAATAGGTGAGCTGGTCCCTTCATGCTTTGTTTGTACACCCGAGAGCTTTATAATTTAGTGTCACACTATCCCCTGGACTCTTCAGTGCCAGTCTCTAGTACGGCTGCACATTGATTACTCGTCTTTCTAGATCCCAAACATGTTGCTATCATTTATTCACAGGTTCTCTAACAATGTGAACAGAGGTCCTGGCTCCGAGCACCGCTGAAGTGGGTTACTCGTGTCTTCAGAATGGAGACTTGCCCCCTCTGGGAGGACCCTCTCAAAGGAACAGGACAGACAAACACTCCGGAGTCTCTGGATCAAATATTCATTCTCTCTCTAGTCAACTTCTGTAACTACACTTCTTTGCTGTACTTCTCTGACCCAGAACTGACCGAACTGTGAGAAGTACTCCGACTCGTCTGTCTGTTGGCGCCTCGTACCTTTCAGATTCAGTACTTTTACTAGCACTTTACTTAAGCAGATTAGTAACGTTACTTGCCCAGTTAGTAACTCAAAGATTTTAGGAATAAAATTAAAATTTTCAATGATTTTGAGAGCAGAGGTTTTTATCCCCTCACCATAAATGGAAATTTCTGATACCTCATGGCCTACGTAAGACCTTTAGAACAATGTTCTAATCAACGTTCAATTCAAAACTCGAAACTCATATTAGCAACACCATTCCTTCCCTCCCTCACTATATAGATGCGTCAAACATCAATGACCCAAGGCGGGAAATTTGATGTGTTACACTTATCATTTTATACGTTAACCTCAAAAGTCAAAAAAAAAAAAGTCAAGTTAAAGAGCGATTTAATATTGTCTACCTTTCAAAAGTGGGAAATAACGCACAGTTTATTTTGAACTGCGCTAGTAAGGAAGCAATTTATGAAATTTCATGAATATCCGATCAACCATTAAAGAGATAGCATTCGTTTTATATTTTGCTGCCCCCCTCGTTCAAATATTTGGGACTTCACATAGCCTATGATGCCACATATGAGAATTCATCAAAATTGGTTCTGCAGGCAGTGTTATCACCAACTTGTAACAAATACGCGCACAGACAACACTTGAGATTTATATACAAAGATAAAAACTGCTATTGAAGGCTATCTCCGATAGAGATAGGTGTATGCTGTCTCCGACTTTTTTATGTATATTTTTTTATTGCCAACAATTTCTCCATACATCATTTTGATATATCTTTAACGGTTTAGGCAGCGTATGCAATAAATTGCACTAGGACTTGCATAACTTTTACAATGACTGCTCAGTTCTCTTTTGATTAAGTGTCAAGATCAAAGCCCGAAAAAAATACTTCCCAACAGTAAAAGGATTATCCAAATCGGTTAAGTACTTTTAAATATTACTTCAAATACACAAATAAATTATCTCTTTTTATATATGTATTAGCATATATTATGTTAGGATAACTAAACATTGTTTTATTATTTTTTTATTTTATCATGCTTATTTACAGTAGATACAAACAATGAGTAAATTTGTTGACAATATTGAGGTAAAGTGAAATAATAAATGGCAGTATATTTAATAATAACTAAGTATAAAAAACATTATTTTAAAAAAAAATCACTCTCCAAAACGGCTTCAAGGAATTTTGTAATTTTGTTACAGAATGAAGAGGAAGACAATATATACATATTTATTTGTTTTGAAATCAATTTGTGGGTAATAATTAAATATATATTACAAAAAAAAATCAAAAATATTAAATTAATAATTAAAAAAAAAAAAACCGACAATAAATAAACCTTTAGAAGGGGGGGGGGGGGGGGGGCTGAAGGGCTTAAGGGGGAGGGGCTTGGCCTTATAAACATTTGAGCTCACACTCCAAGTCTCCAGCTGTAATAGAGGCCGAGATCCATACACAGGCTCTGATGAAACCTGAACATCTTGGAAACGGCATACCCGATTAAAAGAATAATATAATCACAATAAAGAATCGTTTTTCATATCCAAAATCGTTATTTGATACAAAGCTTTCATTTTTATATTTTGGGCAGAGTTCCTCCACACCTTAAAAGTCAGTCCAATGTACGTTATTGTTTTATTTATTCATTTATATATATTTTTTTATTTAGACATTTTTATACATTCATTTATAGTTGACTAATATATATATATTATTTTTCATATATTGTTATAGTTACATTGTTTTCTATATCTCGCCACATTGGGACATGATAATGGGACGTAAGAACGTCCCGTAACATCGTTGGGGGATAAAGACACATCCGAAGAGTTTTTTTTGAAAAATAGTTATCTTAATTTGTATTAAATTGAAAAATGTGTCTACTTATTATAAATGTATCTTGTATTATTATTATTATGGATTTCCAACAAACATGGCTAAGAACCATCTCGCAAATACCAGAAAACAGAAAAGCTTTGAAATCGGTTCAGACATCTTGGAGCTACGATGCCACACACACACACAAACACAGACAAAGGCTTCAAACTTATAATATCCCTCCTTTTGCGTCGGGGGTTAATATTAAAATTTTCCATTGATAATCCAGTGAAACGTTTTCCCGTTTATTTACGGTTCTACCTGTAAAGAAAATTGCCTACTTTTCCCAGTCGAATCTTCAAATGAAATATTAATTTCGATGTCTGTCTGAGTAATGCCACTTGCAGCTTCACTTATTCGAGATCTGATTAATTAACTAATTTAATTATTTATGATCCAATGAGAAGGATTATGGAGGAGGATCTCTTCTCGTACTGGAGAATTATTCGCCCAGAAATAGCGGAGTCAAACCCCCCTACCCTTTACCTCCAGACTTTAGATTTTCCGGAAAATAAATAAATGTGGTCCTTCTGAGGTTTTGAATTTAAATACAAAATTTCATGTCCATACACCATCAATTGGGAATTATTGATAAAAGTTGGGGGAATTATTGATAAAAGTTGGCAAAACCTTAGCAGGAATGGATCCAAATAAGACAAAATGATTTTGACCTTACAAAATATTTTAGAGTCGAGGAAAAAAAAAAGTACCTATCGATAGTAAAAAAAACAAAACAGATAACACCTAGAAATCAATTTGAAGCGATTAAGACAATTTTCCTAGTGTCTGGTTGAAATGCGATGCGGAGCCACGTTCCAGGACCGTCCAGGGGGTACCCTATAATCTGGGATGTTTTCCCTTCACTTCCCATCGACAGGACAAGATTACAGCCTACAGGCCCAGGCTACAGGTTGGGAATATCTTCTCAACACTTATGTCTTCACCTTCTGGCGACAACACTTCAACACTCATTACTGATGGTCTGTTGAAGTCTTCTGGAGATGAGATTCTTAACCAGTGGCGGATCTACGGTTTAAGCATCAGGACAACAGTGCCGATGGGTGCATATGAAGCATCACTTTACACAGACGGTGTTTATAAGTGTTTTCACTGTATAAGTATTTTTAGGTTAATTTTAAAACGATATTATGAGTATAAAACATCGACGGTGAATCACCAGAAATGTACTTCCCCAGAAAGAATTAATTAACTTTTCGCTCCCCCTCCAAAACCATTCGACTGCTTGCGATAATGTTCAATAGGTAGTTGATTTACGTAGGAGCTCCTAAATTCTCATACTAAATTTTGTGTCGATAAATTCATTACATCAGCATTGAGGGTTTTTGCGTTGACTTCTCTATCCTTCAGCCGATATCGCGAAATTTGACAGGTTATATCCTCATTGGGTTTTAACTTCAAATATGAAATTTCATAACGATATAATCATTACATCGGCCGCTATTGAGCTTTTTAAGTTGATCCCTCTCTTATAACCCCCTTCCCATCTGCAGATTCCGCTGAAAATTAATAAGTGTCATCCTTATGGGGTTTTAAATTCACATATGAAATTTTGTATCGATACATTTATTATATCTGCAGTTATTAGAGTTTTTGAGTTAAGCCACTTCCCTAATCCCCTCTTCCTTTTGTTCGATTTGGCTCAATATCGATTAGTGTTGTTCTAATGGGGTTCTGGTCACACCATATATAATTTCGTATCGATACATTCATTCTATCGGCAGTTATCTTGTTATGTAATAGGCAGCTCATTTGTTACCTTGTAGTAACCGTTGGAATCACTGTCGAAACGAAACAAGATACGCGTTTATCTCTTGCTAACGACGACGTCTATGTTTTTTAAAATAACAATCCCTTCAGTTTCATTTATGTGTTGTAAAGTTCATCTCATATACAAGAACATATAAAATAATACAAATGTCTACTATTATAAATATAATTTAAGTATCTTTACAAGTGCCGCCCCAGATTCGGCCGCCCCCACATCAGCGGTTGCCTAGTTCGCCTCCATAGTCACGCTGAATGTTTAACCGGAGCCTGTCCCTTCGAACACCTATTTCTGTTCCTGATGTAACGACATTTGTGTCATGTCGAATAGCTAACTAACCTTTCAAGCCGTCTAGCTCTAGTCTGGTCTGCATAATGCCTACATGCACTTAGTGTATGCACCCAACGATATTGAGAGTGGTCTCCTAGTACTCTAAAACCTACCTGATTTGAACATTATAACAGTTCTTTTGTAGGTACGCTCTCAATGCTCACATTTTTATTCTGTTAGTCTATATCTATTAGCTTCCTGGAGGGCGCCAGTGGTATGCGTGCTTGCTTAGTGGTTACAGTTTCAAAATACGGCCGAGGCCCTTAGTTTATTTTATCTGGGAGGTAAAATAAAAGTGCCGAGCCTGTTCAGGACTACCATAGTAGAGTTGGGCTCATGTCCACCAGAGTGACGAAAGAGCTCTCTGGTAGTAGGCGATATGACCTTGTATTTAAACCCCTGGCATGAATCATAATAACTAACTCTATTAGCTTCCAATGCTCTTATCCCTTCCTTGGAAACGCTCGACTTCCTCCTCACCTGGTCTCCTGGATCTGAAGGTACCATGCCCTTCATGTGGGACCTAGTCTTCCCTTTTTTTTTTTGATGATGCTCACCCTTATGGAAATTCTTTCCTTTTGGCTGTTAGAAGGCGGGGGAGTGCAGCCCATTTTTATTTTGGCATCACAAGGACTGCCTACATTACCGGGGTTATTTACAAACATCCCAGAGAGAGAGTTTTATTTTATGAAATAGAATCCTACCCCCTGGATTCGAACCCAATCCCGTGGTGGGTCCATGCAACCGAAGTCCACACCACCCCAAACAGACGTACCAGTCTTCTTAGCAAATCCATGGACTAATCTTTCTGTATGATCGTATCTCTTCCGAAGTCTGGACGTCTGAAGATATCCCGGACATACTCCCCTTTAGTGATCTTCTCCTCACCCTACATCCTATTATAACCACATCTAATATCATCTACTGATACCAACTCCATGTTACTGTTCAACGAATAATACGATCTCCCCGTCTTTGCTTTTTAAAATAAGTCCTTTATTAAGCAGGGAATTAAACGAAAGACCACCAAACATTTTTCAAATTTAACTCTTTTTTACTTTCCAATGATTACAAAACTTTCCCAAAATAAAATTAACAATTATTAATTTTTATTTTTTTCTGTAAGTTTAAAAATTAAGAATAATATAACTTAATGTATTGCTTGTAAGATAGATAGATATATATTTTTTCTTCTACTTTTTCTTTCTTTTTTTTTTTTATTCATTTTTTTCTTTTGTGTTATAGTTACTACAATTTTACTATTTTCCCTTATCAAAGGTCATATTTTGTTTTATATAATTTTTGAATTGTTTCTTTATCCTGGTTGCTTGCACTATTCATATTAAAGAGCATGTCCATATTTATTATTTCAATATTATTGGTATCTGTTTATTTAATTACTATATTGCTTATTTGTTACAATTCTTTATATAGATATTTTTTCTTCTATTTTATATAACTATAAGAATATGCATTTTGTAAAAAAAGAAAAAAACACTCATTACCATAAAGTTTGTTATCTTTAGTGCAATAAAAAGTTACGTGTATATGTATATTACATATTTTGTGTATATGCAAGAAAGTTGCATGGAGCAAGTTCTGTCTTTTCTTCCTCAGAGGAAGTTTCTTCCTCAACATCGAATTTCTCACTCTAATCGGTGATAAATTCGATGTTGAGTTTGCACCGGAATTTCATGTTCGAAGACACCTCCTCATTGGAGAAAATCACCGGCAATGTACTTCCCTGACATAACTTAATCAGTTAAGTGTTTATTTACAAAACTAATCGACCGTCTTGGTTAAAAATTAATTCTTAACATACAATACTTAACAACACGCTCTCATACTATATGTATACAGCCTAAGTACATTTTATAAGACACCGCTTATACTTTGTGCCTAATGAATATACAATGAATGCATGAATACATATTATGTACAACCGTCCTGAAACCTATTTTTTTAGACGTTTGCTTGATTTACGAAAAAACGGTAATTTCTATCGAAAATGTGTATCTTAAGAAGAATGTTCCTCATTAAATTGCCGATAAACGACATATCGACAGTTGGGGCGCTAGAACCCCACAAACAAAGTTATAGTGTCTCAAAAACGAATATATTTAAATTAAAACGCATAGCAACGAATTAAAACAAATCTTTTTATTATTGATAGTTTTTTTTTGTTTTTTAAATAATGAAAAAATATATATATTTGTAATGGGAACATAACAAGATTCTTTTATACCAACCACCGATATACACTCTGTTCCTACCCTCCCCTCACTATTGGCATTACTGGGTGAACGTCGCTCTCAGAACTAAACTGTACAATGAAACAAACAAAACTGCTGACTTTCATATTCCCAGTAATGTCAGTATGAAATTAATATAAAAACATTTAGAGAAGGGAGAGAGATCGGTACAAAGATGGTTGGTATATTTTACATTCGATCGGTGAAAATCCGGTCAGGTTCTTATGATCTCTCCTGAGGGAGTCTGTACATACATAATTGAAATGTTATGTTCAAGTTAAATTTCCCACGTACGTTTCTGGTCTCGCCCCGCCATATCCATTCTACGGTGTATATTAGGCGTTATTCCAGATCTTGATTACATCAAAAACTGAATATTAAAAAAAAATAAGTATATAAAAAAGTTAAAACTACTCTCTGCGCTTCAAGGCGTGTAATTTGAAGAGGAATGAAATAATGATAGTAAATAAATATAAAAAAAATTTGCTGACTAGGTATTATGAAAGGAAGATTGTGATAGAGATGGGCAAGCGTCCAGTTGATAGTTGGCAGAACTGTTATCTTGGGATAATAACAGGTAATCCGCGAGAGGTTATCGCAGGAACAACTGTGATTCTGGCGGGAAGTATTATCATTTTGGCGGCTCAATCCTTCCTCGAATCTTCAATATACAAATCAATGAACTGACTCGCATCGCAGAATCATTTTGTTTCTTTTTCTTACAGCCCTAAAATATAACTAGGATACTGCTGATTTAAGTCACAGCATGATAGCTATTACTTTCTCAGTGGAATATAATTGATTTATGGTTTCAAAAAAAAATTACCAATGCGATCATTCCACACTAAAATCAACATTAATGCATTTTTCAAAATATTTTATTTTATTGTACATATAGAAAGCATAACTATGCAGGAGATTGAATTATGAAGAAATTCTTCTTATTTTATTTTATATTATATAAAATATTTATTTAGAAGGCGCCGGTAGCTCAGTGGTATGCGTGCTTGATTACTATGCTCAAGATCGCGGGTTCGAAACCCGGTCGAGGCCTTTACTTTATTTTAACTGGGAAGTAAATAAAACTTAGGCACGCCGTCCTTTGGATAGGACGTTAAGCGATAGTCTGGAGTGTCTGTACTGACTGTAAGTCAAGTACTCGTTAAAGACCCTAGGTGAACAAAATTTTGAGTAGGCAAAAATCAGGACTGCCATAGTAGTGTCGGGCTCCTGTATTAAGCGATATAACCTTGTAGTTAAAGACCGGGCATAAATCATAATAACTAACTATATTTACTTAATTTAATATCAGTTTTACATACACTTGAGAATAGGGTGTTAGGGACGTAAGTCTCACATATAGTACAACTTTACTTTGATTAAATGTTAATTACAGTCAGTTGTTCTTTTTTCTCCAAATTTATCATTTCACATTCATTTTAACATAATTTTGAGCACTGTTCGAATACTTTTTGCACTGACTGTACATTCTCAGAAATTATTTCTCTAAACTGGAAGGAGCCTGGATGTGAAATATATAACGAAAAATGTTAAATATTCATTTAAAATATCTTATCTATTAAACTAAAATATAGTTACTTTTTTTTTTTTTTTTTTTTTTTTTTTTTTTTTTTTTTTTTTTTTTTTTTTTTTTTTTTTTTTTTTTGCATTGGAGGGGGAAATGCTGTGACGCACATCCAGGGAAGGTAGCCCTGGATAGTGTGGGACTCGAGACGGTTCACCATCACCATACCCACTAAAACCCCCTCCTTGCCGATCCTGATTCCCTTCCGCGGAACTGACGGTCTGTCATTACTTCGCGGAAGGGAGGAAGGGTGGCTGGTAACGCCCCTTCTTCTGTTTTATTACCGCTACTGTTCCTTGTCAGCCCTCTCCTGAAGGGCCAACCCGCCCATGATGAGCGCTGCAAAATCGCAGCCTTCATCCCACGACTCCTGGGAGCGCAGCATAACGTCCACGTAACTGGTAGCAGTCAGTGGGGCGCCCATGCTGCACTCCAGATTTTTCCTTCCCTCCTCAAATCTGGGGCATTTGAGGAGGACATGCTCCGCCGACTCCGTCTCACCAAGGCACGCGGGGCAGTCTGGTGTTGTTGCTGCCCCGATTTTGTGGAGGTACCCCCGGAACCCACCGTGTCCCGTGAGTACCTGGGTGAGGTGGTAATTCACCTCCCCATGCTTTCTGGTGAGCCAAGGCTCGACTCGAGGGATGAGCCGATGGGTCCACCGTCCCTTTGTGGACTTGTCCCATTCTTCCTGCCACTCCCTAATTGTCCTGGCCCTCTCTGGCTCTGCTGGACCAGGGCTGGCCCCTCGTCCTGATAGAAGACCCGGTTTCCCCTGTGGTCGAAGCGCTGCACCACCTCTTCCACCTGAACCTGGTCTTGTTTCCTTTTGAAGTGTCGCGTACGTTCCCGTGCCAAGAGGTCAATGGGGGGCAGCCCAGCAATTACATAGGCAGCGTCGCCAGAAACTGTTCGGTAGGCGCATGCGACTCTCAGTGCGCTTCGCCTGTGAGCGGGGGCGATCAGCCTCAGGTATGAGGGAATCCTCGTTGCATCTGCCCATGTCGGGGCCCCGTGCAGAAGGATGGATGTGCTGACTCCTGCCAGCAGTCTTCTCCTGCTCTGCCTAGGGCCACCGACGTTGGGCAGAATTCTCGAAATCGCCGCCGATGTCCTGGCGGCCTTCGCTCCCACGTATTTGAGGTGCTCCCTAAAAGTGAGCCTCTGATCCAGCATTACTCCCAGGTACCTGATTGCCGGTTGGGTCTCGATAGTATAACCCTGGAAGGTCAGTGACATGTTGGTTCTGGCCTTCCTCCCGGTGAAGAGTACTGCATCCGTCTTGTGGATGGCCAGGGAAAGGCCCACAGAGCTCATCCAATGGTGTATCCGCTCCATGGCAGCCTGGAATTTGCGTTCCAGGTTTTCCAGATCATCAGCCACTATGACGATCCCTACATCGTCAGCATACGCCACCAAGGTAAGGTCTTCTGGCATTGGCAGGCTCAGCAAGCCATTGTACAGGATGTTCCACAGTGTGGGGCCAAGGACTGACCCTTGTGGAACTCCTGTAGTGACCTTGAATTCCCTGGTTCCGTCAGTGGTGTCCGCGAACAGCATCCTCTCGCTTAGGTAGTTCCTGATGATCTTCATCAGATACCTGGGGATCTTGAAGTCCCGTAAGAGGCTCTCCCAGATCTTGTCCCACCGAGCCGAGTTGAACGCATTGCTGATGTCCAACGTGACCATAAGGCAGTGCTTCCGGCTCCTTAGCGTCCCGGTTATTGCTGCACACACCAGATTCTTCACCTCTTCCACTGCATCTGTTGTTGACCTCCCTGGTCGAAACCCATACTGATTGTCGGTTAGGCCAGCCTCCATATGCTCGCGCAACCTCTCGTGGATGATGCCTTCCAGCACCTTCCCCGCTGTATCAAGGAGGCAGAGGGGTCTGTATGCCGAAGGATCACCTAGGGGCTTTCCCGGCTTCGGGATCAGGACAAGACGTTGCCTTTTCCATCGACCAGGGAAAACCCCCGCTCTCAAACACTTATCGTACACGTCAGCGAAGACCATTGGCCTGGCCTTCATTGCTGCTTTCAGGGCTCGGTTTGGGATTTTATCCAGCCCGGGTGCCTTGTTGGCACCGACGTGTCGACAGGCTCTTTCAATTTCCTCTCTTGTGACAGGGGGGATGTCGTTTGGCCCGCCTTCATCCATCTCTAATGTTGCCACGCCGCTGCAGGGGAAGAGGCATTCCACGATGTTCTGGACCTCCCCTGGCTCCATCTTTGGCTGGCTCTTGTGGAGCTTCTTGGTCACGATCTTGTAAGCCCTACCCCATGGGTCTGCGTTCAACTCGGCACACAGCTCCGTCCAGCAGGTTCTCTTGCTCTTCTGAATCTCCTTGCGCAGGTTTCGCCTGGCCTCGGCGAACTTTTGCCGGAGCACTTCCGCGCTACCCCCATTCCTTTTCCTTGCCCTTTGGTACTGGCGCCTGACGGAGTGGCATTCATTGCGTAGAGCTGCGATGGTGTCACTCCACCAATATGCCGGTGGGCCCCTGATGCAACCCTTGCTGACTCGCATGGTGACGTCGCACGCACGGGAGACCCAGAGCATGACGGCCTCTACCTGCTCGGCGGCACTCCCTGCGCCGGCGCTGTTAGTCTCAGGCGGCCATAGCTCCAGTGCCTGATTGAAGGTGTCCATCTGGAAGTCCCTAACGTTCCAGTGGGGTGAGCCTAACCCTCTGTCTCCTCTTCGAGTGAGTCTCTTGACAGGGTACACCTCGAACAGGATCGCCTGATGGTCGCTGGCGGTGTACCCCTGACCCACTCTCTAGCCCCCACCTCCCTTGTACAGGGTAGGGGAGACGAAGGTAAGGTCCACGATGGACCCCGTACCTATCCCCGTGAACGTCGGGACATTTCCCACATTCAGCAGCACCAAGTCCAATAAGGCGAAAGCCTCCAAGAGAGCCTTCCCTCTTGGGTTGGTGCCCCTGCTGCCCCACTCGACCGCCCAGGCATTGAAATCGCCTGCTATAACTAGGGGCTTGAGCGTGCGCGCCTCCCTCACCAGTTCCAAGAGTCCCGCCTCAAAGAGGTCTAGGGGCTCATTTGGTGAGAAGTAGCAGCTGAAGAAGTGTACTCCGGCTATCTCTCCGTGGACGTAGCCCTTGCCACGCCTGCAGGGTGTCGCCCCGAATGACATAGTCCCGCAAGCCCATAGCGCTGCCTTGCCGGTGGGATCCGATCTCCACCGGCTGTCATCCCTCAGGTCGCGGTTTTGTTCACAGATAAGGGCTACGTCCTTACCTGCTTCACGAATTTCCTGCGCAAGGAGATCTTGCGCCACCCCGCATCTATTGAGATTAAGCTGAATCCCCTTCATACTCTGAGCGAGGATGCAGCTCCTCCCTGCTCAACTTCCATATTGCCCTCCGGGGATTCCTCCGGCTTTCGATCTTGTGGCTGCTGAGAGCCTTCCTCGCGGAGCTTACAGCCATAGTTACTTATCCATATTTATATTTTATATATACGAGCATTCTATATGTTCATTATTAATAAATGTGCCACCGATGATGAGACAGTTGCGTTGAAACCCAATTCCGGTCGGAAATAAAACAGTGGGAAGGGAGCGTCTTTATGCCTATAACATGTACTACATGCAACCTCAAACAAGACCAAAGAACGAGCAACGATTTAATCAGTGTGTCCATCAGTTGTACCAACATTAAACAAAAGGCTTGCGGATGCGGGGGGGGATGTGAGCTTTACAAAGCTCTAGGAGCTTGGAGCTTTTCTGCCTTTCTGCCCTCCACCGTTCCTATTTACAGCCAGTACAGAAAGGAACCTCCAGGGACAGATAAGATAAGAGAGATACTAAAGCCGCAGAACCAAGCCAGCCTAATCACGAAGCAATCCTCAAATAAAACAAGACTCCAACAAATTCTATGCTCTATCTCTCTTCCTTTATTTCTAATGTTTTTCACCACTCCGTACTAGACCAAGTCAGTGGAAAATTCTGGTCTAAAGGGGGTCTGAATCCCCTCTTCAAGAGTATCCAAGGCAGTGCCGGATTAAGCAATAGGCCCACTAGGCGGCAAATTTGAAACATTATATTTTTCAAATTTTCATACAATAATTGAAAAAACTATTATTAACTTGGAAATTGTATATTTATCAATAGAGCCCGGATCCCGTGCAATTGCATTTTTTTTTTCGCTTGCTTGAAATCATTAATTTTTTTTTTGTTTTCCCCATTAAGGCATCCTGGTTAATATAGATGAATTTTATTTTGCACGAAATTGGACCTTTTAAAATGTTTGGCAAAATTGCACTTTTTAGGTTTTTACTACTCAAAATTGCATATATTTTCGTAATTAGACATTTTATTTATAAGTAGGTGTTGTGTATTGAGGAGGCACAGAGAGAGGTTTCAATTGGGTTACCTTCTTTTGTAGACCATGTCATCTAGTTTTGTTAAGTGTGTTAAGTTAAGTTTAGTGAGCAATGTAATCTTTATAAATATAATGAAAGGATATAAATGAATAAGGATATAATATTGGCGACGAAAATAAAAAAAAGTTTTATACATTTTTGTCTTTATTATAATATAATATTATAATTATTATCAGAATTCGATCCTAATTTTGGGAATTGGGAAGAATATATAGAAAGATTTGAATTTTATCTGGAAGCTAATAATATGAGATGAGTCAAAAAAATGTGCACTAGTTAATGGCGGTAGGTGATAAAACCTATTAAATTATAAAGGCTTTATGTTCACCTTCTACACCTAAAGAAGTTGAGTATAAAAATATTATTTCCTTCTGTAAAAAACATTTTACTAAATCTGTTTAATGAGTTACTAGGTCGTGTCAAGTTTTATATAAGAGACCAGCTAACCGGCGAATCAATACAAGATTTTGTTCGAGCTCAAACAAAGTTGGCCCAGGACTGCAATTTTGGAAACTATACTGATTGTCTACCACTTGAAGTAATGCTGGGACAGATTTGTTGCAGGAGTTAGGCGATGAAGAATTGCAAAGGTTTTTATGTCGCAGACATGAGGAATTAATATCAGAAACAAATAAGGTAGGACTATGTTTTGAAAAAGCTTTAACTATTGCATGCAGCATTGAATCTACTGAGCACCAACAGAAATTATTAAAAAATAGTAATTCAGTTGATAAAGTGACTTCTCATAAAGGAAATAAAGTATTTAATACCAACAAGCAATTGCTTACGTGTTTTTGCTGTGGTAAAGAAAATCATTTTGAAAATGATTGTTATTTTAATGATCATAAATGCAAAAAGTGTTTAAAACAACAAAACTAATAACTTCAAATCTTCTTTTAAAAACATTAATACAAACCTAGTTGAAAATGTTGATTCTTTTATAACAATTCTTTAGAAGATAAAGATCAATATGTCTTTCACATAATAAAAAGTAAGAATAACAACGAATTCTTAACTCATGTAAAAGTTAACTCTGAAATAATTGAATTTGAAGTAGATAATGGTGCTCACTCAAAATAAATTAATAAACTTTGGCCAGATGGAAATCCCGGATCGGTGATGAATAATACAAAATGGTTGGCCTATGATAAAATACCTTTATATGTTCTAGGAAATGTACATGTGAATGTCAAGTAATAACAATTTAAGGATCACTTCCATTAGCCATCGTGAATGAAGAAGATGGACCAAACTTATTAGGAAGAAATTGGTTTGTACCCCTTGGTATATCAGTTATAGGCATTCATAAACTTGAAGAAGATAATTCAAGGTAAGCATCTATTTTAAAACAGTTTCCAAATATTCTCAGAGACAATTTAATTGATGGACATTATGGTTCACCCATTCATATTGAATTAAAATTCTATCGGGAGTTGTGTTCACAGATAAACAAACACAAATGAGACAGACATAAATATATACTTCGTGGAGCTGAGGAATTTAGAAAAACATTGTCAATGAAACACCTATAATGCACTTCTTCAGTCACCTAAAGTGCACTTCCTCAATCACCTACAATGCACTTCCTCAATTAATCGCGCGAATTAATCAACTAATTGTTTACTCTCCCCCCTTCGAAAATCAATATCTCCGTCCTCTGGCCTCCTCGTTACCTTGAACCGACTGAAAATTAGGAAGCATGTTTGCCTATAAAATCTAGATTATATTTAATTTGAATTCAGAAACGCGGGTTCGAAACCCAGCCGAGGTCCTTAGATTTTTTTATCTGGGAGGTCAAAAAACCTTGAGCAGCCGTCCCTCAGTTAGGACGATAAGCAATGATGGTACGAGCGTGAACGATGTCAGGTATTCGTTATAGAACCCTATCCCAAGTGAATAAACATGGTTAGGGAAAATTTATGATTCCCGCATTCGAGTTGGGCTTATGTCCACCTGAGCGACGAAAGAGCGCTCTTTCTTCGCTCTGGTAGTAGGCGATATAACCATGTAGTTAAAGCCCGGGCATGAGTCACAATAACTAACTAATCCACACACACACAGACTTTTGTTTTTTATTTTTCATTTTCGGAATCAAAACGTCGGAAAACACTGAATTCCGTTCAAAAGTTAACATCAATTTCTGAACTATAACACAACTTCCCCTATACTTCGTATAATGTAGAAGTAAAATAAATTCTCTCTTGAACGCCCACCACCACATTCCTTCTCTAACTCTAACTTCCCTTTCGCCTCTCCATCCTTCAAGTTTTTCAACTACTTTTTTATATTCTTGATGTAATTAAAAGCCTCTTTTCACTTTAGTTTATGAAGTTTTCTATTTTATGGTTCAAGTTATGAAGTGAGGTACTTGATGTGAAATCTGATGCACTATAACAGGCTAAAATAAAAGCATGTAATCAAATTTCATTAAATTAAGAATTTCACTACTTATTAAAGAACAAGAAGCCAGAGCTGACGTTCAAGATCAAGCCTCGAGGCTTCCGAGTAAATGTTTTGATGAAATGTTCAGTACCGTTATTGTGTGGGAGAGGTTCTTAGTACGAAACATCACTTATCATGTTGAGATGGGACTTAAACTGTCTAATTGTGATTACACAGAACACAACATGTCTTATCAGGCTATAAAGAGAATATAAGTCGAATCTTGACTAAATGTATGTCGAAATGCGACTAAATGTGTCTAACTCTGACGTAATTGAATGTATTTCTTAATAGAAACAATGGTTCATGACTAAAATATTCCGAGGAATAGAGGATAGACAAAGACGGAGTGAGGATGTGAGGGACCTCTTAGAGAATTTGTCAGGGGCTCTTATTTTCAAAACCAAAGCTATAGGTGAATCAAAGGCAACCTAAGAATTAATCTATTAAGTTTTCGCTCTCCCTCTAGAACCAATGGACCAGTTTGGCTAAAAATGCATAGTTGACAAACAGAGACTTCTGAATCTTCATATTAACTTTCATGAAAATACATCCCATAAAGTTATTAAAGATTTTGTCTTATGACCCCCATTCCCACCTTCTCTATGGCCGATTTAGTGAAAACCGATAGGTATCGTTCCGCACAAAGCGTTTAGAGGACTTAAACAAAATGGCACTTGTTTTCTAGTCTCACTGACTCATTGTCACTGCTGCTACTAAGGAGGTCTCTAAGTCATTCGCTCTTAAGGCGTCGGAAAGTGTGGTAGAATGAAGGACATGGACTAAAAGATTACAGTGGGAACTACTTTCTCTTGTTGGAAACATATTGAGGAGCATTGGCTATTTTACGAAGGATTTAGGATTGAAGGAATTCGATGCGCTGCAGATTGGAAACCCCGAAGTTCAAGACCGTAAGTTCACAACGATTTCAACACTGCACGGTATATAAGTCGTTTTATTTTCAAAGTTAATTTTCATCTTTTTGTTTAGTAGTCTTAATAACAGTTTGTGGCGTCTGTTCATTTCTTGCCTTTTCAGTATCGTGTGGTGGTTCCATGTTAGTCGCTTGTCAAGTGGAAGACATCGTTTTTTGGAGGGATGGGATTATTGTTGAGATTATTGTTATAATTTTGGGCGTAGCTAAGGAAGTAAAACAAATATTATTTTGAACTTGAATTGACTGCCGGCGGAATGCAGTAAAAAAATAGTTAACCTAAAAAATAACTATTGTAAATAATTTTTTAATAACAACCAAAATGTCCTCTCTGCCAGGAACCACTATATGTTCTGCACATATTGGAAACTTGCATAGCACTCAAGCCCTATAGAGACAGAGAAGGATTGACTCATGATTCTTCAGGAGTTTTGAAAATTGGTTCTCCATATACGATGCATTTACTGCAATTCTTGCGGAATATCGATTTATATAATAAAATATAATAGGAGGTGGGTACTCTCGCCTTTCTGCTGCTCTAGAAGTGACGGGGAAAGAACCCCGATGTAAAGGAGTACGGGGCGGTACCTCTCAGAGCAGTCAGGAGAGATAGCCGCACTGATGGTGCCCCCATCGAGCGAATATCCAAGTTGTGCAGGCGCTAATGACCCCAGTTGTCGATGCGCCAAAGTTAAAAAAAAAAAAATAACATTTAACACCGATATAGAAGATTGGGTTGGCATATTGGTCGATCTCCTCAGGCGCCTTCTTACGTCTGCCCTGTGCACGGGTGTGTTAATATAATAAAATAACGATTTGAGGCGCCAATATTTCAAAACGTCTCGGGCTCTTCTATAATAAGTAGCCTCAGAGACTTCTGAGAGGAGTTAAGAATTTTATCTGAGCTTGTTTTAACAATGCCTCCCTTGAGAACTTTCAGAACCATCTGAACATTGGCCCCTTTTGAAAATTAATAGATGTCCAGATTGGTAAATGATTAGTTAGATTTTAATTAAATAAAAGTGGTAATTGGGCAGTGGAAGCCGTGGGTATTTGGGGAGAAACCCACGTCGAGTTATCTGCAGTGATAGATGACCGCCTGAGAAGCATATGGCCCACCCTCCAGGGAAAAACGAATTTCATTCCCGTGTTCGATCAATGAGGGGGGGGGGGGGGGCTATCTTAATTATGGCTAATGACTCGCTATCTGTTACCATTAGCTCCACCCCTCCAGCCTATATTGTATGGGGTTTGTACCAGACGATCCCACGTCACCCCCACAGCCTCTAATTGGATCTAACTCTCTCAATGGAGTCTTTATTGGAGTTCATCACGCAAAGACATATCCTAGAGAAAAAGTCGTCGGTGAATCACCGGTAAACTACTTCCCCAGAACGAATTAATCAATTAACTTTTCGATATTTATTATTTTTGCAGAGAGATTGTGAAACACTTAATAAATTATAAAGAAAACAAGAATGTTTTTTAAATATTGTCTATTTCACAAGATATAACTGCCGATGTAATGAATGTATCGACATGATATTTCATATTTAATCATAACCCTATATAGGACATAGCCTGTAAAATTTCAGAAATATTGACAAAGTTAGGGGGGGTTCAGAGAAGGGGGCTCAACTCAAAAACCCTAATAACTACTGATGTATAATGAATTTATCGACACAAACAGATATATCTTGTGAAATATAGACAATATTTAAAAAACATTTGTGTTTTCTTTATAATTTAATTAACTTTTCGTTAGGGCTCCTAAATCCTCATACCTACTAAATTTTGTGTCGATAAATTCATTATACATCAGTAGTTACCGTAGAATCTCTTTAAGTCGAACCTCGATAAGTTGAAAATCTCCAAAACTCGAAAAAAAGTTTTGTTCCTTTCCCTTCAAGCACCAAACCTCCATTACTCGAAATCTCAACCCTCTATTAGTCGAAATAATCAGTGAGTGCCTACAAGCCAATTGGGGGACATATTTTCTCTCTAAAACTCGAAAAAATAAATTGGACCTCTGTATCTCGAACATAGCAATGTTTTATTTTACAACCTTTACAATTCGATTATTTGAAAGTTATTACCTCTATAGCTCGAAGAAAAATAAGTTACCGACTTTAAGAATTTGCCGACAATATACACCATTGTTTCTTAGAAAACAATTTAGGAGTATACAATAAATAGGATTACCAATTATCTAAAGCAAAAAAAAATTACTGACTTTTTTTAATACCTATATATACTACGTATTTTTTATTTTAAGGATGTTTTGAAATAACGTTGATTTATAATGAATATAAATATGTTTGTTACCTCTGTAACTTGAATTTTTATTTATTGCACCTCTCTAACTCAAAATTAGTTAGAATGAATTTTAACCTCTACAAGTCGAATCAAACCGCCTAAGTCGAAAACTCTATAACTCGAATTTTTTGTCGTCTTCCTTGATATTTGACTTATAGAGGTTCTACTGTATTAGGGTTTTTGAGTTGAGCCCCCTCCTCTGAACCCCCCCTAACTTTGTCAATATTTCTGAAATTTTACAGGCTATATCTATATAGGGTTTTGACTAAAGCTGTCTAAAGTTTTGACTAAATATGAAATTTCATGTCGATACATTCATTAAATCAGCAGTTTTTGGGGGTTCTGAGCCCTCCCTCTGATCCCCCCTTCCCTTTTTCTCCCTTAGCTCAATGCTGTTGTATATATTCTTTATACGTAAATATCTGTTTGTAAATAAAAAAAATAAAAATAAATTCTCCAGCTATAAGACGTATAGAGAAAGTTAGATCAATGCGGAGTTTTCAACGGACTTTCATGTTTGCAGACCTGCTGAATCCAAAAACGAAAAAAAATTTCCTGTCTTCTGATTACACGATAACTCCCTATAGAATAAATGTATCGATAAGTAATTTATATGTGTACTCAGAACCTCCTAAATATTGATTTATTTTGATTTTCAGCCAAATCAACCGAGAGAAGAGGATAATTAAAGGAGAAGGGAGGGCACAACATTTCGACATTAAATTTAGTTTGGGATTCAGAGGTAAGTCAACTATTGATGTTTAACTCAAACGATCGATTGTTTATGGAGGGAGAGTGATTACTTAGTTGATTAATTCATGCTGGGGAAGTACACTGGCCGTTATTCACCGAGAACTTTTTTTAAAATGGCTTCTGAAAAACATTTTTTTTTAGAACATTTGAGGTTTGTAACCAGTTCCTCGGTCTATACAGTTTCCACCAAGTAGACCACCCACGATTTTCAGAACAGGATCTTAACGAAAGACACGCTTTTCGACCTTATAGGGTTTCGTTCAGTTTTGGTAAAGAAGAAAAAACCCGGGACGGTGTCCAGTTACGGGACGTCTCAGAAAATGAGTAAATCTTCTGGATATTGCTCAAAGCTCTCGGGTAAACCAATTTCATGAAAAATATCTATTGGATGTTTTCCAAATTAAAATATGCAATGTGACTGTAACATTTTTCAAACCAACCACTTTTTAACGATCACCCCCCTCACTGGCATTACTGGGAATATGAAAGAAATGTGTTACGTCAGCGGTTCTTTTTGCTTCATTGCACAGCGTAACTCTGCCAGTGACTTTATAATACCCTGTGAAAAAGGGGTTGGTATAGGAAAGTCCTGTATGGCCAGATCGTAGCGAAAATGGCCACATCATGTATATTTTACTTATTTTTGTTCTTTTTAATAAAAAAAACTACCAAACATTTGGGGCGCTAACTTTGTTTGTATTCTGTTTTCCCACAGGAGCTGTCTGTGCGGGAGAAGATCACCCTGACCAAACTTGCCATCGGTCATACAAGACTCACTCATGGCCACCTCCTGATTAAAGAAGAACAACCCCGATGCGGATTCTGTGGATATGCCTTAACAGTGCGGCATTTAATAGAGGATTGCGATGCGCTGTCAAACCAACGAGAAGCTGCAGATATACCTGCGAACCTCTTTGAGATTTTCCAAGAGAACTCTCCGCACTTCAGAATTCTTCTACGATTCTTAAGAGACGCAAAAATGTCCAATGAATTCTGAAATGTGTTGACCCATGCTTTATGTTGCTCGCTCCACCTTTGTGGTAGGTAGTTGTGATGATAGTGAAACGAGATGAGCTGGGCTGGCCTCTCTCTGATAGGGAGCTCTGGGCCTGCCCACCTCACTCAGTATCTCCTGAGACAGAAACGCTAAGGTAATAGTAGCCAATGCGTAAAAAAAAACAAAAAAAAATTTCTTTCAAAAACACTTGCTTTCAAAACGACATTTCAGGACGGTTTTTGACATAATAAACTATTCTAAATACATTTTACTGTCAGATTTCTCTACATCCCTTATTTGAAAAGATTTTGATAAGACTATAGGTATAAGCGGTATATTACAAAATGTACTTAGGCCCTGAAGTAAACTGGACTAAATCTACGTTCGATTGCGGAAAAAATCTAATCAGGCCTACGTTAGCCCATGTCATGAATGAATGAATAATATTGCTTATAAAGAATTATCTTACAGCAAGGAGTTCGATACAAAATTATAAATACATAGATTCAATAACTGATAACAAAAAGAACGGAATACTTATATTAATAAAAAGGTTAAATTAAAATAAAGCCACAGGTAACATTAGTTTTTTAGAGTTTTTCTTAACTTGAAGCTTGTTAGGACAAACAAATAAATATGATGAAGCTTCTGTTCATCTGAAACTAATAGTAAGTTGTGGAGATGTGCCTATTAGTTACCAACGATATCCCATGTCATACCATTTTAAAATTAAAATAAAATTTGTCGGGTGGTTTTCGAGAGGGTATTCCAGAACTGTAATGAAATGTCGCTTTGAATTCTAATTTTACAGACGTTTTCTCAGTTTACGCAAAACTGTTAGTTTTATCGAAACATTAATTCTTACCAAAAATGTTCATTATTAAATTGAAGATATTTATTGATTTTTATCCAAATTTGTTTCAGAAGAGAGCCAAACTTAGTTGATTAACTGGGTATCCTCCCCATAGTTCCTCACCTGCGTCCGGTCATCATCAAATTTGAAATTTAAATCCAATGGAGAAACCTACAGAGAAGTTGAAAAAAACTCAAACAATGTGAAAACAGTGGTCTGGTTTGTTGAGAAGTGGGTTACTTGTGTCTTCTGAAGGGAGTCCCGTCCTCTTGGAGGACTCTCAAAGGAACAGACAGACAAACACTCTGGATTCTCCACCATTCTCCAGATTAAATATTCATTTGCAACTTACTTCCATCTCTAAAAACCCACATCCAATGGGAGCGCTGCAAAGAAAACTATCCTAATCTAATAAGCAGCTAAAGTCATATTTCAAAGGGAGTCCCATGAATGACCGACAATGTACTTCCCCAACACGAATTAACTAACTAAGTTTCCTCTCTCCCACTGAAAAGAATTTATCGATTTTGTTGAAAATCAATAAATAGGGACATCCGAATCCTCATACCGAATGTTGTACTGATCGCAAGTTCGAAATCTGGCGGAGGCTAGGTTTTTTATCTGGGAAGTAAAACGACCTTGAGCACGCCGTCCTTCGGGTGGAACATTAAGCGATGGAACCGAGGTACTCGTCAAAAACCCCCTACCCTAGATGAATAAATATTTAGGGTAGGCAAAATTTAGGACCCCCACAGTAGAGTCGGGCTCATCAGAGCGACGAAAGAGCGCGAGCAGGCGATATGGAGGGCTCAGTGCACAAGTGAACCAAGTCCATTTTTCTACTTTGTGAGGTTTTTCGTGCCAAATAAGCGTAAAAGTAATATCTTCCAGTGCTACAGTGAACCAAGTCATTAGCTGATTCTAACCCCGCAGGATAGCAGCTTGTATCAAGTCCTTGGCATCAGTTTTTCATTCATAAGAAAAACTTTGAGAGCCAATTGCTCGGAATCAGATGTGATGGACTTGGTACACTTGTGCTCTGAACCCTCCATATGGCCTCGTAGTTGAAGCCCGGGCATGTGCTATATTGATTCCATTGGGAATGACACACTGACAGTTTTTTTTTTTTTTTTTTTTTTTTTTTTTCATTCATGGAACAGGAGGTCGGAAAACATGAAATTCTGTTGAAAATTTAATATTGAATTTCTGACAGATTTCATAACTTTTATACTAAGTATAAAAGTGACAGTATTTTTTTCCCCAAGCTGCATGAAGTCTTCATGTAGCTTGGGGAAAAAAATACTGTCAGTCCACGAGAATGTGTCTCTGAAAACAATAACTCCCATTAGAAAGTGTATCCACAAGTTCAAACAGACGATCCTTATCGATTTTCAGCCAAATCGACCAAGAGAAAAGACCAAGGATGGCTTTAAAGCCTTTATAACTGCCGAAGTAATGCATGTATACACATTTTCAGCAAAATCGACTAAAGGAAAAGGGGTTTTCAAAGTATTTTAGGTCCAATTCAAAAAGTCTAATTACTGTCGATGTAACGAATATAATAGCACGAGCACGAAATTGAATACAATAACTGAGAAGCCTGTAAGTAAGACATCTATTAATTTTCAACCAAATCTGTAGATTGGTTTCAGCGGGAGAGCGAAAACATTGTTGATGGGGTGATCTCACCGCCGACTTTACTTCCCTCTTAAGAGTAATTCTGCTTTATTCTCAAGATGCCACTTCAGAATTAAGACTGCGGTAAAGTCTTCTTTTCTTTTTTTCTTTTTTCTGAAGAGCTTTTATTTAATCTAATATAATAGAGCTGAAGGCAACGTTAACATTTAATCAACCCTTGAAGATTATTAAGTTGTATCTGTCAGCCAGGGTTAGATAGAGGATGAAAGGTTGGAAGTTGGCCAAAAACTTGGACTACATATGTCCGCTTGTGTTCCACCATGTACATATTATGTCGGGACATAAATAACAACATATGTCGGGGGGGTATTCCAAAACATTCGTCCCAGATTTGTAGAACATGTACAAGTTCACACCCCGGCAGAGAAGAGCCAGGGGCCAATGTAGTGTAGTGCCTTTGTTCATATAGTCCAGGTCATCGCTGTGAGACTAATTGAGTTTTATATCTCAAACTATTGTTAGTTATTATGACTCATGCCCGGGCTTTAACGACGCGCTCTATCGTCACTCTGGTGGCCATGACCCCGACTCTACTGTAAGAGTCCTAAATTTTGCCTACCCTAAATATTTATTCATCTAGGGCAAGGGTTTTCTAGGCGACGAGTACCTGACATCGTACAGGCTCGGGACCATCGCTTAACGTCCCATCCGAAGGACGGCGTGCTTAAGTTTATTTTACCTCCCAAATAAAATAAACTAAGGGCCTTGGTCGGGTTTCGAACCCACTATCTTGAGCTCAGAAGGCAAGCACGCTTACCACTGAGCTACCGGCACCCAAAACTATACACAGTATTAGGGAAGTTAAGTAACACAAAATTATATGAAGAATTTTCACCGGAATTTGATGCTATTATAACTCCTTTAAGAGTGGCGCCTCTATTGGGGTGCGGTGGGGGTGATACTCTTGAAAGGGTGACACCTGTCACACGTGCATCTAAACATTATTTAAAAATACTGATTTTTTTTTTTTTTTTTCATTCGTTTATTGAATTTCAGTGATTATTTTTTATAAAGCCGAAAAATTTTCCCTGCAAATTTTGAAGTCTACTGAACGAAATTGTTTAAAAATGTCACTTATCAATTTTTATTTCTCATCTCTATAACTCAGCTTTCTGATATCATAGCGTGATATCTAAACTGGGCGACAGACAGATAGCCTTAGAAAATGAAGCTACGAGAAATATAGATTTTTGATGAAGTCATTCATGACTTTGCAGCTATAAAAGCTAGGAGAAAAAAATTGTAATTTTCACTTAATTAAAATTTGCTAGAATAATTGAAAATGTAATAGAATAAAACGTTTCTGAATGATTTTTTGCATTTTATTGTGTTATTATTATAAAACCTAATCATTTCAATTTTTATTATGCTTCGTACACAAATATTTAATTTAATCGATCATTTCAAAAACTGAAAGAGTTATTTACTCTTAAGTTATTTTAGCGATTTTTTAAAACAATCATAGTTTTTTTTCTTATATCATTCAGTTTTATCAATTTTTGTAATCTTGAACTTACATGACTGATAATTTGATTCCCGCACCGGGCGTCATCCCTCCTAGCGACACCACTGTCATCTAATCCACCCATTCGGCCGATATCACGGAAAATTGATAGGTGCTGTCTTTGAAAATATTTTTTATTTACAAATAGGTAGTCATAACTATAAATAATATATACAACTAGCGAATTTGCTAAAATATGGCTTTGTCATAATGTGGAGAGGGGAGCAATCACCCAGTGGTGAAACACCCTAGGCACTGAGTTGTGCACTTATTTATAACTCACTATCACTGCTGTTACTTTTTTTTTGTATTTTTTATTTAGTCTATAATCTGTACAAAAACAATAAGCAGAAGTGTTTAGGTGCACATAAAAATAAATAAATGGTGGTAAATGAATAAAAATAAATCGGCATTAATAAATTCATTAAATCGGCAGCTATTAGGGTTTTTGAATTGAGCCCCTTCCCCTAAACCTCCCTTTCCCCTCAGCCGATATTGCTCAAGTTCGACAGGTAATGTTCTCATTGGGTTTTGAATTTAAATATGAAATTTCATATCGATACATTCATTACATCGGCAGTTATTGGAGTTTCAAGAATCTCCTTGGAAGAGGTGGTGGTCCATATGGCCACACATGAAATAGGTCAAAAAATATGAAATTCCGTTGAAAACTCCTCATCGAATTTTTGACCGATTACATAACTTTCCATTTAATATTAATTATATTAAAATTAAGAATAACACTTTTGACAATTCTTCCAGAAGTGTCTTTTTCACTACGATATTTCTGCACCTTAAGGTTCAAATTTATTATTTACACAATTTGAAACACATACAGACCTGAGCAGGGTCAGGTAGGTCCATCAATTGGAATAAATTATAAATTTATTAGTTTGACTTTAAAAACAATGGAACCACAGCAGGTCATGTATAGGGTTAATATATATTGACATATTGTCACTAAATATTGTACTTTAAACAAAATTGTTGATCCTTTCCATCCCTGAGTGGAAACATTGATTTGGATAATTAGTGTGGAAATGTAACCAGTTGAGAAATTATGTCAGACTTTGATGAATTAGTGGAAATTCGAGAGATGAATTTTCAATCTGACAGTCATTCTGTTAATTTTATAGGCCTCATTGTGAGTTCATATTCGAATCCATAATAGAATGGGATTATTAACAATTCAGTTACTATCGTCATTGTCATTATACATTCACCCAATTGAGTTGTATATCAAATGAATCATTGTTTTTGGTTTTCTTTCCATAAATGTTCCCCAGACTCTCAGAAAAATTATCTAAGATAATAAATAGAGGTAATGTGCATCTGGGTTTCAAGAGTAGAACTTCCCTTAAGGGGATGCTCTCAGAAACCAAAGATCGTGTGGACCTCCTTGACAAATTCGGCGTGTATAGAATTTATTGTAAAGATTGTAATTGTTTTTATTTTGGGCAGACTGAGAACTAGAGTGGGGGAATATATGAGGAGGGGCGACTCTGAATTTTTCCAACACCTCCAGAACATAGGACATGAGGCCGGTTCAGTCTCGTTACTGCATCATATCCAAAAAAGTAGAAAGATTGGAGAATATTGAAATTAAATTGGAAAAGAAGAGAGAGTCCCCCCTCCTCAACTCTAGAGAGGGGATGGGAGGTTTGTCCAGTCTCACGTACTCCGTTCTCCCAGTGTTGTTTTCAAAATTATTTTACCAGGTATGTTTATTTTAATATCTAATTTTTGTTACTTTTTATCCAAATAGCTTATTTTATATTTTCTTACCACAATATTTTATGGATTTTAACGAACATAACTTTGTGCCTGTTTCTTTGGTGCTAAATTATGGTTTTTGTAGACTACCTGATGATAAGGGCAACCTCGAAAGCCGGCTAGAAAACAATAATTAAATCTGAGAGGTCAGACTATATTTTATTTTACAACCAGTGATCTAACTGACATTCGCTCATTATTAAAAAATATTAGTATTTAAGATGAGGAGCGAAACTCTTCTGCGGGAGCTGTTAAAGCTCCGCAAGGGCGGCAGTTATAAGTTGGCTAACTAGGAAGCACGTCCAGTTCTTTAGAGAGGTCCCTAAGGAAAGACATTCACAACTCTTTCTTGTGGAACCGTCAGAGAAGAGAACTGTTGGTTTATTTTGGGCGAACAACTGCTTCGGTTATTATCGCTGAAGAGAACTGTTCTATAGACACTTACACAATGTGGGAGTCAAGGTCAGTGTGGAGAAGAAGTCGAGACGGCGGCACACTTCCTGGGTGTATGCTCGGGATACGCTCGGACGAGATTCCACATCTTTGTCAAAGATATAATCCCAGAGGAGGACTTTAGAAGATTGGACCACGGGAGCATTCTAAGGTTCATTAAAGGAAGCTGGGAGACTGAGTACTTCATGAAGGACTTGGTTTTGTTAGTATAAACCGGTAACGGGGTGAATAAGATGCTTAGGTCCCTAGGTGTAAAACACTAGCCCACTATATATATTATTATTATATGACTGATATAGAGAGAAGTGATTATTTCACAGGCTGCAAAATAAAAATATATTCTGACCAGTCACAGAAAACACAAAAACTCTAATAACTGCCAATGTAATGAATGTATCGACACGAAATTAAGAATGGCGATTCAGAAGTCTCTGAGTAATTGACCCTATTGACTTTCAACAGAATCGATAGATTGATTTCAGAAGAATAGTTAAAACATAGTTGATTAATTTTCGCGGGAGAAGTACAATGCTAAGTGATTCACCGACGACTTTTTTTTTTCATTTAAGTTCTCTTAACAAAAGTCTAATTTCTTATTAATGGAAACGTTTTTCATTATCGCCTCCTCTCCGCCCTCCCTCCCAAGAGAGGTTCCACAGATTTCTCAGACTGTGGTTCTGAACATTCTTCATATAATGGATTCTTGGATGGGGGGGGCTCCCCTTTTCAAAATATACATAAACTTTCCTTTCAAAGTTTCCCTTCTCTTGAGCTGGATTCTCTGGCCATTCCCCAGGTCCTGTCCTCTTTCCAGGAGTCGTCTCTCCCAACTTATAACAACCTCTTAAAACTTGCCTCCCCACCGCCTCCCCTCTTCTCTACAAATTGCATTATAAAGGACTCCGAATTGACCCCTTTATATATTCCTCATCTGGAGAGTTACCACTGTTCCATTCTTACCAATTTAAACTTACTACTTTTTTACAATTGAAAGTTGAATTAAAAGCTTTTATTTCTAATTTGAATTTTTGGTATAAAGTAAAATTAATTTAAGGCCTCCTTCATTTAGATAAAGAAAATAAATTATTCAAATATTAGATTAGTAATATATTAATAATCGTGGTAGCGTGCTAATCTACTGAACTCAAGACCTGGGTTAGGCAAAATTTAGGACGAAAGAGCGCTCTGGTAGTAGGAAATATAACCATGTTAAAGCTCTGGCTTGAGTCACAATAAATAACTATATTAACAATCGTAGAAGAAAATTGCATTCTAATGAATGATTTATTTTTAATGAAATGCGTCTCTTAGTTTTTGGGAGGTGAAAAAAATTGAGCATGCCATCCTTCGGGTGTGATGTGAAGCGATGGTCCCGAGCCTGCAACATGTCAGATACTCGTTGAAGACTACCTAAACCTGGGTAGGCAAAATTTAGCTTTCTCGTTTTAGAGCCGGGTTTATGTTTGGGGAATTTGACTACGTATTTAATGCCCGGGCATGAGTCACGTTACCTAATTATATAATACCTGTTTGTGTTTGTTGAGTTGGTAGTCTCTTTTTACACTTGCACGCTTAAGCTACTTTTTTAAGTGAGAACTAAATACTCACAAGTGAATGACAAGAAAAATTAATAGTTATTGTTACTTATGTTCTGGCATTAACTACAAGGTCATATCGCCTACTACGGAAATTCCGCAAACGGGCCTTGTATGATAAGGAATTCTCAGATACACAGGGAGCTGGGTGTTCCCGTCGTTCGAGACTTCATTACTGGACATTGCGACTAGATTCAGAATTGGGCTACAGAGTTGGTTATTATGACTCATGCCCGGGCTATAACTAAGAGGTCATTCATAAAGCTGGAGAAGTAGAAGTTTAAGGGCTCTAAATGTTGGAAATTTAAGTGTTCAAACACGGAAATCATATTTCGAGTGCAGCCCATAGGGATGTCCCCCGATTGGCTATTTTGTAATTTTTATGCACTATGCTGGGGCCTTTTTTCCTTTTTCTTATAAATCGCAAAACGCGGGCAACGTAGGAAGTACGTTTATCGCCCATATCTCGCGACAGTATACCTTGGAAGATAGTAAATATGAACTTCCATTGGTCCGTTCTTCCTATTAAAAAGCAAGAATTTCTTAAAGAAACATTTAATTTGTGGTAAGTTGAGCCTGAGAAAGTTGTCCAGATGAGATCAAAGTGAGTCCAGACTAAGTGAAGGTCATCGATACAGTTTACCAGAGGAGGCTAAAGGCAAGTTTGCCTAAACTAGTTTACCTAAAGGTGTCAGGAGTGAGAACTTGAGGGAAAGTTTCCTCTAAAGGAGACCCCGAACGTGCAAGTTGAGGAAAGGTCCTTCCCGTCTGCTAACTTCACACTAAAACTCCCCCTCGCTCGCCCTTCCTCACTCTCGCTCACTGGAACCGTCTCTTTCCGGATATATGAAAACCAATTTCTGAACTTACCTTCACAGGCTAATGGAGCTGTGTTTGTCCAAAATCATTAAAAGTTTAGATTGGATAAACTTAGATTATCAGTCATTAGGTCTCCGTTACATAACATATATTTTGAATTAATAGTTTTAAAAGGATCCTCCTTCAAGGCAACAGGTAGGCATCAGAACCTACAGGCAGTAAGACAGCATTGGAACTACATAAACTATTTTATATACCTTCCGGAGTGTGTGAGAAATCAGTGAATGAGGCGAAAATACAATTTCCATCAATAATTCAATTGAAACCCTGGTAATTTTGTGGAATTTCGCATGATTTTTAGGTTTTGTCAAATTGTTTAGTTCAAGCTGGTAGTTGATAATTTTTCCCTCTTGAAGGTTTTCAAACTTTTTATTATCACTCAGCGCCACTCAAAAAAAAAAAAAAAAAAATACAATAATATCCAAAACATGTTTTTTTTCCCCATTTATAAATATATAAATTCATAAAAATACGTGTTTTTAAATGTAATCTTTACAAAGACAGCAATTTAAAAAAAATTTCCAGGTTGTTCCAGAAGATGGACTTTGTCCTTTTTTTCTTCAGGTATTAAGGGAGAGAAATTCATAATAATCAAATCCGCCGAAATCTGCACGGGGTCGTACGTAGTCATGTTTGAACGAGTGGAACGAGTCGTGGTCGTAGAAATTGAATCACTTAATTTTAACTTTCTTAAAACTAAACATTGAAAAATGTCTTAAACCAAAAGTTAAAACAAATAATATACATAAAATAATAAATCCCTTATGTTGTGGTCTTGGTGATTAAAAGAAAAAAATTTAATTTTGCAAAAAAAAAAAAAAAGTTAATGGAAAAACTTTGCTTTTTTGTTGTTTTACAATTTTATTTTTTTTCTGTCGGAAGTAGTTGCTTGGAGAACTACCTAGATACAAAATAAAAAATGATATCTATTATTTTTTTCCCTGAAAACCAAACTGGGAGTCATTGTTCATGTTTAATCTAAATAAGTAAACAAAAACAATACCGATAAACATACCTACTTATAACATTATATTTTTACATAATTGTCAAAATTTGAAAGCTTAAATTTCTCATATAATTCTTTAAGACAGTAAAACCAACTAAGTAAGTCAATTATATATATATAATTTCCATCTATGTATTTTATATAAATGTAAAAAGATAAATTTGTAAAATCTTGAACAATCACAATAATTATTATTATAATAAAAATATTTATTAAGAACATTAAAACTAGAGAAGGAGGTAAAGTAAAACAAGCTTTAGAGATACTAAATCTTTAGAAAAAAATAAAGATTCATTGTTGTTCTTTTTAAGGTACCTACACATTTCAAGAAAACGAATTGATTCTGACTCGCTGTTTGATCGATTTGTAAAATATTTGAGGAGAAATGTTTGCCTGATGTTATTCCTCAAAGAAGGAGCCAAAAAAATAATGGTCTGCTATGAGGCCAACTGATGGGTAAAACAATTGAAAAAAAATAAATTATAATTTTTTCGGCACATCCCCTAGTGAGACAAACCTTAGGCTGTAGGTGGCTAACCCCGTCATATTGAAATTGTTATCGATCGGTCCGGGTATAACCAAGTGGAGGAAACCAGAATACAGTGTCAATATTGGAGCAGCGAGGGCCCCCCCTGAGAGAGTGGAATTTCAACCCCCCCCCCCCCCACCAAATAACCCCCCTCTTGATAATCCTTCTAATAAAGGACTTCCCTCCCTGATTAAAGTAAGCCCAGAACTCGATTGATTTACACTTCATTATTCAATTTGGCCTTGTTAACTACTACCAAGAAACTTCAAAAGAAAAAAAAAATTCGAAACTCCATCACGCTTCAAACTTTTTTTTTTTTATTTGCCAAAGAAGAAAATTATAATAATAATAATGAGTAAATTTATATTCAATCATTGAAAATATGTAATCAAAATTCAGTTTTCTTTAGTTATTAAAAACTTAAATAGGCACAGAAATAAATATATGCTAAGGAATGCAGACAAGACGTTTCTACCAACAGCTGATTGTAAATCAGTAACTTCGAAAGTTAATTTTAATATTGAATATAGTCTGAGTGCGCGGGTAGCTCAAGATTCTGGGTTCGAAACCTGACAACGGGTTTTTCAACGGTTTTATTATCTGGAAGATAAAAAAACCTTGTGGACCTTCGCAGGGGCATTAAGCAATGGTCCAGAGCCTGTACGATGTCAAGTACTTATAGGAATTAAGGAATAAAGGTCCCGTCTTTCGAGTACCTAAACTCTTATTTGACCAGCACCAACGACGATGAGCGAACAAGACTGAAGGTTCCAGAGTGCAAAAATAGAGCCTATTTCTTTGTTCAGAAACTACTCAGTACAAGAATGCTTACCGAAAAACTCCAAACAGTTGAATGAATGAATGGATACTTTATTAATCCATAAACTTGCAGGATATTCTAATATTTAGTACACAAATATAAATAGGTAGGTGGAAAGGAAGGACAACACGAGGACTACCAAGAAGAGAATGATTGCAGAGACAACAGTGGCAGGACAGATCAACTTGAAGGACTGCGGCTATCTTGCCCTATAGAAGAAGACTCCCCTGATCTGTGCGAAGGATCAACTAGGGCACAGTCAACTGAGTAAGTACATGATTCTGGATACCGGAAAATTGCCAAAGAAACCCAATAGGGAATTGTCTGAAAGGAGGTGGCAGGACAGGAAGAAGTAGTTGAGGCCGGTAGCACCTGGAGCTAATCGCCGACTAACGAGACACCGACCACAGAATTATACCTGCCTCTCGTCTTGTTACTTTAATAACCCCCTTGGCTCCACTCAATAGCTCCACACTCGTTAGCTCCAACCAACACTACAAAAAACAAAAACAACAACAAAAAATACAAAAATTAGCTACTGGTTCCTCACTCCAACCTAACCGGTCTTTTACAGGTTTTTAATATTTTTTTGTTTAATTTTTATAGTGTTTTTTTTTTTTGGGAAGGAGAGGGCGCACCACTTAAATTGTACATGGAGGCCAACTGACAGGGGCTCTGGGGCTCAATCTAGCCTCAGGGACCACACTTCTTTTTTCTATAACAACCTCAGAAAGAATCTTTTGTAGAGCGCATCACCTACTTAAATTTTAGATGGATCGATAACATAGCATTTTTTTGTTTCTCTCTGTTCCGTTTTTTATCATACCAGAGTGTGGAAGTAGGTTGTGTTCGAATAGTCTCAACCCAGGGTTCCGATCAAACACATGACATGACATTATCAGGAACGTTAATAGAATGGAAGTGTTCATGGAATTCTTCGTAGAGAATTGAGAAAGGCGGAGAAAGTGAAAATTTATAATAAATAAATAATACTTTTTTGAGTGAATCGTCAGCAATGTAATTCCCCAGTACGAATAAATTAATTATCTTTTTTATTCTCTCTCGAAAACCAATCGACTGTGTGGGCTAAATATCACTAATGTCAGAAAACATTTTTGCAATCTGTGTCGATATAGTGGAAAGATAATAAAATAAATAAAAACAAAGGTTAACTAAAGTTAACTTTGAACCGAAACCGGACCGCTTTATGTTAATATTTTCGGGCGCCGGTAGCTCAGTGGTATGCGTGCTTGCCTTCTGAGCTCAAGGTTGTGGGTTCAAAACCCGGCCGAGGCTCTTAGTTTATTTTATCTGGGAGATAAAACAAACTTAAGCACGCCGTCCTTCGGATGGGACGTTAAGTGATGATCTCGAGCCTGTACGATGTCAGGTACTCGTTAAAGACCCCTACCCTAGGTGAATAAAAATTTAGGGTAGGCAAAATTTAGAACTCCCACATTAGAATCGGGCTCATGTCCACCAGAGTGACGAAAGAGCGCTCTGGTAGTAGGCGATATGACCTCGTTGTTAAAGCCCGGGCATGAGTCATAATAACTAACTAACTATAAAATTATTAATCCATTTGGCACAAGTCCCTAAATAAGACCTATTAATTTTAACAGCCCACCTCCCTTCCCTTACCGTTCTTATAGAGTTTTAAATTTAAATACAAAATTTCATTTCGATACATTCATTACATTGGCAGTTATGAGTTTTTTTGAGTTGAGCCCCCACTCTCATCACCCTTGAATTGGGGAGGGGGGGGGGGTCGGAAAACCTGAAATTTCGGTGAAAACTAAAGATCGAATTTCTGGTCGATTACATAACTTCCCCTATACTTGGAATAGCTGGAGAAGTAAAAATACAACAAGAACATAGAACAAAGAGATTGAAAAACAAGACAATGTTTGATGGAGGAAGGAAGAAGAGACAGACTTTAGGTCCAACCTCAGATCCTAATCATCTTTGTTTACTTCAACTGTTGCCACACGAATCCAGCAAACAATGACATCAGATTCTCCTATACTTCATTTGCAGTCAGAACAAGAACAATATCTCCAGCTATTACCTGTTATGAAATTGTTTTCATTCGGTCTTCTTTCTACTGTTTGTGAGGTGCAAGGTTCAGTAGGTCGACTTTGTTTTTCTTCTTTGTCACCTATTATTTTTTTACGTCCCCCGCTATACGAATAAGTTATGTCATCGGTCAAAAACTCGATGCGGGATTTTCAACGGAATTTCATGTTTTCCGACCCCCTGACACCGGTTTAGTACTTCCTCAGAAAAACCAGTCAAACATTTGCGCTAATACTCGCAAGTTGACTTACATAGGGGCAAATCCTCATTCTAAATGTTGTGTAGATAAATTCATTACATCGGCAGTTATTAGGCTCAATACAAAAAGCCTCCGCTGAACACCCATTTCCTTTCTGTAGATATCGCTGAACTTTGACAGGTTATGTCCTCATTGGGTATTGACTTCAAATTTGATTTCATTCTATCGGCAGTTATTAGAGTTTTTATGTTAAGCCTCCTCCCTAATCCCCCCTTTCCTTTGGTAGATTTTGCTGAAAATCAATAGGTGGGTTGTTCTGGATTCATATATAAAATTTCGTGTCGATACATTCATCCTATTGGGAGTTTTCGCGTTCACAGTCACACAGACTTTTTTCTTTTATATAAAATGCAAATATGTTTGCAATCTAGAGGTCGGAAAACATGAAATTCCGTTGAAAACTCCGCATTGAATTTTTGGCCGTTTACATAACTTCCCCTATACTTTGTATGGGTAGTTTTAGCTATAGAGTACATCCCCATGTAAAAAAAAATGAATCTTTATTTACGTATTCAGAACCATCTAAGGAAAACACATATTGATTTTTAGTCAGGAGGCATTTTAAACACAGATATTCTAATAACTGCCGTTGTAATGAATATATTGACACGAAATTTCATATGTTAATACAAAGCCCTATAAGGATGACACATAACATATTTTCAGCGGAATCAGCCGAAGGGGAGGGGGATCAGAGGGAGAGTTCAACTCATAAACCCCAATAACTACTGACGTAATGAATGTATCGACATGAAATTTTATATTTAAATTCAAAACTCCATAAGGATGGTATCTATCATTTTTCTGCTAAATTGGTCGAAGGGAAGGGATGAATCCTGAGAAGGGAGGCTCGACTCAAATACCTTAATAACTGCCGAGATAATAAATGCATCGACACAAAATTTAGTATGATGATTCAGAACCCAATGTATCGATTAATTTTGGAGAGAGAGCAAAAATATAATTGAATAATTTGTGCTGGGGAAGTACTTATCCAGTGATTCCCCACTATCCATGTTTGTAGCGCAGTATCTGAGCGCCAAGGGTGACTCTGATTCTCTCCATTCTGGCAGAAGTGTATCGATTCGGAAGGAGACAGAGTCCCGAACACAGGGGTGCTACACGGGGTGTCAACCCTAGATTTATTCTTGTTAATTAACCCTATGTTCCCGACTTAGCTCTACCTACCTACCCCTACCCTACCTCCAGATGTAGACAACATTAAGCTAATAAACAGTCTACTTCGTAAAACAGTTAATATAGCTATTTTACGACCCCTTTATTTCTCATTATAAATTAACAATAATCTCAGATAGGTAATTTATATATTTACACACTAGTAAACTGGGGTGTGAAACTCAAGGCGAAAATTATTACTAGATTGTAGTTGAAAGTAGGATTGCTAGAACATTGGAGCGCCACATATGTACAAGTACAGCCTCCTAGATATCAAAATACAGGACATTAGTGTCTTGCTAATATTTTGGTTTAACTATAGTTACAAATATATGGTACAGCCAAGACTAAAAAAAAGAATACAGGTATTTCAATCCAAGACTCTCCGACTGCAATGCCCACCATGCGTTAGCAACAAGACTTTAGGTACACTGCGACTTGAACGTCACATTCATAGACACAACCATTAAACATTTATACCAACGTTTCTACACCAAAATTTACTTACAACCAATCCGGAAGTTCGTAAAATCTTAAATACTTTACCCCACAATCCTTCAAGAAGATTAAAGAGAGTTTGGCATAGAGATCTCCTGTTGTGAAGTGATGTCATGAGGGTTCATCGCTGGATGTTTTTCCTCTCTCAAGCCTCTCATGTCATATTTATTTTTATTATTTTTATTTATTTTTTTATCATGTTTATATAGTATATGTCAGCCCAGCCGCTGGTTGTGCATTTTTTGCAAGATAAATAAATACAAAAAAAAAAAAAGTTACACTAAAGTTTTATTAAATACGAACTTTTGATAGTTATAAAATTCCTGAAATTGAATTTGATTATAAACCGACGATGAATCACCGACTATGTACTTCCCCAGGATTAATCAATTGTTTTCCCTCCAAAATCAATCGACCGTTTGAACTAAAACTCAATTTTTAAGTGGTTTCTGAATTTTACTAAATTTTGGGTCAATAGATTCATTACATCAGCAGCTCTTAGGGTTTATGAGTTGAGCCATCTCTGATCCACCTCTTCCCTTTGACCGATTTTAGGAAAAATAATAAGTGCTGTTCTAATAAGGTTATGCATTTAAATATAAAAGCAATTTTTGGAATTTATGTGTTTAGCCCCCTCTATCAGCCCTTCTATTTGGTCGATTTGGCTGAAAATCAATAGGTGTTGTCATTCTGGACACATATATGAAGTTTTGTGTTGATACCATTCACTCTATCGGGAGTTACCATTTTATAATCAGGGGAAAACATAAAATTTTGTTGAAAATTCAACATCGAATTTCTGACCGATTATATACTTACTCTATACTTCATATAGCTGTGGAAGTAATAATTACTACGAGAGCACTTTTTCAATGTCTGACCATAGCGAGAGAGAGATAAAAATTGTAACTTTGAAAAGTAGAAGTTGGTTTCGGCAGAATTGATTAGAAAGATGATCCATTTAATGGAGTTGGGATGGGGGGGGGGGGGGGGGGGGGGGGGGGGCTAAAAAACGGCAGTTCTCTCTCCAGCTACAATTATTTGGAAAAATACCTGGCCAGGTTCCAGGCGCCATTTTCTTCATCATAACCCTCCGTAACCTCTACAAAGAACCTCTCCTCGTTTATTTCATCCCATCTGTGATTCCTCCTTCCTCAGTGTGAATCCGGTCTGTTACGCGGGGACATGTTAGTGTATCTCAGTATCGTGTCATACACAGATGGGACATGTCAGTGTATCTCAGTATCGTATCACACACACACACACACACAGACGGGACATGTCAGTGTATCTCAGGATCGTGTCACACATAGACGGGACATGTCAGTGTATCTCAGTGTCGTGTCACACACACACAGACGGAACATGTCAGTGTATCTCAGTATCGTGTCACACACAGACGGGACATGTCAGTGTATCTCAGTATCGTGTCACACACAGACGGGACATGTCAGTGTATCTCAGTATCGTATCACACATTGGGACGCGGCTCGATAGAAATCACCCCTTCTTCAGAGATAAACAATTATTGCATATGCAAAATGGGAAAATGTTTTCATCAATTTCCGCCCCCTCCCTTAAATTTTGCGTTTCACGAAATTCGATCAATAAAAAGGGGATGTAGCTTCTACTTCAAAAATTTGGACAAAACTGGACAGATTTTTGGAATGTCATGAGATACAGTTTCCCAGCCATGTCTGGTTAGTAACCTAAGATTACTTCCTACTTGAGATATTGTTTGACCAGAAGCAACACAACGGTCACAAATGTTGAGTGTTCCACTAAAATTTTGTGTTTGCTGATCTGCTGATATCAAAAATTGAAGAAAAAAAATCCTGTCTGTATGTAGGATTTGTGTGTATCTATGAGCATGTTAACATATTGATGATATAAAATCAATTTATCAACACTAAATTTAATTTTTTTTAACCTCACAAGACGACACATACTAATAATGTGCTAAATCAACTCAAAATCATAAAAACTGTTGATGTAATGATTGGCTTAACTTGATGTTGTAGCGACTGTACCCGAACAACGATGGTGTCGCTAAGCGGACAAACATACAAATATATCCAAACAATATTGCCAGCCTGCCAGCTAATAATTCAATAAGTTCTGGGTTTTTGCTCGTTTTAGAGGACGACGGTATCTCAGTGGTATGCGTGCTTGCCTTCTAAGCTCAAGATTGTGGGTTCGAAACCCGACTGAGGTCCTTAGTTTATTTTATCTGGGAGGCAAAATAAAAATTAAGCACTAAGGAAGGGACGTTAAGCGATGGTCCCGAGCCTGTACGATGTCAGGTACTCGTTAAAGACCCCCTGCCCAGGTGAATAAAAATTTAGGGTAGGCAAAATTTAGGACTCCCATAGTAGAGACGGGCTCATGTTCACCAGAGTGACGAAAGAGCGCTCTGGTAGTAGGCGATATGACCTCGTAGGTAAAGCCCGGGCATGAGTCATAATAACTAACTATAAAATTATTAATCCATTTGGCACAAGTCCCTAAATAAGACTTCTATTAATTTTCCACCAAAAACTTTGAATTGGGTTCAGAGGGAGAGGAGAAAACTTAGTTAATTTATTCACGCTGGGCAACTATATTTAAAAGTGATTCATCGATGAAATTTTTTTTTTTTTCAGTTTTGGCATAGGACTCATAAAACATGAAATTCCGGTGAAAATTCAACTTCGAAAATATTAAATAAAGTAAAAAAAAAACAGATTTTTGTGTTAATAAATAGGGATGTTTATAAGGGTTATGTTCCTTAATTAGTGATTACCAGTTTCAAGAAAGTCAGACGAAAGCCTTGTCAGATAGTTAACAATCTTATCAATGATGGCGTGTCGAGCTATCAAAAACAGGTTCACATTTTTTTTTTTTTTTTTTTTTTTTTGGCTTTCTCCTAGTAGAAAACCAGAATTTGGGTAACCCAATTTCTACTTTAAACAAATAATAATATGAAAGTTATATGTCAATGCTAGTTCATGTTAGTCTACATAATCGTTATATATTATAATTGTATAGAAAATATATAAAACAAGCAAATGTGCTAAGAGAGAGAAAATGGCAATGTCAAAATGTCAAGAGTGGAGAAATCACCCAGTGATGACACGTGCTAGTCACTGAATGCACTAGTAACATCACTATCACTGCCGCTGCTTAGAAGGTCTCTAGGCCACTGGCGCTCAACCCGTCGATGAAGATAAGATTATTGTGGAAACTAATAGAGGGAAATAATTGTTATTTTTGAATTTACTTAATTCGGTGAAAAACGGGTATGTGTGAAGGGTTCTGTTGTAAACGTGATATGAAGCATTGGCTATTGTACGAAGGATTTTGGATTGAAGGGATTGCTTGCGCTGAAGATTGAAACCTTGGCAGAACCCCATAGTTCAAGTTTGTAAGTCCACATCGGTTTGAGTACTGTCTTATATATAAGTGGTTTTATTTTCAGAGTTTAGTTAGTTATTGTGACTGATGCGCGGGCTTTAAGTATGAAGTCATATCGTCTATTATCAGAGTACTCTTCCGTCGCTCTGGTGGACTTCAGCCCGACTCTATTGTGGGTGTCCTTAATTTTCCCTGCCCATGTTTAGTTATGTAGGTTAGGTATCCCTAGATAAAAAAAACCTAAGGGCCGAGTTTCGAACCCACACGATCCTGAACCCAGTAGACAAGTCTACCTCTGAGCTATGGGCGCCCCAGTAAGTTGTGTGATGGAAGGGCGGGGATATCCCAGGACCCAGGATACTTAAAGGAGAAATTTAAAGTTTATAAAAGATGTGTTCTGAAAAATTCATTACGGAATACTTAAGAAAAAATAAAATTCTGGTCCAGATAAATTAGCACACACAAGTATAACATACTAGCAAGTTCGCAAGGAGTAACTTTAAGCACGTTACTAACTTTAAACATATTAGCAGCGTCTTTACCCCTTCCCCCCAATACGTCGAATAATACGTTACATACATACCCCAATAACGTTACATACATTAAATTCGAAAAGTCAACCATTAAAGAGTTATTTTATGTTTCGGAACCTCACCCCATATGGTCTACGTTTGACTCGGGCTTATTAGGATGCTATTTGCGAAATTTCATGGAAATCCCAACAACCTTTAAAGAGCTAGCATTCATTTTATATTTTGCTTCCCTCTCCCATTCAAATATTTGGGACGACACATGTTTCACCAAAATTTAATGTTTTCCGACCCCCCGATTCCAATAATGAGTAAAAAAAAATATGTCTATTTTTCTATGAATACGATAACTCCTGATTTTCAGCCAAATCTGGGGAATGAGAGAAAAATACTCAACTCAAAAACTATAATAACTGACAATAGAATGTAGGTGTAGTCATGGAATTTAATATGAGTGTTCAGAAGTCCCTGAGAAAGATGCCCATTAATTTTGAACCAAATTGGTGATGGTTTTAGAGGGAGAGCGAAAACTTTTCAACGGTATTTCATATTCAAAAAATGAAAAAAAAAAGTCTGTGTGTCTGTGAACATGTTAGCTCCCGATATAATGAACATATCGACATGAAATTTTATATATGTATCCAAGACCCTCTAAGGACGACACCTATTATTTTGATGGAAGAGGGCCGAAAAGAAGGGGGGATCAGAGGAGGGGACGATTTGTATTGGAGAGAGAGACAAAAATTAATTGATTAATTCATGCTAGGGAAGTACATTAACGATGATTCACCGACAACTTTTTCTCTTTTTTTAATGGTGAGATGCTAACAAGTCCTGAGTTGTACACACATAATATAGCGTTAACAACAGAAAAGATAATAAAAAGACAAAACGTGCCTGTAGATGTCTCCAGTTTACATACTGGAAGGTGTCTCAGCACCCTCAAACCTAATGACCTCAAATTGTCTGTAATTGGTCATAATGATACAGTAGTCACAGCCAATTAGCAACTCTTATTTCTTCTTTTTGATTATATATAGTGCAAGAGGACGACGGAAGCTCAGAGGTAGCACGCTACTGAGCTCAAGATAGCGGGTTCGATACTCGGCCGACAGTTTTTTATATGAGAGGTAAAAAAAAACTTTGAGCACGCCATCCTTTGGATGGGACATTAAGCGATGTTCCCGAGCCTATATGATTTCAGATACTCGTTAAAGACCCCTACTACGTGAAAAAACCTAGGTAGTCGGGCTCATGTCCACCAGAGAGAGCTCAACTCGATTGGAGGTCCCCGCTCAGCCAAAACGGTCCATTTGTTTTAGAGGGTGAGCGAAAACTTACTTGATTAATTCGTGCTGGGGAAGTACATTGCCGGTGATTCTCCGGTGATATTTTTGTTGTTACATATTGTCCATAATGAATAATCACCTAATTTGTTTGTTATATTCTTTTAGGCTCTGAAGAAGGAAGAAAACAGTTTTTGAAACGTTATTGGCCATATTCTGAATTTAGTACACGACACTTTCACATGGCAGAACTTCTACCAACATTTTAAGAATACTGTCGCTTCTATTACATTGTAAAGATACTGTCACTTCTATCAACATTGTAAAAATACTGTCGCTTCTATCAACATTGTAGTATCTTTGAATGACAATATCTTAATACTGTCACATCTATTAACATTGTGAAGTTACTTTCGCTTCTATTACATTGTAAAAATACTGTCGCTTTTATCAACATTGTAAAGATACTGTCATATCTATCAATCATTATGAGATGTTTATGATTCACGTATTGATTCAAAACATTAATCTCAAAATCCTTACAAAAATGTTTGTAACAACCTATTAATCGTCCATCCGTTATTTGTACAATGTATTGTTAGTTTTGCCAAAATGAGATGTTTCTCTGTAAACTATTTAACATATGTTCCGAACCGACGATCATTCTCCACTCAGCCGATCATGAGAGCCAAGACACGTCAAGGCGGCAGTTCCGCGGCTAGTTTCACCTCACTAAATCCAGCTACGAATGTCTCTCAAACAATTCCCATCTTCAAGGAACAGCCAATCGAGGTGAACATTAAAAGGATCTCGTTCGTCTGGAAGGTGGCCAAATGAACCAGAAATTCTGAAAATTAGGATAAGACCTCTGTCCTGGGTTCCCACAAAATCTTCTGATTTTCTCAATTCAATTTTGCTCCTGGGGTATTTTAAATTCTAAGCTGTACATTAGATGATGAAAATGTTGAATATATCTTTTATCAACCATTTCCCCCAAAACTGAGCCAATTTCTTCAAAAAGATTTACGAAATTCACCTTAATTTTTAATTTCTCATTTTAAATATGGCCTACCTATAGATAGCACGTTAAATCCCCACTGTGTTCGCCTTTAATCGCAGAACGATTTGATCAATATTGATCAAACTAAGAGATTGTGTTTAAGAAATTTATTAGGTTACTCCGGAATTTTGTGTGCCATATTAAAAAAAAATAAATAAGTGAATCACTGGCAAAACACTTTCCCAGCTTGAATGATTATTAATTCATTTCGGGGGAGCGGATGGGAAGAAAGTTTAATAACGGACCTGTCCCAGTTCAGTCGTGGTCTGGTCTATTTTGTGTTAATCGGTCTTTCAGGTTCAGTAGGACCAGTAAAGTATAATACATTGAAAAAGTTAAATAGTTGTTTTTTACAATTATTTTCTCTAGGTCCAGTCTTTCTGGGCTAAAGGTAAGGAATATGGTGTGGAATTCATTCCAATTTCCAGTTATTAGTGGGATGTCCGTCCCCCTCGAATTTGTGTTTTAGAAGTTGGTCTGTGGTAAACTGTCCCCCCGGCCAACAGACGAGGGGCAAACAAATGGGCTTTTGCCCTCGAGAAGCTAGGTAATTATTTGCCACCTGGTTGTAATCAGGAGTCCCATTGAGGTTGGTCTCCCCATGGCCTGTCAGCTAGAGAGGGATGTGACAGCCGGGACAATGGGACAGTCCCAGAGTGGGACTGTCCCACCACTCCCTTTGTCCCTCTCGGAACCCTGTCCCACAGCTAGCCCCCACAAAACCCAGAAATAACACACAAAAAACCTAGCTCAGGCTACTTCTCGTCTTGAGATACCCTCACCCACCGGAACTCAAGACAGGCGTTTAATTCTGATTTGACCATACCTTGGGATATGGACTTCTTATGAACGGAGCTGCAGCTCCATGAAATTTCGAAAAGGACTACAGCTGTGGTAAAAAATTATTTTATACACACCTTGCGTCCAGGTGTCTTCTCCCACAGAGAAAATTATGTAATCATAACAAAATTCAAAGTGAGTTTTCCAATTATTTTTTCAATTTTTACGGCCCCACAATCAAAATCCGTTTCTGGAAAATGTATATGTGTATAGGGATCTATCGATACAAGTAAATTATCGATACTTTTATTCGATACCAAGTACTTTTGGTTTCGATACTTTTCTTTCGATACCAAGTAGGTATCGAATATCGGGCGGAACTTCATTCAAAAACTTTATACCTAGTAAAAAATAGGCCGAAAAGGTGAATCAAGCTGGGAAAAACATTGGTGGTGATTCTTCGAAAAAAAAAAAAAAAAAAAAATGTCTAACTATTGGATTCAAAAGTTTGTTAGACAAGAATCTCCGGTCAAAATTTAACATCAAATTTTTGACCGTCATCCCCCCCCCCCCCCCCCCCTCTCCCCCTACTAAGGGTATCTGGAAAGTAAAACGTTAAGTGCATTTTGTGTAGAAAACCAAAGCGTCTACGATACAATACTACGTTGAAACCTACCTGGATTAACAGACATGGTTTCTGTCAAAGGTTTCAACTCAACCGCATCCAATGCAGAAACCCTCCTACAATAGCTAATGCTCCATAATGTGTTCCAATAGACCCGAACACAACATTCCTTTTTACTTAGAACCAACCACATATAGGAACAAGGTACTCCGTTCTTCACTTATCTTCAACAATAGCCGCAAATAATCCAATTCTTTTTCACTCTTCCAAATAGCTCTCAAGTGCATCACTCTTCAGTAGATATTCTGTCCTTGTTCAAAAGTGGAGCTGGACTGTGCAACGGAACCCGCTCTCATACCAAATCTCAAACCTACATCTCTTTCATTAGGGCTCTTCTAAAAAAAAAAAAAATATTTTTCTATGTCATTTTATAATTCGAATTTTTGAGAAAATGTATGGTTATGTATTTTCATGAGATTAATGTAATATATTCTTACTTCCACAGATATACGAAGTATAGAGAAAATTGGGTAATCGGTCAGAAATTGAATGTTTTTAGGGCATTTGATTAAAAATATAAAGAAAAAAAAGTCTTGAATGAACACGAGAACTATTGACAGAATGAATGTATCGACACGAAATTTTGTATGTGTTTACGGAATCATCGTATTACAGTCAAATCTGCCAAAGGAAAAGAGGGGGTTGAACTCAAAAACCCTAATAACTGTAGTTGTAATGATTGTATTGACACGAAATTCATATATAAATTCAAAGCTCTATAAGGACAACACTTATTAATTTTCAGAGGAATCAGCTGAAGTGAAAGGGATATGAGGGGCGGGCTCAATTCAAAAACCCACGAAATTTTATATTTAAATTCAAAACCCCTCAAAGATGACACCAATTAATTTTCTGCAAAGTTGGTCGAAGGGGGGATTAGAGGAGGGGGGCCGACTTCAATAGTTGAGTTTTATAGCTGGGGAAGTTCAGAGCCGGTGATTCACTCCTTTTTTTTTTATTTTTCTAATATACAATAATGTGTCAAATGTACTAAAAAAATATGTGCTTATGATTGGGTAAAAGTGTTAATTACTAATTTTCTAATTGTGTTATCAATAAACTAGTTTACGTTTGAATTTTCGTACCTGGCACGCACCTAAAAACATTTTCCCATCCCTGGTTTAGAAAAAAAATTCAAATAAATATCTAGTAAAATTTGTCACGAAGTGTTTTAGGGGTCCTACTCGAGTCTGCTGAGCTCTGCAGATGTAGGGGGACTCCAAGAAGGGAGGGAGGCTGATGAGGCTCTAGTCCTTCCTCCAGACGGCTTTAGAATAGAAGAGGAATTAAGGGCTGTTCTGACGTCGTTGTATTTGTGTAGGGCTCCTTAGGGGAGCTTACCAGGAGGGAGGGGGTAGGGACAAAGGGCAGAATTCTTCATAATGGCCATGAGGCCCAGCCAGGAACTAGAGACCCCGCCAAGCCCCATTCATTGGACTCAGTGCCTCCAGGAGGGGTTCATATGAAAGAAGGAGGCTTTAAAGAAAATAACAGACAAAGATGTAATCAAAGAACTCATTTAATGTTTTCCAGTTTCCAAATCTGTTATTAAAAAGCAAACTTAGAGTTCTTAGAATCTTTGGAAACCGTGTTTAACAAAAAATTTGGAACAAAAGGATTATTTTGGGAAAGTTATGTAAATCAGAAATTCGGTTCTGAGTTTTCTACGAAATTTCATAATTTCCGACATCTTGATTACAAAAAAAAGTCGTCGGTGAATCGCTGCATTGTACTTCCCCAGAACAAACTATGGTTTCCTGAATCCTCATAATAAATTTTGTGCAGATAAATGCTTTACATCGGCAGTTATTGGGCATTTTGAATTGAGCCAGTCCTCTCATACCCTCTCCCCTTCCCTTCTGCAAATCCCGCTGAAAATTAATAAGTGTCGTTCTTATGGGGTTTTGAATTCACGACGGAAATGTTGTATCGATACATTCATTCTATCGGCAGTTCCTATAATTTTTATTTTCAGCCTCGTTAAAGGGTTCTGGATTCACATATAAAATTTCTTGTCGATACATTCATTCTATCGGGAGTTATCGTGTTCACAGACAGACATAATTTTTTCTTTTCATGTTTAGAATCTAGCGGTCTGAAAACACGAAAATCCATTGAAAACTTTGGAAGGGTTCAGGGAAAAGGGCTCAATTCAAAAACCCTAATAAATGCCGATGTAATGAACACAAAGTTTAGTTTGAGGATTTAGGAGCAGGTATGTAAGTCAACTGTTAAATATTATTATTTGGTAGCAGCCATGAGGAATCATCTGGTCTGTCTGCATATAAATTCAATATTAAATTCGAAATATAATTTCCTCTACCGATTGGTCAGTGCTGTAGGGTCACAAGAAAGCTATCTTTCATTAAACTGCCATGTCAAAAAACTCCGACTGCTAGCCCAAATTCGTCTCCACAATAGCAATAGAAATTTTAGGATAATCCTTGGAGGATCTAGATATGTGTTTTGTCCTGAAAGTGTCTGCAGGCTCTGTACCTTACCGGTACTAAAGAAACAAGGAAGAACTGTGTAAACAGATTTTTGATACGTCATGTAGTTTTCGGAAAAAAAACGTTTAAAGTTGCACATTTTCTTACTCTGAAGTTATTAAATTCCAACTAACTTCAGAATAAGTAAAACGTGCAACTTTAAACGTTTTTGTTCCGAGAACTACTTGATGTATCAAAAATCTGTTTGCACAGTTCTTCCTTGTTTCTTTAGTACTTTAATAAAATGTAATGAAACTTAAGGGTCAAAAGGGAACTCCGCCCTTCGAAGTGCTATTTGAGCCATTAAAAGGGTCATTTTTGTCTCTTCAAGGACGCCATACTATAACTCTCGGCGAGTGCTACAAAATTAGTCCTATGCACAATTTTGATTCTCTAACCGTTTAGGAGTTATTTCACTTGTGGTCCGCTTATGTGGGCCACCCTGTACATAGATATTTTTCTTTTATTTTATTTTATATAAGTAAATATTATTCATATATTTATTCACTAATTTAGTTATTTCACTTGTGGTCCGCTTATGTGGGCCACCCTGTACATAGATATTTTTCTTTTATTTTATTTTATATAAGTAAATATTATGCATACATTTATTCACTAATTTAGTTATTTCACTGTTTTTTATACAAATAAATATAATTAATTTTATAATATTTTAATAATTACAATGTGTGTAATTTTATACATCACAAGCTATTTGTAATAAATCCAAATGTCTGTTGCTGTTATATTAATCCAAATATCATTCCACTTCCTAAAAGTTAGCAACCCTGAACGCAGACGCAGTACAGAAGGAGTTATAAGTTTTGACTAAACCATGAGAGGACCAGGTTACTAACTGGTGTGAAAACATAGTGCGGAGCCCCTGGACTGTGTCAGAAGAGAGATGTAAAAAAAAAACAAAGAGGTATAATAAAAAAAAGAGGGGTAGAGTTGGTTGGGTATTAGGCCTGGAGGGTGGGGTTCGTTAGCAGGTGATTTGTGAGAAAGGCGGAGCTACACACCCATCACTGCATCACTCCAACCTATTACCAAAAATGATTTACCACCCGGAGTACATTTGAAATTGTATTGGATCTGTATTGTGGTCAGTCGGGGAGAAAATGACTAGCTCTGCTACCAGGTGTTGCTCGGCAATTTCAATATTTCTCATCCCATTTCTAGTTAATCCTCTTCCCTTACTTCTTAAAGACAATAAAATCAATAATCTAACAATTTTAATATAATATTTTTATTTTATTATTTGTTTATTATTATTTTTTTTATTATTTTATTTTCAATTAGGAAAATTATCAATTCTTTTTGGGTTGGCCGGGGACCTGGTGGGGGATAGCTTGGGGTGGCCTGACGGGCGGTGCCGGCCTGGCTGGGGGCTTGGGAGGGCACCTCCGGGCTCTCTGGACTGAAACAATCCCGGGCTTGGAGGTTGTAGATGGCGTGGCTCACATGCACACCCTCCTTCCCGGGCCTTGCTGCTCTAATGCCAACGCTATGATGTGTGCCTGCAGAGAGCAGCCCGGTTTCTTGTCCTCTGGTCCAGCCTCGCCGCTGGTTCGGTGCCCCGGGGTTCTCTTCTCGGTTTCTGTCTTTAATTTTGTACATTAAGAAGAGGCATCTACCATGGCCAATATGCATTGACCATAAGGCCAAACAAATAAAAAAAATAATAATGTAATAAAAAATGTTCGGTGAATCACCGGCAGTGATCTTCCCCAGAATAGTTAGTGTCAACCCTCATACTAAATTTTTAAAGTTTTTTAGTTTTTTGAATTGAGCCCTCTCCCCTGAACCCCTCCGTTCCTTCGCCGATATCGCACATAATTAATGTGTCGTCCTTATGAGGTTTTCAATTTCATATGAAATTTTATGTCAATAAATTCATTAAAACTGGAGTTATTAGTTTTTATGTTGAGCTTCCCTAATCTCCTCTTCTCTTAATTCGACCGACATAGCTGAAGGTGTCGTCGTAAGAAGGTTCTGGATTTACATATCAAATTTCGCATCAATACGTTCATTCGCCAGGAATTATCTTGTTCACAGACAAACAGAAATGTTTTTTTTTTTTCATATTTGAAATCCAGAGGTTGGAAAACATGAAATTCCAGTGAAAACCTCAAATCGAATTTTTGATCGATTACATAACTTCCCCTATACTTTATATAACTGGGGATGTAAAAAATTTGAACTAAAACTAAAAATTGTTCAAAAAGAATAAAATAAGCATGATATAAATATTTGGCTTTCATTTTTATTTTCTTGGCTCAGTTTCTCCCCAGAAATCCTCGGTCTGTTTGTTTATTCATTTATTTATTATTATTATGTATTTATAGGTTAGGTTAGGTTTTATGACTTATGCCCGGGCTTTAACTACGAGGTCATATCGCCTACTACCAGAGCGCTCTTTCGTCACTCTGGTGGACATGAGCCCGACTCTACTATGGGAGTCCTGAATTTTGCCTACCCTAAATTTTTATTCACCTAGGGCAGGGGTCTTTAACGAGTAGCTGACATCGTACAGGCTCGGGACCACCGCTTAACGTCCCATCCGAAGGACGGCATGCTTAAGTTTATTTTACCTCCCAGATAAAATAAACTAAGGGCCTCGGTCTGGTTTCGAACCCACGTTCTTGAGCTCAGAAGTCAAGCACGCATACCACTGAGCTACCGGTTTTGAAAGGGAAGCGAAAAGTAATATTACTAATCACATGTGTTTCCAATTTAATAGCTATTTTTATATCTAATTTATGAGCTACCTATCTTAATGTATTCATTATGCGCAGGTAGCACACAGATCGCATGCATGACTATTGTGCTCAAGATCGTGCGTTCGAAACTCGGCCGAAGCTCTGAGGCGCTTTTAACTGGCAGGTAAGAAGCCTTGAAAGTTTCAGACTCCCAGAGTAGAGTCGGAGCCCACTAGATTGACGAAAGAGCGCTCTGGTAGTAGGCGATATGACCTTCGTAGTTAAAGCCCGGGCATGAGTCACATACAACAACATTATCACTGATGGCCATCACTGATAGTTGTGATTGATGCCCGGGCGGGCACAGTATTAAAAATATTTTTCTTCTCCCGGACTATCTTTGAACATAACTCCCGATAGAATGAATATATCGTCACAAAATTGTATATGTATATCCACAATCCCATAAGGACGAAACCTATTGATTTTCAGCCAAATCGACCGAAAAGAATGTATGAGCTCTTGTAATGTTCGCACAAATGTCTTAAAAACTATCGATGTCATAAATGTGAACATTAATTGAACTTGAATGAAATAAAACTTGTTTTTCTGTGGTATTGTCTAATTTCACAGAATATATATACATGGGAGTACTTTCGGTATTTCTACCATCCTCAGCCGAAAGCATAATAGATCACACTCTGTCTTATCTCTTATACTTTTGGCTGAGGATGGTAGAAATACCGAAAGTACTCCCATGTATATATATTCTGTGAAATTAGACAATACCACAAATAAACGAGTTTTATTTCATTCAAGTTCATTTGAATTATTTCACAATATCTCTGCAATAATGTCACTTTTCATTGAATATTAATTGCTGTAAATTTAAATTTTGAATTAGTTTTTTCATAAATAATTAGAATCTTCTCATTTTAGTCCCTAAGACACATATTCTTTTTATATAAAAACATGTATATATTATTTATTACTTTAACTAGACGGTCATATCGCCTACTAGAGCAAGAGAGATCTTTCGTTGCTTTGGTGGACTTAACGGAAGGAGACGTACAAATGTTGCCCAACCAGGTTTAGTTATCCAGGGTAGAAGAGATCTTTAACAAGTACCTGACATCGCACAGACTCGGAACCATCGCATAACGTCCCATCCGAAAAACGGCGATCACAAGGATTTTTATCTCCAGATAAAAAAAGCTGGATTTCGAACCTGCTATTTTGAGCATTAAAAATATATAGTATTAGGTGAGTTCTAAGGTTCTTTATCTGGAAAGTGAAGAAAACATGAGCACTCCGTCCTTCGGATGGGACGTTGAGCGATGGTTGTTAGCCTGTACAATGTCAGGTACTCGTTAAAAACCCTTACTCTAGGTGAATAAACCTGGGTAGTCAAAGATTAGAACCCAGAGTTGTCGGGTTCATGTTCCACTAGAGCGACGAAAGAGCGGTCTGGTAGTAGGCGATATGACTTCATAGTTAAAGGACGAGTATGAGTGATAATAACTAACTATTGAACTAAGTATTGAATACAGTAGAAAGACCTTGAACTATTTCTCATTATCCTAAGTATATTTGTTGACGGTACTTCACTTAAATAAGCTCAATCTCTATTGTATCTATTATCTTATCCCATCATACTTACCTTACCATAGTTTTTGTAATCCCATTAAAAATAATTTATTTAATGATTATCCCATCAAAAAAAATAGGTTAAAAAAAAGTGATAATAAAATCAATAAATATTAAAGTGTGGCGTATACAACTTTGGTTTGTGTTTCAGTTATAGATGGCAGGTCGAAGAACGTCTACGAAAACCTATTAAAGACGCAGCAATAGGGCGAAAAATAAGTTAATTAATTAAGTAATAAGACTTATAATTATAATTGTTTGTTTTTTGTGACTCATGCCAAGACTTCAACCACGAGGGGATATCGCCTACTACCAGAATGTTCATTCTCTGGTGGACATGAACCCGATTCTACATTGAGAGTCTCAAATGTAGGCAACCCAGGTCCGAAGACGGCACAAGGTTTTCTTGAATCACTACAGAAAAGTTATATGAACAATTGAGTTAGCTGTTATGACTCCATGCCCTGGATTTTAACTACGAGGTCATATTGCCTACTACCAGAGCGCTCTTTCGTCACTCTGGTGGCATGAGCCCGACTCTAATATGGGAGACCTAAATTTTTCCTACCCTAAATTTTTATTCACCTTGGGTAGAGGGGTCTTTAACGAGTACCTGACAACGTACAGGCTCGGGACCATTGCTTAACGTCCCATCCGAAGGACAGCATGCTTAAGTTTATTTTACCTCCCAGATAGCAAGCAAGCACTCATACCACGGAGCTACCGACGCCCGCCCTCATATACTCTAGTAAGTAAGCTATCTACTTTAGTGGTGTGATGATGATCAAAATGTTGTATATTAACCCATACTATCATATTATTTGTATATATACTTCTGAGGTTACAGAGGGCGCAGGTAGCTCAGCTGTAGCGTGCGTGTCTACTGAACTCAAGATCGTGGGTTCTAATCCTGGCCCAGGCCCTTAGATTTTTTATCTGGCAGGTGAAAAAACATTAAACACGCCGGTCCTTATATGGGACGTTAAGCGATATTCCTGAGCATGTACGATGTCAGATACTCGTTAAAGACCCCTATTTATTGTGACTCATGTACGGGCTTTTATGTAGGCGATATGACCTCGTAGTTAAAAGGCCGGGCATGAGTCATAATAACCAATTAACAAGACCAACAATAACAATGTGTGGCTTTATCTATTCAATTAATTCGATATATATTAAAAATGATTAAATATAAATGTTATTTGAAGAAAACAGACGTTAAAAGAGTTTCGTAAAAAAAACTGGCGAAGATAAAAATAAACAACACTGAATCATAGAAAATATTGTTTTGTCTTTATTTGTGCTAACTTATACCAAATGGAACTTTAATCAATACTTTGCATGAAACATAATTTCACTTCGATACATAAAACGCAAAGAGTATATACAATAACATCTAATTTTATACATAAAAACAAAATTAACATTTAAGAAAAAAAATGCAAAATTACTAAATATTAATAAATTATTTACAAGTTTATTTAAAATATTTTATACAATGAAAGTCAAATGTTTACATAGGTATTTACACCAATAATAATAGTAAATAATATTATATTAGTAATCAATATATAATAATGATTTATTTATTTGCAAATATAATAAATAATAATAATTGACTAGATTTTTAAAATTACATGTGTCCGCAAGCACTAAATAATGAAATTTCTTTCCTCAAGCCACATAAAATGTCCAATATCTCAAATTTTATATTAAATTTCTTATCATATAGTACATTTTTTACAACTGCTACAATACATAAAGACACATTCTCAAAAAAATATTAAATATTTTCTTAATTTCTTTATTTCTTTATCCTGTATCACAGATATCTTATAGTCAGGGGAGGTCTTTGTCTCGGGTCGCCTCAAGTCACCTAACAACAAAAAATAAAAAAATAAAAATAAATATAAATAAAAAATAAATAAATAACAAAAATAAATAAATAAATTGAAAATAATATAAAGCATGTCTGCTAGGAATTATGCTAAAAAAATTAAAAGATAACAAAACAATTTGTACATAGAAAAAAATCCTAGGTGAATCACCGGCAATGTACTTCCACAGAACGAATTAATCTATTAAGTTTTCGCTCTACCTCCCAATACAATTTGGGGTAAGAATCAATAGTTGATTTACATAGGAGCTTCGAAATCCTCATATTTTGTAATAATAATAATAATTTTTATTGTTTAAAGGGATCACCCCTATACAATTGAGTCAGTGACCATTACTTTTACAATAAAACGTCCAACAAGATGGTAGCGTAGCAAACAGGAGACCCCGGACCTACCATCGTCTTCTGGAACTGTCGAGGCCTCAACAACATCTCTCGTTATTCAGAACCATTTCCCGGGAGCTGGATCCTCTGCCTGTCCGAGACGTGGCTCACCCAGGTCATCACCATATTTTGTGTCGATACATCGGCAGTTATTGGTGTTTTTCAGTAGTATTAATAGTACTACACATGCAACATTTTGTGTCGCTACAAAATCGCCATAACTGCCGACGTAATGATGTATCGACATGAAATTTTATATTTAAATTCAAAACCACTTAAGGATGACACCTATTAATTTTCCGAAAAATCGATCGAATGTAAGGGGGGTCAGAGAAGGAAGACTCGACTCAAATACCCTAACTCTAATGTAATGAATGTTTCGACACTAAGTAAAGTAACTAAAGTACTTAATCGATTTTGATAAAATTTCATATGTACTATTCTTATAAGGCCTATTGAATCATAAGCTAGATAGTGTTCCAAATAGTTGAATACGAGGATGGGGAGACAAGATATAAAATGCATGCTCCTTAACTGTTGATCAGATGTTCATGAAATTTTTCAAATATCATCTTAGGGGTCATTCATAAATTATTATTATTCGGGGGGGGGGGGGGGGGGGGGGGGGGTATAAGCTCAATAATACTAATTTCTACTATAGGGGAGGGGGGTAAAGAATTTTATCTTATGTAAGTTTTTGAATTTAAAATCTACTACTTTCGCGCTAAGAAATGGCGCTATTGGATAGCGCCATCTGTACTTAGTTGTCAAATTCAGTATTGAATCCTACACAAATCATATGGTCTCAGTACTTCTAGACATTTTTTTATTCTATTGTCTCGCTGACTAGGGATTTCTCTATTGCTTGAATTTTCAAAAATAATTGTCATTTATTATACCTGACATGTCTGGATATTTACATCCACTATTATTTAAAGCTTGGGTACAAGCTTTTCTATGTAAAACTTCAAAGATTTGTCAAGAAGAGTCAAAAACTAATAAATAAACTTTTAAAAATAACTCCAGTGCTTTTGAGACCTGTGTTTCTCAAAAAATTAATGAATTAAAACAACTTGCTGTTAAGAAAAAAAACAAGTATGTTTTTAGTCAGTCCATGGATAAATAAATAAGTAAACTTTGGAATAATTATTCATTTATATATTTTATTTATATATTTTATGGTATTAATATATTTTATTTGAAGTAATTTAATGCAGCAATGAAAAAGTTAAGACGATTAATCGAAGTATAATTGCAATAAATAATAATTTTTAATCAAACTGTCTTTTATTTTATCAATACGATAATTACTTACGAAAATTTCTTACCAAGGGGAGGGAGGGGGCGGGGTAGTTGAAATCTTGGGATTTCTTACAATAGGTGGGGGGGGAGGGTCAAATTAGCTTTAAAAAAACCTTACGTAATTTATGAATGGCCCCTTATAAACTTGGGTCAAACGTAGACTGGCATCTCCAAATTTGGAACGGAAATTTCATATGGAAATACATAACGCCACAAGGATGATTAATTTCCTGCGAAATCGGCCAAAAGGAAAGGAAGAATCATAGGAGAGAACTCGACTCTCAACCTTATTAATTACTTAACTGCCGATGTAATGAATGTATTGTGTCAACACAATGTTTAGTGTGAGGTTTCAGAAGTCACTATGTAAGTCAAATATTGATTTTTAGCCCAAAAGGTCGATTGGCTTTAGAGGGAGAGCGAAAACGTAATTGATTAATTCGTGCTGGGGAAGTATATACCAGTGATTCACCGCCAATTTCTGACCTGATTAAATAACTTCCTCTATACGTCGCATAGCTGTGGAAGTAGAAAAAAAAAATGCTGGACAGGAGAAAAATCTTAATTCCAGAAAAATGTAGTGAATGTGAGGGAGAAGAGTGGGAGGGTCTATTTGTGTCAACTAGATCTAGTGTTGCAATTTGTCCTGGACCAAACAGAGCTGCCCTTTGACCTAGCTGGGCCAAAGAAAGCAAGGAATTTGGACAATCAAGCAAGGGCCACAGGCAGGACCTACAAAGGTATTACCTTCAATACATTCCTCAAACAATCCAACAAAGCGTTGTATCGTTTGGCTCTCTTCCAATTTCAGCTTAACGCAACTAACCTTAACCTTATCCCCGTAGTGACTTTGCGTTATAATATAGTGATTGCGCGACATGCGACCAAGCGTAGTCACACCGCGCTCTGCATTTCAGGACGGTTTTCGGCATCTATCTTAAAAACCGATGCAAAAAGTAGTACGATATATATAATAGCTCAGCGATGCACTTTTAAATCTCTATGCTTGTGAAACGACGGCTCTTTAAGGTTCTCTTTATTGTAGGGAACAGAAAAAAGTCACGTGGAGCCATGTCTGGCGAATATGGAGCCTGGGGCATCATACAGTGTTGTTTTTGGCCAAAAATTCACGAATAAGCAATGAGAGCAGGTGCAAAAGCCATGAATGGTTTTGCCACAAATCCGGGCGTTTTTTTTTATTGCTTCACGCAAACGGCGTTGCACTTGTAGGTAGTGCTCCTTATTGATCGTTTGAGTTTGACCTTGTGGCAAGAACTCATGGTGCACTATGCCGTTAAAGTCGAAAAACACAGTGAGCATGACCTTCACATTCGACCGCACTTGTCGAGCTTTTATACCAGTCGTAAACCCTGGTTTAACTCATAGCAGACTCAGCAAAAGCAATATTTAACACTTCTAAAATTTTGCTACACTTCATTCCATTATTATAGAAAAATGTAATGCAAATTCTCTGATCCATTTTGTAAACAAATAAATAATCGCCGATCGTCCCAAAACACGTGTAACCTCTTTGACAGCTGACAGCAGACTAAACATCCGGTTTGGCTAACAATGTACAGAGATACTTTTCAGACATGTTTACCAACACAACAACAAAAAAAAACGGACAAATACAACCCGTGAAATTAAAAAAATTCCCGTTATTTTTGATCACACCTCGTAATTTGATTTTTATTTCATATTTATATTTTGATTTTATTTATAATTTAGGTTTAGGTTAATAAACTCAATAGTTGTTCTCTTATTCTATGCTATTCATTTCCCTGTTAACCCAGTAAGATAATATATACCTTTGGATTAGATCGAACATTTTTTGCAAATTTAGGAAAACAATAAGGCATCTCAATATACAATTTAGAAGAAATCCTAATGAAATAATTATTAATTGACATTTTTTTAAATATGTGCACATTCTTCAAAATGGCATATCTTGAACTTTCGATATTTTTCAGGGCCCTTTTCGGAAATTACTCTAGAAATCAAAATTTAGTAGAAGATCAGCTATAATTTCTAGAGGAAATGTGGTAATTTTTATTATTTGTATATTTTTATTTTTTGTTTATTTATTATTAATTTTATTAATTCAATTATTATTTATATATTTATTTATATTTAACTTTTTTTTTAATTATCACACTCATATATTACAGGTATAAGAAAGTAAATAGCATATTCAAATATAACATATATGTTTATATTAATTACAATAAATATTTCTTGAAATATATTGTATATGTAAAAATCCATCAATATGACAGCGTTTCTCAACGTAAAAGTTATCAACTTTCAGTCAAATCGGTCAATAGATTTTGTAGGGAGAGCGAAAACTTATTTAATTTAACTTTAATTTCGTTGCTGTACACTCTGGGCTACTGCCAGGGACTGTCAACCCAGAGGTATTTTGTCTGTGTGTCAGTGTCATCTCCAGTGGGCCGACTGAGATCCATCAGACAAAGAGATTGCGGAGATGGACTCAGTTACAGATCCGGAAGTAGACAGAAGAGGCTGTGTTGAGAAGAGCCAGGGTATCCTCTTGTGGTCGGTAGGTGACTGAACTGACAAAGCCCTTCCACGGCCATTACTCCCGATACCAACCACTCACTCTGTTATTATATCAGAACCTCTTCCTTTGGTTACGCCTCTTTTACAGGAACGAAAAAAGAACAAGGAAAAAAATATATATACATCGTTCCTTCAAATGGCTTATCATCTTTTCCTTCACGGTTCAAAAACATTTTTATACCAACGAAAAGTTGCCTACTTCCAGAGCGCTCTTTTGTCGCACCGTTGGATATGAACCCGATTCTACTGTGGGTTCCTAAATGTTGCCTTACCAGGTTTAGTTAACTAGTATTTAAGGCGAAAGGAGACGATAGTCAGCAAAGACCCATTTCCTGTCTGTCGACTTTTTTTGGTGTTAATTCTAAAAAAATGCATTGGATCAAGAATTCTACATGTGGATAGGTTGGCGGGTGGAGGAGGATCCTAAGGCGCGTTACCAAGAATTGAATCTTGCCCATTTTCAGCAAAAAATGACGACGATCCTATTGAACAGGATCATCTGTTGAACGTACAAGATATCATTCTCTTCAGGGCAAAGCTATCTACATGATGACTACAGGCGTTTTCGATTTAAAAAAAATGTCTACGATTTTGACGTAAAAGAAAATATGTAACACTAATATCGCTTATATCTTTGCAACCGTACTACCCGCGGGCCTTACTTTGGTATCGTTGTATAGAGGAAAGAAGCCTCATTACTCGAGAAGCCTCATTACTGCGTGCGCAGATGGCGCCGTTGTCACGCCATGCATAACGCAATCGAAGCTAAATCTCAGCCTCGCGCGAGGCGTTCAAAGAGGCGTAGCTCGGCAGTACCTTTGTCGATCCGAGCGAGATTGGTCGCGTTTGAGAGATCTCACTCTGCCGTAGTAGGTATAATCCATCGTGTTCCAGACCGCGATCATAGAACCAAGAAGACTTCAAGAAAAAAAAAACTGACTACGTTAGAAGAATAGCATCGGAATTAGAATGGCAAATGAATTAATCTGTATGCAGTGAAACCGAAAGCATAATTGAAGATTCTGATGACTCAGATGTAGACCCCGATTATGAATTTTTCCCAGGAGAAGATGAAGAAAAAATTTTGGCAAATGTAAAGGAATCAATGCAACCTCACCTCAATCTTGAGGTTCTCGAACTTTACCCCAAGTAAAACTAAGAGATGGCCCATGTGCATATACTCGTACTATGTACAACGCTTTTGTTGTATATCTCTACTTCTTCAAGAAAAATAAGGTCGGATCTTATACGTCTATCAAAATTTGATTTCCTGGTCAAACTTGCTGATGAACTCAAGTTCCTTAGGATGCTTGAATGTCTTCAACTCCCGAACAAATCTAACACAGTCCAAGACAGTATAAGAAGAACTTTGAAAATTCGAGAACCACAAGAACAAATCTTGAAGAAAAGGTACTGCAATTACTGTTGGTACAAAAAGCGAAGAATGTCGTAAGATAATTTGGTATAAGTTCAAGAAACCGATCTGTGTGGAGCACATAACACAGTTTTGTGTTGCACTCAAATAGATGGGATCGTTATGTACCATACAATGTGCCTTAACAACTACTTATATTCTTGAATGTGATATTTTATCGAGTCATATTGCATATTATTCCAATTTACATTTGACTGATTCTTTGTCGAATACATGTATATTTAAAAAAATGTTATATGACTTATTTTGTACATGTACATTTACGTTTTTTGCTCTGGCCTTGCCTCTATTTATGTTGGAGATATTCAGTAACCCCTTAGCCTAAGAATGAATACAATAATTTCAGAAAGCATAACTGGATGATCGTCTAAGAGATGTACAGTTAGTAACATACATTTTTTTTTTTAGTTAGTATTCTAGGGTTAACTGGTACTGGATACACATATAAAATTTCGCACAGATATATTCATTACATTATACAGATGAAATACATTTTTCATTTTTTGAATCAGGGGATCGGAAAAATGTGACCGATTACATAACTTTCCCTGTACTTCATGTAGATAGGAAGGTAAAAAAAGAAATAATAATAGAAAAAAATAATAATAGAAAGTAATACAGAAAACAATTCTAAATTATTGAATTTATTTGTACAAGCAGATAAAAGAGTCATACTTATCTGAGCATTGCGGTTAAAATTATCTGCAATTATATGAAGGGAGGTAATAGAAATCAAAGTAAATTATCCGAGAGTTTTTTATTGTTTTGTTTCAAATGTTAATTAAAATTTTGTAAAATGCTATATATTTATATTTAAAGCACACCCAGCACTAAAATACATTTATTTTATTTTTCATTATTTTTAAAAAGAAACGAGTATTACCTGGTCTCTCGTTTTAATTAAATTTGAAAAAAAGAGACATTATTTTCTTTTGTAATATTAACTATTTTATGTCAAGATAGTTAATTTAATTCTAGAAAATAACGAGAATGATACACTTTTTTTTTTATTATTGTTATAATTTATAATTAATTTATATAGCCACTAAAGCTATTTAACAAATAGCCGTCCGTAAATCACCGGCTGTACTTTTCATGTATTCGCTCTTGCTCTAACCCTTTCAATCAATAGTTGACTTATACAGGGACCTCTGAAAATTAATAGGTGTCGTCCTTATAGAATATTGAAAATACATAAAATTTCGTGTCGATATAGTTAGTTATTATGACTCTTGCCCGGGCTTTAACTATGAGGTCATATCGCCTACTACCAGAGAGCTCTTTCGTCACTAGTGGACATGAGCCCGACTCTACTGTGGGAGTCCTAAATTTTGCCTAACCTAAATTTTTATTCAGCTAGGGCAGGGGTCTTTAAAGAGTACCTGACATCGTACAGGCTCGGAACCATCGCTTAACGTCCCATCCGAAGAAAGGCGTGCTTAAGTTTATTTTACTTCCCAGATAAAATAAACTAAGGGCCTTGGTCGGATTTCGAACTTACGATCTTGAGCTCAAAAGGCAAGCACGCATACCACTGAGCCACCGGCGCCTTCATTTCGTGTCGAATTCATTCTATCGGGAATATGACACACAGACTAGACTCCAAACTATTTTTTTTCAATTTTGGAATCAGGGGGTCGGGAAACATGAAATTCCGGAGGAACACAACATCGAATTTCTGACCGATTACATAACTTCCCCTATACTTCGAATATCATCTATATATTTCTGAATTTTTACTTTACCAGCTGTTCGAAGTAAATATAGAAGAAGTTGTAATATAACTGAAGACAACAGCTACTAATTTTCAGCCAAATGGGCCAAAGGGAAGGGGGGATTAAGAGGAGGCTTAACACAAAAACTTTAGTACTGCTGTCGTAATAAATATATCGAAATGAAAATTTATATTTAAATTCAAATCCCCATTAGGAAGGCAATTTTCATTATGTTCCACGAATTCGGACGAAGGAAAGGGAAGAGCGACAACGTAAGTGATTAATTCATACTGAAATAGCAGGAGATTCACCGACGTCTTTTAATATTGAATATGGTCCATTCCGTAGCACAAGTTTCAGAAGAAAACCCTAGGGAAATAAATCTTTGCTGAAGAGATTGATGTGTTGCGGTAGCCAAAAGTTAACCCTGTCAACAGGAACAATGAAGTATATTTAAGTTGGTTTGGTTTGAAATAAGTTGGGAGGAGGGTGGGGGGATCTCACCTGTGAGCTGCCAACAAGATATATGGCATAGCGGTGAGGGAGCCCTTCTTGGAGTTGTAAAGGGCAGGGGTCGGAAACCATCCTGCACCTCAGGGAAACCATACTGCACTTCAGGGAAACCATCCTGCACTTCAGGGCCGCATGATCCGATATATTTTCTAGCGCGGGCCGCATTTCGAAATAAAATGAGTCGATGAATCACCGGCAAAGTTCTTCCCCAGCGCAATAATCTAAAATGATTTCCCTTTTCCCCCTCAAAACAGCCCCGCCGGAACGGCGGGGCGGGAGGGGCGATCGCCTAGGGCGCCTCGATGTTAGGGGCACAAGAGTTGTTGACTCTTTGACCTTGATTGAAAGAATTGAAAAAAAAACTAATACTTGCGACTTATTCACGAACTTGTGGATTGCGTTACGCATACTTTTAACGATTCCAGTATCAGTAGCCAGTTGCGAAAGGAGTTTTAGCAAATTGAAATTAATAAAAACATATTTATCATCAACTATGACACAAGAAAGACTCGATGCTCTTGCTGTTCTTGCAATAGAAAACGAATGGCCAAGAACATTAATTTCAAGGATGTAATTGAAGAATTTGCTAATGCTAAAGCCCGAAAAATACAATTGAATTTTTCCAAAAAATTATGCAATTTGATGTCTTTCAATCATTTCTTCAGATATATTATAATAATATATGTTGTTTTTATAATTTTTTTATATATAGTACTAGCAGTAATACCCGGCGTTGCCCGGGGGACTTAACCCAATATCTCCTATAAGGCTATTCAGTTCCTCGACAGTACATTCATGATGTTATAATTTTCAATTATTCATACGGAATAAGGCTTATAGTCCTTCAACTGTAGTAACGCTAGCTTTGGAGCTAAAACTAATTTATTTAAAAAGATTTCTCATTAATCGTAGCAATGGTTTTCGAATTACAAAGATTGCGTGAGTGGATGCTGGGATGGACCAGGGGTTGATTAAAAAATAGACCTTAACCTTCCGGTAGATAAAACTTATCTATTCAAAAAGATTCCTCATTAATCATTGCAGTGGTTTTTGAGTTACAAAGATTGCGTGGGTGGATGCTGGGATGGACCAGATATTGAGGTACTAATACGCCTATAACCTTCCACAGACGATGACGAACAAATAAAAAAAAAAATTAATCAAATGCATCAAGCCGTTGGTGAGTTATAGCGGTACAACGCACAGACATTTTCAGCTTTATATATATGATATATAGGTATATATATTTTTTTCTTTTTTTTAAAATAAATTTAAACATTAAAAAATTTGTTTATGAAGTTTTATTTTTTAATTATTGAAATTTTCTCTCCTTATAAGAGGGCGCAAGGTAGATTTTCGCCTAGGGCACTGATATATGTTGCGACGTGGCTGCCTCGAAAAACAACTGATTTGGCTAAAAATCAATTCGTATCATACTTAGGGACTTCATCCAAAATTCCGTTTGGATACATGCATTACATTGGTGATGAGGGATTTTATTTAAGATGAATCCCTCCTCTAGAATTTCTGACCTAATTATATAACTTCCTCTAGCTGGGGAAGTAAATATGTGGATCCTAATTTGATCTTATCTCTTGACCCTCGGAGGTGTGAGGGTAGACTTTTTGAGGGAAATTGACCAGAAATCCCATTACAGTCAAATATGTCCTTTGTGTTGCCAGGCTACCTGGGGGTAGCTGTTGGTATGGGGCCCCCCTATGGTAACGCCCTCCTGCTGACCACAACACAGGGCTCCCTCCTGCCCCCACACACTATACTGTAAGAAGCCACACAACTTATAGTTAAGGTCCTAATATATCAGGTTGACAAGCCGCAGTTGACACTGCATCTGTCGACCCTCCCCCTGAAGACACCCTCATTTTCTAAACTCTGTTCGCAGGGAGGTTTAGACATTTAGGCGAAAGGGGAGGATAGTCAAAAAAGCTACCTAGTACTCCAGTATACCTCTAGAAAGAGAAACCATCGTGCGAAAATCCAAGAGGGAGTTTTCTACAAACGTTACTTACAAACATATTTAGTCCATTTTCTCGATTATGTCCTATGTCTATGTGATTTACAACTTTGTAAGAGCTCTAACGATTGTAACTATAAACTTGAAATTTGAGATCAATATCAAAGTGCTAACTTTAAGAATACTTTACTTCTGGGGCCTAAGTACATACTTAAGGCCCCAGTTTTCTCCACAACATATTTGAAGTTTGTGATTATGTTATAAATATAACGATCTTATAATATGTATTACAAGATAACGCCTATATTTATAACCTAACCACAAATCTATTGAAATATGTTGTGGAGAATACTGAGAGACATATTTTATACGCGATACAATTTTTGAAGGTTCTCCCTGTTTACGAGATAAATGCCGAAAACTGTCCTAAAATGTGGTTTTGTAACACATTTTTATAGACAAATACTGGATTTACGCTAAAACGGTTAATTCTATCGAAAAATTGATCCTTAACAAAAATGTTCCTTATTAAATTTCCAAACGCTAAGTCCACTCCGATTTGAACTCCGATTTGAGAAGAAGGGAAGTTAAACCGCTCCAAAGAATGTACAGGAAATTTTTCAATGTAATTTTAAAATATATTTTTTTTCGTGGCAGTTTTTTTTATTTAAACATTTAAAAAAAAATTAATTTGAGAGGAGAGAGAGAGGAGGGAAAAACATGGCCGCTATAAGAAAGTCCTGTTGTGGCCACATGAGATATTTTCATATCTAATAGAAACTTGATTTCATTTATGAGAATTCATTACTTGTACTTACCACACTTAAGAAAACAGCATACTGGAGAAAATAAGAAATGGCGAGTGTTCAGCCTAGGGTAAAATTTCTATAATAATATATTAGAACCACAAATTCGATGAATTTTATTGAAAACCACTGACCTGGACTTATACTGTAAAGTGATAAAATAACAAAGTTTAAGTTTAATTAATAAAGGCTTTGTTGGCCGTGGTTGGTGGATACCGATTGTGGGAAATCAGTTCAAATTTTAATTGAAATTTAACTAAATATTACCAAATAAATATTGCGATAAACAGATAAACAATGTATCATCGAGGGCGCCGGTAGCTCAGTGGTATGCGTGCTTGTCTTCTGAGCTCAAAAACGTGGGTTCGAAACCCGACCGAGGCCCTTAGTTTATTTTATCTGGGAGGTGAAATAAACGTAAGCACGCCGTCCTTCGGATGGGACGATAAGCGATGGCCCCGAGCCTCTACGATGTAAGACCCCTACTCTAGGTGAATAAAAATTGAGGGTAGGCAAAATTAGGACTCCCACAGCAGAGTCAGGCTCATGTCCACCAGAGTGACGAAAGAGCGCTCTGGTAGTAGGCGATATGACCTCGTAGTTAAAGCCCGGGCATGAGTCATAAAATCTAACCTAACCTCTATTTCATTTTTGTTCTATCTAATTTTCTAGTATTCTTCTCGTCATTGTAACTAACTTACCACATGTGGTTTTAATAAATTTCGCCAAAAAAAAAAGTAAATAACTATAGTTACCAAAAATAATAAATTTTGTTTATTCTGTTCAAAGAAGCTTCTTTATTACTTTCCTAGTGTGAATCTTAATCATTATCAAATTTTATGAACAAAAAACTACCAATTTTCCAAAATGTTTGGTTCAAAACCGGCCATATTCACACATTTCGTTTCAAAACCAGCCAATTCCAAAATTAATTAATTAATAACTGTCTACCTAATTACTTTTTTAATTTCTGCAAGTGCTTATAGTTGAATTCTGGTTTAACTGATATTCTAAAAAAAAAAATTTCAAGAGAATAATAATGACAACGGTTATGAAAATTCAGTTTTTTTTAATTTCCAGAAAAATGTTGTTTTTTTGGAGATGTGTCGTCTCTTTTCAAAACCGGCCAATTGTTTTTTCCGTCACCCTGATTCCAAAAATGCCCTCTTTGTATAATTCACATTTTCTTCTCTTCTTCGAAGATGGGAAGGGGGGCAATTGCTCTCTCCCCCTTGAAACCGCATCTATAGTCTCGACAATTGCGACTACAGAGAGGGACAAGTGAACGGAATATGTAAATTTATGTTAACAGTAAGTAAGTGAGAGCAGACATCACTTAGGGAGAGTAAGTTAGAGAAGACATGAGTTAGAGAGGACGCAAAGTGAGGCTGTCTCAATTAACAGAGAGTGGTCAGTTCGTTACTGCTCCAAGTATAGTAAGGGACGTTATTGTATACCCATGATGAGCTTACATCGGAATTTCATACGTAAATTGTCCATCTTTATAATATAATATATTATATACATTCCAATAATATAATAGTAATAGTAATATATATATAATAGTAATATATATATAATATAATATATTATATTTATTCACTACCTAATTAAGTTAATTCTCTCCTAACCGCTGTTTTTATACAAATAATAATAATTGATTTTATAATATTTTAATATTCTTAATGTACTTAATTTTTTTACATCACAGTATCCTAAATGGTATTCCTAAATAGGCAGATTCAAAACATTATAAAGTTTAATTTAAATATATTCAAACATTTTCTATGTTTCGAGATGAGAACATGAAAGCCAAAAAAGTAGTCAGTGAATCACCTGATATGTATTTACCCAGCTCAAATTACTGATTTAGCTGAAAATAAATATGTAAATATGTATTTTATTCAGAGACTGTTGAAGCATCATATGAAATTTTGTGTTTGTGTTCGGCCTTATTTAGGATGTATATTAGCCTTGTCTCTATAATGGTGTTGTATATAGTTATTTACAACATCAAAAAAACCAATTAATCCTATGCAACTATTAATTTTCCGCGAAATCAGTCAAAGGGGTGGGAAACCGGAGAAAAGGGGACTTAAATACACTAATAACTGCCGATGTATCGACAAGAAATTTAGTATGTGGATTCAGAAGCCACTATATTAGTGAAATATTAGGTTTTAGGTAATACGGTCGATTGGCTTTGGAGGGAGAGCATCAACGTAATTGAATCATTCTTACTGATGAAGTACATAGCAGGTAATTTTCATAATGTCAACACTCTCACTTCCAGACTTTTCTTCTTATTTTCATATTTTCTATTCATTTTTTAAGTTTATTTTACCTCCCAGATAAAATAAACTAAGGATCTCGGGCGGGTTTCGAACCCACGACCTTGAGCTCAGAAGGCAAGCGCGCATGCTACTAAGCTACCGGCGCCCTCAAAAGAAAAAGATTGTGAGTAGATTTGAAGAAAGGAGCCGCGATAGAGACATTCAGCACATTCTCGAATCTAACTATAACCTCACATACAAGGATATTTACTGTTACAACGTCTACTTAAAGCTGAGGACAAATATCGAGAGGACGAGAGTGTTGGCTCAGATACGGCTGTGTAGAGAAAGCCTGGCTAGAGTGACGGTGGGAGGAGTGACCTACCTCTTCAACAGGGAAGACAGCTGTAGTGTCTGCAACGAAGACCGACCGGACGACATCCACCATTTCTTCATGGAGTGTCCAGCCTTCAGCCAACTAAGAAAAAAGTACCTGGTAGAAGCACTAAAGAGCCCACAACCTGACAAGACCCTTTTCAACATTACAAACAACCAAAACCTCAATAATATTATACTATACATAGTAAGGGCGCTAAAAATTAGAGGACATTGAAGTTTTCAAATAAAATACCATTTTTATTTTTGTTTTAATTTGTTAATTAACAGTTAGGTTCTATATTACTTTGTATTTTATTATTATTATTATTTTATATTTTCATTTATTTGTACTTTTTTTAAACTGAATAATGTATATATCAGGCCGAACCCTGAGCTTAAAAGATGTATTTCTTAAAGGCTAATAAAGAATTGAAATTGAATTGAATTGATATTCATTTTTTATATATTATTTTACGCAGCAAAACTAAATCCGGTATTGAGTTACCCGGAGTGACAAAGTTACAAAAGCGAAGACTTCGCTTGACTTTTTTCTTTAGAATATTTTTTTAGAATGAAATTTTATCCGCTCTTTGTATGGTTGAATTAACGACGTTAAAAAAAAAAAAATATTGTCACTTCTTTCAAGGGCAGAACTGCTGAAATAAACACATTCATAATTTTCACAGGAATTAGTGGGTTAACCTATGGGTAAACTGATAGTATCGATAGTACTATCGAAATTCTAACATGAATTTCGAAGAAGAAAAGCAATGGCCGCTGTGAGAAAAGAGTTCGGTTTCCGTACGGTTAGCTATTCTGTCAGTAACCAAGAAAAGAGGTTTCGTCCCAATCAGTATTATCAGTTGCTTTAACCTACTTTGTTTACTAAGTGGATGTTATTTTGTATTATTCTTAGTTAGATTTTGCTTCGTTTTCTTTTTTATTTTATTACTAGTGTGAGGCAAGGAGCGGTGTGAAACAGAAAAATCATTCGTTGGGCCCCAAGAAGTAGGGGCGATGTAAAGAATGCAAAAAGGAACACCGAACTTCAGGTAACACGTCGATTCTCAAGGATCACCTCAAACGAAAACATGCGGTAATTTATTTTAATACTACTGAAGACGACGGAAACGATCCACTCAAACATTTAGATCAGTGACGACAATGCCAAAGTTCTAATAAATTGGTCAAACAGCGAATAAATTAAAATTCAATAGTATAATCGATAATATTCGATATTCGAATCTGCACATTAATCGATAGAACTATCGATAGTTTACTCCACTTACTGGAATTACTATCTCATCACTTAACATCGATTTCTGATTACTTAACTTTCCCTAGACTTTGTAAAAAAATAGCTATTAAGCTAATCAATTGTATACTTACATTTTATTTTAAATTTATTTTCCAACTTTCATATACGGTGACCTGAGGAAGGGGCTTAAGAACGACCAGAAATATTGTCGTAAAATCGACTACCCACCCGACCACGTCGCATCCGAAGGACGGCGTGCTCTGTCAAGAATTTACGATACCATTCAGTGTGTAGTTTGTGATATTATTCGGGAGAACCGGAAGACGAACCTTTACCTATTTGTCATTTAAAGCGACCATTTTTTTTTGACCACTTTCAGCACTGGGCGTGAGAATAGGAACCACAAAGGTAGAACTCTATGGGCAGGAATCAACAATTGTATTATTGTATACTATTGTATGCAATTGTAATACTTATACTATTGTATTCAATTGTTATAACTTATTGTATGGTTGTAGTCAACCATACAACAAAATGTCGAGTCCTTTCTTTCCTACGTTTGCAGTCATCAGAACGTTAAATTCAAGAAATGCATTAATTTCACTTTCACAGATATAAGAAGTACAGAGGAAGTTATGTAATCGGTCAAAAATTCGATGTTGAGTTTTAACCAAAATTTCTTATTTTCCAACCTCCTGATTACAAATTTTGTTAAAAAAATAGTCTGTCTGTGTGTGTGAGACTGTGGACACGGTAACTCCCGATAGAATGACTATATGGACAAAATAATAAATATGAATAGTTAATGTCCGGTCATTAACTACAAGGTCATATCGCCTATTACCAGAGCGCTCTTTAATCACTCTGGTGTACACGAGCCCGACCGATTCTACTATGGGGATTATTTTTGCATCCATGCTCTTGGCTGCGTTGCGCCGAGGATGGTCGCAGGTGGGCCATGTTACCAGCAACCTGCGGTCATCCCCGGAACCACGCTAAACTGCCTTATTTACCTTCCGCGAGGAGGCGACGAATCTACCAAACTCTGGGTAGTCAGCTTCACTCATCAGCTTCCGCGGGTTCAGTCCCAGGTACGATCCTGTCCGGCGGCGTATCAAATCCACCCTAGACCCGTCGTACAGGGGGCATTCGGGAACAACGTGTTCTGCAGCCGCACGAGCAGTTCGGGCTGTCGTTCTTCTTGAAAAAGAGCATGTAGGTTGAAATCCCCGTGACCCGATAGTATCTGGGACGTCCAGTGATCCGGCTTTACTTAAATAGATTCAAGTCTTGCCCCGAACGTTTGGTAAGTAAGCCCAGGTCGTTCGGCCATTGAGATCCTAAATATTGCCTACCCTAAATTTTTATTCACCTATGGAGGGATTTTTAACGAGCAAGCACACATACCACTGAGCTACCGACACCCTCTGGAAATTATACGATGGAGGACAATTTGATGTCAAAATCGAATTTTTGAAGTCTTTAGCTTGGAATAACCCATATTTGAAGGAGGCCACACAATCCAGTTTCGGGGAGATGCTAGTTTCTGCTGTCCGAGCGTATAAGATACCTGTAAAAAGACTAAGAGACAAATGTTTTGGTACAAAATGAGACAATTTGACCCTCGGGACAATATGGGACAGGACCCAACTGAGAAGCGGACACTCAAAGGATGTTACTCTTCGTGAAATACGAGAGCCATGGCGTGCTCTGTTAATTCTCCAAACTGCCGCCAGAGTCAGTCTTTAAACTACCTTAACTACATCTTCAAACTAATTGCACTCTACTTTATAATGAAACATCCACTCACTTAAAAACAATGATCCCTTTTCAACAATATTAGCTTAACAAGAGGAAATATTACCTCGTTCAGTTCTCTTAAATGACCTTTAAAGTCAACTGTGAATCTAATTAAGTAAATCACTATATAGGAGTAAATTTGATATTGCCAACTGGGGCGAAAAGATACCTTAGAAAAGGATGTCGGTCAGTTACCATCAATGAACTTCCCCACCACGAAATAATTAATTAAAGCCAAAGCCAATCGACCGTTTGCACTAAAACGCATTATTTGACTTACATAGGTCCTTCTGAATCCTCATACTAAATTTTGTGTCGATACATTTATTACAATGGTATTTATTAGGGTATTTGTTGTCTCCTTAGACCAATTTCGCGGAAAATTGATATATGTTGTCCTTATGGGGTTTTGAATTTAGATATCAAATTTCGTATTAGTTTTTATTGCAGGTATTATACATAATGTACGTGTTTAAAGCCATATTAGTCTCAAAATTTTCAATTTATTTTCTTTCATTCATTTTTGTTTTCATAATATGTAGTACAATATTTCGTCCTTAAGACATTATCAAGTTCCATATCTGAAAATTATCTTATGGTACAATTCCTTAAATTTTATTTTTAAATTAATTCAGGTTAAAACATTAATTATATATATATATATATATATATTATTATATATAATTAGATACATCAAATAACCACTTACCTAACATTATCATCATTGTTATTAAAAAATTAACTTTGGCTAGTAAAGTAAGTCTTATTTTTCTAACAAATTTTTGAGTATGAATTTTCGAGAACATTTTGCATTAATTTTGACAATTATATTCGGAGATTAAATTTGTTTAAACTCCAATTACAACAATTAAAAATGATTTGCGCAACTTGGGATTCTTCTTATATGGTCTTTCTGAAGAGGATGCAAAAGGTTTTATTAAAAAACTCCCTTGCTTCATAAGTCGGCGATTTTCTTCCCAAATTTTACTGAACTGCTCCAGCTATACAAAAAATTTTATATGTAAATTCAAAACATCTTAAGGACAACTATTTATTTTTCGCGGAATCGGCCTAAGGAAAGAGGGTGAACTCAACTCGAAAATCCAAAAACTGCCAATGTAATTAATGTATCGATACAAAATTTAATATGAAGATTCGAAAGACCCTATGTTAGTCAATTACTAATTTTTAGCCCAAAAGATTGATTGATTTTTGTGGGAGAGCGAAATCGAAGTTGATTAATTCGTTCTGGAGAAGTAGATTAGGTTAGGTTTTATGACTCATGCCCGAGCTTTAACTACGAGGTCATATCGCCTACTACCAGAGCGCTTTTTCGTCACTCTGGTGGACATGAGCCCGACTCTACTGTGGGAGTCCTAAATTTTACCTACCCTAAATTTTTATTCACCTAGGGTAGGGGTCTTTAACGAGTACCTGACATCATACAGGCTCGGGACCATCGCTTAACGTCCAATCCGAAGGAAGGCGTGCTTAAGTTTATTTTACCTCCCAGATAAAATAAACTAAGGGCCTCGGTCGGGTTTCGAAGCCACGATCTTAAGCTCAGAAGACAAGCACGCATACCACTGAGCTACCGACGCGCTCTTCTGGAGAAGTGTTTCTTAAACTTCTCTGAGATGTTTATATGTTGATTTTTTCCGGCATTTTTTCTAGAGGTTACTTCTTTTTTATTTTTTTGACAATATTCCGGGACACTTTTATGTCCCTATGGAAAAAATGTCAGAAAAAATCAACAAGTATATTCTATATAGTTAAGTGCTTGTAGGTAAAGCGCTACTATCCTGAACGGCGTACCTCGGCTTCTGATGGTCATGGAAGTACGTTCCATAGCTCAAATTGAAGAGCGACACTGCGACAATCTTCCAAATTTGGGTTGTTACTTTTGAGCATAATTATTCATGTTTGATATCTTGTAACACAATTTAAGCAGGGCTAATAGATTGGAGTGAGTGGCGTAGGAGCGATTACATCTATAAAATCTTTATTCATTGGTCCATGAAACCTAAGGTAGGGAGCATTAAACGTGTTTATGTCATGTGGTCTCTTCAAAAATGTACCTACATCCTGCCATTGTACTTAACATACAATGGGGGGGGGGGGGGGGGGGGGGGGGGGGGGGGGACAACAAAAGAATAAATAGAATAAAATAAGTTTATGAATTGTGTGAGCTGCCCATTGATAAGGACCTTGTTATACAGCAGTGATCGTTTAGGAAGTCTCTAGGCCATTTCCGCTTTTACTCAACCTGGTCGAGTCTATTACATGAGGCTACAGTGCCTAGTCATTTATACAAGAGGATTGGGATAACCATTTTAGAAATGTCATTAAAGTGTATTTCATTAGACTGTATACACTGTACAGTTAGGATGTGCCACTGATGATGACACGCATTGAAAACAGGTTCTGATTAGAAATAAAACAGTGGGAACACCAGGTCTTATATTTCTATAAGAATTAATTGTTTTCACTCTCTCTCTCCAAATCCAATTGACCGTTTGGGCTAAAACATTAATGGTTGAATTACCTAGGAACTTCTGAATCAACTTACTAAACATTGTGTTGATACAGTACATTCATTACATCGGCAGTTAAGTAATTATTAAGGTTGAAAGTCGAGTTCTCTCCTATGATTCTTCCCTTCCTTTTGGCCGATTTTGAAGGAAATTAATCGTCCTAAAGGGGTTTTGTATTTCCATATGAAATTTACGTTCCAAAGGAGATGCCAGTCTACGTTTGACCCAAGTTTATAAGATGATATTTGTGAAATTTCATGAATATCAGATAACCGTTAAGGAGCATGCATTTTATATTTTGTCTCCCCCCCCCCCCCCTTGAATTCAACTATTTGGAACACCATCTAGCTTATGATTCAATGCATAGAATAATTTATTGACATAAATCATTTTGCTACTAGAGGTCGTGCGGATCCTCGTGAAGTTTGAACTTGGACCGAGAAAGTAGTTCGAATTTTATTTTATTTTAAGCCTAAAACAATATGACAAGAACATTTTCCCAAGAATTCACAGGTTTTTGAAAATTGGACGGTCTTCCTCAACCCTTGGACGTATGAAAAGCTATATCAGAAATAGTACTAGCCAAGACAGATTGAATGGATTAGCTCTGATGTCAATACACAGAGACATTCATCTAGATCCTGAAACAGTTTTAAACAAGCTTGCACAATCAAAAGCTAGATGACTTGAATTTATTTTGTAATGACCCTAAAACAATAACTATGTATACACATACATATGTATATATATGTAAAAATGAATTACTTCATTTTTGTCTTAAGGTTGGTTAGTAACAGTAAGAGAGGTTATAGTTGTTTTGTTTAATTTAGGAGGTTAGGTTTAGGTTAGGTTTTATGACTCATGCCCGGGCTTTAACAACGAGGTCATATCGCCTACTACCAAAGCGCTCTTTCGTCACTTTGGTGGACATAAGCCCGACTCTACTGTGGGAGTCCTAAATTTTGCCTACCCTAAATTTTTATTCATCTAGGGTCGTCTCATCCGAAGGACGGCGTCCTTAAGTTTATTTTACCTCCCAGATAAAATAAACTAAGGGCCTCGATCGGGTTACGAACCCACGACCTTGAGCTCAGAAGTCAAGCACGCATACCACTGAGCTACCGGCGCCCTCAATTTAGGATTTAAAGACTATAAAAACCTATTTTCTTTTTAGGTAAGTAAATTATTCTAAAACTTAAGTACCTATTGTACTATTGTATTATTTGTAAAACTAATGTTTAAAATTCAATACTAATAAATAAATATTTCTTTTTAGGAGAAAAACAGTCTATAGTTTTATCATCTGTCCATCCAGCATTTCAACATTATATATATATATATATATATATATATATATATATATATATATATATATATATATATATATATATACATATATGTATATACATTAAACTAAAATCCTGGGCACGCCCCTGGATTGAATAGGGCTTATAAAGATGCTACATATGAAATGTTATCAAAATCGATTCAGTACTTTTTGTGCCGATTTTTGACTAACATAGTCAAAACTACAGATTTATATATAGAGATAAAAACTCTTATTGAAGACTTTCAATGATGTATAGCCTATTTTCACCGGAAGTAAATAACCTTTCCAACGGTACAAGAATTGTCCAAATCAGATGATTATTTTTTGAGATTTCCTCAAACATACAATGAAACTTTCTCTCTTTGTATATTGGTATATATAATATTAAATAATGAAATGAAGGAAATTGGACACAAAATAGAATGAAGGTACGTGTACATTAAAACACAATCGGTGTTGGGATGTCGAACACACTCAAGTGTGGTCACTCAGTACAGGTTGGCAAATGTATCTTGTATGTAACCCAACCCACGACTACTCCACTGGGTAAATAAGACAGACAGATTTACCCAACTTCACTTCTGACAGGAACGTTATACCCGCAACATCGATTTTCTCTTCCATGCAACAACATAGTAACAATTGGACTGCATTCTACAATGAGAAAACATCTCCCATCACATTCACACAGAGAAAAACTATATTTGAATGAAAACTGACATAATTGCAGAGATATTGTGAAATAATTCAAATGGACTTGAAAAATAAAATAAAACTGGTTTATTTAATATGTTGTCTAATTTCACTAACTATATATACATGGGAGTACTTTCGGTATTTCTACCATCCTCAGCCAAAAGCATAAGAGATAAGACTAAGTTAATTTTCAGAATGTCAGCCTCTCGAGGAACCCATTACCCTCCCTACTGGTGTTCCCCATGACGTCAGACATTCCTAACTAAGCTAAATTGTCAAGCTGTGAGATATTTTATGACAAGGCGGTCCCCATATTTCAAATGTGTGACCCCTTCTAAGATCTAGGTATAAAGCATTAACAATGAACAGGCGAATAATATAACATTAACAAATCAAAAATAATTGGTTCCAGTTACAACTTAATTAAAATTATTATACTGTAAATTATATAAATATATCTATTGGCAAGATTCAGATAAATCATATATATATATATATATATATATATTGGTAAATTCTATGTATATTTAAACGTACCTGTGCACATCGACTGGAGGGTCATATTATTGGTGACAGTAAAGGGGAATATTTTAGATTGGTTTGGTCGTTCATACAATTTCCATTTTTTAAAGTTCTGTTTATTTCTAATATTTCTAATGAGTTGAGCAATGTGCTTTTTTCGCAGAAATGAAGGTATTTTATGCCTGTGTCTTTATCAAACGTATGTTTGTGTTGGTTGATGTGTTGTGCAAATGTTGATTTTGTTATGTTGTGTGTTGTGTCCATGTTAGTATCTATTTCTGATATATGTTCTTTGAGTCTTTGTTTGAATTGTCTCCCAGTTTGTCCTGTATAGATTAGGTTGCAAGAGTTGCAATTTAATTGATAAACCCCACTCTTTTCTTCTGTTTTTATTCGGTCTTTCGTATTGTTAAGGTGTTTGTAAAGTGTCCTATTTGTTCTGAAACTAACTTTGAAGTTTTCTTTTTTAAGAATATTGCCTATTTGTTCAGAAATTTTCCCGTAATAACTATATTGAGGTTTAAGTTCAATTTATAATTATTATATTATTTATTTATTTTTCTTATTTTGTATCTAATTTCAAACAAAGTCTGAGAATCGTCCCCTCTCGTTTATAGTCAGCAATTAATGTATTCTGTATTAATGAATTATGTATTTATTTAATTTATTTAGTTTTCCCCTCTGTATCTATTCATTGTACAGATACAAACATTCATTTTCGTTAAGTTTTTTCTTAATTAATCTGTTTATTAATATTTTTTATTGTCTTGTCTTGTTCTTGTTCACTTGTTTTTCATATATTTATTCTTAAGCTCCATCAGGTTGTCCTCATTGGGTTTTGACTTCAAGTATGAAATTTTTTGTAGATACATTCATTACATCGTCAGTTATTAGAGTTTTTGAGTTGAGCACTCCTCTGATCCCCCCTTCTCTTCTACCAATTCCGCTGAAAATTATTAAGTGTCGCCCGTATGGAGTTCAGGTCACACATATAGAATATCGTGTCTATATATTCCTTCTATCGGCAGTTATTAGAATTTTTGTGTTAAGTCTTACCCCTGATTCCCACTTCCCTTTGGTCGATTTGACTGAAAATCAATAGGTGTCATTGTTAGCGTGTTCTAGATTCACATATAAAATTTCGTGTCGATACATTCATTCTATTGGGAGTTATCGTGTTCAAATGCACACAGAATATTTTTTTATATTTAGAAACTGGAGGTCGGAAAACATGAAATTCCGTTGAAAACTCCGCTTCGAATTTTTAACCGATTACATAACTTTCTCTATATTTTGTATACCTGGGAAAATAAAAGTAGTATTTCTTCTTAACATGAGAGCCAAACATTCGTTAATAGGGTTTTCCAGACGGTCATCGACCTACCAAGCAGTACAAGGTAAAATAAAATAGAGGAGAGAAATGGCAGACTTAACGTGATATGAGTCTATCATATAACACGATATCAGATATCACTTCTGGTTGAACGTGATATAGTTTGTCATTGTGTTCGGGGAAATGGGAAAAAGAATCCAAAACAAGACAAGAATAACTATTTCAACAAAAGAGAGATATATTATAAAAAATATAGATTTTTCCAACATCGGGAGAACTTCCAGGGCCCATATCTTCGATATTTCGGGCTCTCAAACTCGATTTTTAAAAACAAAAAATATACTAATTTGTATTTTATTTATTTTAATATATATAGTAATTGATTTTTTTTATTTTTTACAAAAAAATTAAATGAATAAGGTATTTGGGAAGAAAAAAAAGCGAGCCTTTACGGAAGTTTTTGATAAGTATAAAACTTCTGTACGGGCAATGAGATATAATGTTTAATAAAATAACACTTTGTTGTTAGTTATTGCGACTCGAGGCTATGAGGTCACATCACCTTACTACCAGAGAGCTCTATCGTCGCTCTGGTGGTCATGAGCCTGACTCTACTATGGGAATCCTTAATTTTGAAAACCCTAAGTTTTTATTCATCAGGGTACGGCTGTAACAGGCTAGGGAACATTGCTTAACGTCCCATCCGAAGGACGAAGTGCTCATAGTTTTAAAATAGTCGTCATTGAATCATAGGCAATCTACTTCCCTGGATTGAACATTTAGTAATAAATTAATGCAGATTTATCAAAAAATCAGTAAGTGTCTTCTGATTCCACTTATAGAACTTCATTTGAAATGTTCATTTCAGAGTTATTAGTTTTTTTGAGTTAGGCACCTCTCTAAACCCCCTTCTCCTTCGGCCGATTTGGCTGAAAACCAAGATTAGTCGTCCTCATGGGCTTCTGGATCCACTGACAGAATTTCGTGTTAAAATCTTTAATAACAAGAAAAACGTCAAATATCGGTGGAAATACAACATCGAGTTGTTGCCCGATTATATAACTTCTCATAGTATGCTATACATCAGTACATACATAGAATATCTTAAAAAACAGATTAACATAATATACAAAGAATGGAGGTCTATTTACCTGTGGTAATCGAGATGCTAGGCCCAAAGGAGCTGTGGCTGAAGAACAAGTTTGGGTTGCTGAGGTGGGGGAGGCGTGAAGGAAGGCCTCAGCGACGGCTCGGGAAGAGCAAAGCGGAGCTTGTCCCAGAAGTGACGATCACCCCACTCAAGACACAGGTTGGTCTTCATGAAGAGACGCATCTCCGGATCTAGCTCCCGAGGACTCAGCTCTCCCAGGCAAATCATAATGAGACGTCCACGTCGCTCTTTGAGCAACTCATGCAGTGCTGACTTGAACTCAAACCGACACCACTCCGAAATGAGGAAATTTCGAGACACGACAACAACAGTTCGTTTGGACGATTCCACTGCTTCGATAATTGTATCGGCCACATATGCGGTCACATTGAAGTCACGATAGTGCAAACACAGTCTATACTCAGGTTCCAGACCTGGGACCAGGACCTGAGTCACAAAACCTTCATCCTTGGCACAGTAGGTCACATAGGCGTCAAACATTCGGTCCCCTTCGTCGTCAAAACCAGGAGCTCTGTAGCACATTCTCATTCCGCAAATTGAATAAACCCAAACTCTTATTTCTCTACCATAAGCAAAAACTCCACACACTAAAGCTAAACAGGCAATAAAAGCTACCGATGTAAATATTAGCAAAGGTAAATAGTCTTGTAAAACTTTACGATCAACGATTCCACGCGAACCACCGGCATAAAGCGAGCACCAAGTAGTATTGAAGTCCTTAAGAGCTGGTCCGAGGCTGTTGGTACGATTGTTGATAGTACACTTGATGTGATTGGCGTCAATCACTTTGGCGTAGTGGGCAAACAGCCAAGTACTAAGTTCCTGCATGTACTTACAATCACAGGACCATTGGTTCCCGGAAAGACTTATTTCGACTAAGTACGGATTAGCACTGAACTGAGAAACCTGGAACTTGAATAAATGATTATTGTCAAGTCGAAGCACTTCCAATTGTTTCAATCCAATAAATGTTCTATTATCTATGAAATGTATCTTATTGCTCTGAAGGTAAAGTTCCTTCAGACTTATGAGGCTAGCAAATTCAAATCCTAGTAATTCCTTTATATGGTTACTCTCCAAATGCAGAATGGACAACCTTCTAAGTCCAGTGAAAGTATGATTATATACTGCAGCTATGTTAGAATTATTTGCATATAACACTATAAGATTTTTTCGTCCAATAAAAGAATGACTTGTCAACTGTCCGAAGTTGTTCCCATCTAAGTAGACTTCAGTGGCATCCATGGGAATGCTGTTAGGCATTTGAGTATAGCCTACAGACGAACAATCAACAATATTTGCCGCCCATGACTGATCATGATAACAGGTACAATTTTGAGGACAAGTCATCTCACAGTCACATGCATCAAAATCGCAACATGTACACAGAGCAAAACAGTGCGTTTTGTACGAACATAAAAAGTGGTACGATTCGGCCTCTACCAGAGGAATGTAAAGACGTTCTCTACTGTATAATAATTTACAATAAACTCCTTCCAAGTCCATCACTTGGGGATGCTGACGAAGATAATCCAGCTTATTGATTCTTTGGAGCCATTCCATGGTACAATCGCACTGAAAGGGATTACCACCAATATAGAATTCTGGTAGAGGCCGTTCTTTTTCTACAGGGCTTAAACGAAGAGCACTTAGTTCCATCTCTTCAATTTGGTTCGCATACAAATCAACTCTGGACAGGTTTGTCTTAGATAAGAACGTATGTGGTTCTACTGTTGTTATAAGGTTATCATTCATGAACAAAAGTTCTATACTGTCAGGAATAGAAGCAGATGTTACTCGAGTCAGTTTGTTAAAGCTCACATCAAGAGTCTGAACTTTGAGGTCTCCAGCTAAATTATAATGGTCTCCAAGTTCAGCAATATTGTTCTTGCGTAAATCCAGCCACTGGAGTCCCGTCGGAAGTTCTGAATAGTCAAACCATTCAAGTTGGTTGTCTGAAATGTTTAACCAAAGAAGACTTGGTACATCTGTGAAAAAACCTGATATATCAGTCAAAAAATTTGCATCCAGCCTTATTGCCTGCAGATTTGAATTACCTTCAAATGACCCAGTTGCAACTTTACGGATTTTATTCCGTGATAAGTTCAATATCTGTAGTGATGGAAGATCGGAAAATGTTTTCTGACTAATGTTAGTGATCTGGTTTCCAATTAGTCGAAGGCCGTACAAATTGGTCATCCCCACAAAACCAGGTTTTTCCAAATTGGATATGTAATTTTCTCCTAAATCGACCGTTCTCAGAAGTCTCATATCCCGTAATGCAATTGGAACCGACTTCAACTTATTTCCATTTAAATTAAGTTCTTGAAGACTTGTACAATTTTGAAATGCTTCAGAATGTATGCTGTCAACCTGATTATTGTCCAACGACAATAAGCTCAAGACGAAAAGACCATTCAATGCATAAGCATCCAAATGAGTTATCTGATTGAAGGATAAAACAAGTTCGTGCAAATTATTCATTGGAGAAAATGTATCAGGCGGGATGGCTTCTATAGAGTTATGTTCCAGATTGAGGATCTGTAAAGTGTAAAGATCGTGAAAAAAGGCAGGATCAAGCTTTGAGATTCTGTTGTAAGAAAGATTGAGGAGGACCAATCGTATAAGACCAGAGAAGGTTCCACTATTTATCCAGGCACTTGTCAGATGGTTTCTGGACAAATCGAGCGACATGAGTTGATTTAAATTGGCAAAAAGCCCAGGGGACAAAACACTGATGGAATTATTTTGAAGATGTATTTCTTTAATGGAGTCTGAACAGTCTCTGAACAATTCTGGAGGCAACGCCACAACTTTGTTATTGGACAAGTCAAAATGTGTTAGGTGTTTGAGACCGGATAGAGCTCGATCGGTTACCATGGAGACCTCATTATCGTGGAGATAGAGTTCTTTTAGACGCCTTAATGCGCTAAAGCCATTCATTGGCAATAATACAAAATGATTACCTGACGTGTCAAGAATTTGAATATCCATTGTACAAATTGACGGAAGTTGTTCGCTAGTTTCTTCTGGACCGCTGATGAGGGGTTGAGGAGGTGGGGTCTTCTCTCTGAACCCCAGGTCGCTCACATCTTGAAGACGATTCCAACTGACATTCAAGCTTACCAAAGTTGTCATGGGACAAAAAATATTCTCTGGGAAGGACCAAATGTTGTTTCGAGAAAGATCCAGTCGTTCGAGTTGCTTAACTGTCAGGAAAATGTCAGAGGAAAGTTCAAGGGAAAATGCTGGATGATCGTTATTGTGTGTCCTGACGGAAAGATTCCTCAGATCGTCCAGACCATCGAAAACACCGTTAACAAGTTTGGTTAATTTGCAATATTCCAATGAGAGTTCTCTAAGTTTTGATAGATGAGCGAAGCTCCTCTGATCGAGAGAGCTACGGGTCCACTGTGTGGGGTCACACTGGATCCGAAGGACGGTCGTATGGTCTGGAGGTATCACAGTGAAGTTGGTCGTGTCGTAGTCACTGTTGATGGTACGAAGGGTGCAGGAGAGAGCCACCTCCCCGGGGTCTCGAAGCCACCAGCCGCAGTCCTCGGGAGCCTCGTAGCGGAGTGTCGAGTTGACGCTGTCGGAAGCGGCGGACCCGAGCAACAGACAGACGCCCAGTAGCCACATCTCGGCTCAGTGATCGGAGGCGGACATGACGCACCTGGAGCTGCTCTGCTCACACTGAACCATCCCTCCCAACACGGCCGGCACACTACCATCCACTGCGGACCTGCGCTCCCTCCGCTCACCCTATCCCCTCCCCTCCACTCCCCTCCCCACCTCATCTCCCATCTCCCCTCCCTCCTCACCCTCCCTATTAACCCCTCTAAAAAAAACCCTCCCCCTCCCCATCCCTTACGTAATCTAAACTTTACACCTACTCATTATTTACCTTTCCTTTTGGAACATGATCAGTGTAAATGAACAAAATTGTAACAAACAACAGAACAAAAAGTCGCCAGTGAGTTACCGTCAAAGTACTTCCCCAGCACGAATTAATCAATTCAACTTTCGCTAACCCTCCCAAACTAATCGACCGTTAACGCTAAAACTCAATAATTTTTTAGCTAGCGATCGGAAAATAGGTCGCAGAGATATTGTGAACACTTAATACAATAATATAAAGAAAAATGTATATTTTTAAAAATATTGTCAGGTATTTCTTTCAATTGATGTTATTAACTTAGGATTAGTTTTTTTTTATTATTATTATTTTTTAATTTTATTTTTTTCAAAGACAAGCCTCATACACAACACACTAAACAAACAATTTCAAATGCTTTATTCTCTTCTGCACAGACATTAAAAATTAACCTTAACACAAAAGCGTAACTGCTACACATTTCTACTAAAACCACTCTGGATGGCTCACAAATCTACGGTTCGGCTAAAATTTCTAACCTGAAACATATCCAGGTTTTCCAGTCTAAGACACTCAGACTCATTTTACAATGCCCATCATACGTAAATAACGGAACACTCCACAATGACCTCATGATAAACACAGTACACGACACAATTAAGGACCTTTACAGACGTTTCCATAGCAAATTGCATTCACACCCAAATCCATACATCCACTCACTTTCTTCACCACACTTGCCACACAATCCTACCAGGAGATTGAAGAGGAGGTGGAACCGTGACTTACTATAATCCCAAATTGCAACCGCCCACTTCCTGAAACAAAATCATAATTACCCCCATACTATTAATTGATAATAATCATAATATGTATTCATTGTTTTTAAATTTTGCCCTGAGGAGCTACCGCTGGGTAGCCTTCCTCTCTCACGCCTATCAGGACATCTACTATCTATCAAGTCCTCTCTTCAAAGAATTAAAAAAATTTTTTTTTTTTGTTCTCAATGAACAGAATAAACAATAAGAATTCGATATTAAAAAATGTATTTATTAACTGACTAAATTTATTTTATTCATTTTTAAAAACTCATTACATAATCATAAATCCATTTAAAAATCCAACTGAAAAATATCCTTGTTATTACTGTATATTTCACTTGGTTTTATTTACGGAAACTTTTCATTTTAAATTTCTTGTAATTTCGTCTTTTCCTTATTTTCGGATTTATGAATTTACCAAATTTAATTAAAATAAAAAAATTAATATAATCTTGTGTGGGAAAGGACTAGGTACTTTTTTCGTTTCCCAAACTTACTATTCTCGTCAAGTAAAAAAATGTTTTGAAACTTCTCCATTTCATGTTCAGTCCGCCATGATTTATGGCTATCAAGTGAGTGAGACCAAGGTTCCCTGACAACCAAAATAAAATTATGTTTATTCAGTGGAGTGGGCCCCCGTTTTTCTGTTGACAAACGGGGCCATGAAAGTTGTGTGCCCCAACAGATGTGTCATTCACCCCTCTTTGGGATGTGAATAAACGGTCATTTCAAGTAGCAACCCCACAATTATTTGTCCAAAGATTGTGTTTAAAATACAAAAAAGTTTTTGGTAAAAAAATTTTCTGCTTTATAGATTTTAATCAATAATGTTAATCAACTCAAAAAACATAATATTTGCCCATGTAATGATTGCCGATGTATGCACTTTAGTATACGAATTCCGAAAGACAACTGTAGATTTTTAACACATACGATAGATTGTCTTTGGAGGGAGAGCGAAAACGTGATTGATCAATATACATCAAGCCAGGGGCGTAGCCAGAATTTTGACCAGGGGGGGGGGGGGCAAAGTTAGACTAGGAGGGTGGGGGGTATAGACTCCAGGGGGCACAGCCCGCAGTTTCCATCGTTAGCGTTGCAGACTTGTTGTTATTAATTTGGGAGACTCGGACCTAATGAAGCTTCCCCTGAGGTAACCACTGACTGTAATACTTAAGTTGACTTTACATGAGCAGCAAAAAGGCAAAGCGCAGCAGCAGCTAATGCACGCTGTGGTTTCTGTGCTTTTAGAATTAAATGACTCATATCTAATAGCGTCCATTAGCTGCTCCTGAGCCTTGCATTTTTACTGCGCATGAAAAATCAGCTTTAAGACTATAAAGTATAACATAAATGACGTTTTTGAGCGAAGAAATGAAATGATCGAATTGATGTATATTTAAATAAATGTAATATGACTTGTTTTGTACATGTACATTTATGTAACAGCTGATTGCTGATTTAGGAATCAGACGCACGGGAAATTTGAAGATCCTATTGGTAACTTGCAAGCAATCCATTTTTAATAAAAACTATTTTTTTAGTTTATTTATTTTTCTTCTTGGTTTTTGCTCTGGCCAAGGGGGGGGGGGGGGCACGCGTCCTCCCTGCCCCCCCTGGCTACGCCCCTGCATCAAGCTTAGGAAATGCCGGTGACTCACCAACTTTTTTTTTCTTTTTCATTTTTGAAATGAGGGTTTCGGGAAACATGAAATTTCAGGATCGAATTTATAACCAATTATCTAACTTCCTTTCTACTTAAAATATAACTAGGGACGTTGAAAAAAAATATACATATACGTGATTGAATATTTTTAAGTGACAAAGGCTTTAGCACCAAATCCATGATAAGCCCTGAAAATAGGCACTGCCTGGCTAGTTGTGGGCTGGTGACATCTCAGAAAAAAATACATTTTAAGGTAACCAGGAGCTGTTTGATGACTGCCCTTTCTTACTTTAACAGCGGCCTCCATTTTATTTCATCCTCCCTCCCCACTTCTTATTTTCTTTCTTATTTGTTCTTATTTATTTCTTTTCTCCCTTTTTTTTTTCTCATTCTTCTCTTTTTTTTTTTTTCTTTTTCTCATTTAGGTACCTGACTTTCATTTACTTTATTCTCATCTCCCATTAATTGTGTCTCTCCCACAATTAGTGTACACTTTGTACACCAAATTGTCGTCAGTAATGATTCTATATTTTATTTTAAAAGAACTACTGCAGTCATTCCCGACTCCCGGTCTGGAGTTTCATTACACGCCTCGGTTTACAAATTGTGATTATTTTTTAAATAGGTTTTTATGCACTGTGCAGATTAAACACTGCAATGGTAAAACATTCATCTGAATAGGTTTTCATTAGTGGATTTAAATTGTGAACAAAGAATATATAATAAATTAATTTTTAAATAATAATTAAAAAATTCAAATTAATAGGAGACTGTGTATATTTACTAGCTGCATGACACAGCGTTGGCCGGGAATTGTACGACCTTTCGTGTCATTTCTAGGCTATTCTTCGTTTTTGAGAACCTGAAGAATACTACTCTTTTGATCCACTCCAGACCTTTAAAAGTATGCCTCAAGTAGAGAGTGGTTTTGCAATGAGGGGGTGAGGGTAACATAACCTGACACAGATGACCGCAAATGGTGGTTATCTCACTCTTGTAGAGAGGTAGAGGTTTGCGGAGTTAGTGAGGGGGGAGGGCAAAAAGTGTCATAGCTCCGGGTGGATTCGAACACCCGATCATGACCTTTGAAGGCTTGCCTGTATACCTAAAAAAATGATAGAAAAATCACTCACTCATAAATTGTAAAATAAAGACGTAGTCTCTAGCCGGCTTTCGAGGTTACCTCATCACACAAAATAAAACCATTTAGTAAAAAAGACAAGAATAAATACTGTAGGAGTATTTGGAAGTATTTATTGAGTTCAGCCTAGCTTCAGGGAAAGCGCGGCGTCAGCGTTGACTCAGCGGATCCCACTTCTGACACCAAATGTAGCCGGGAGGGGGGGAAGGGGGGGGGGGGGGGGTGTCAAGAAGTACAACTATCGTTAGTTTTAAACATTTATTATAGTTATTCCTACTATACTAATAATTATATTATCCCTACTATACTACATTATTCTTACAACTAATTACTATAACTGAGCAGGGTCTTCTACAACTAAACAGGGGTATTCTCCTGGCCTCCCTCTCTCCGGTCTGCTTCCCCGCAAGAAAAAGGCTACTTACCAAGCACAGCCGTCCAAAGCATCACTAGTCCCAACCAGATCCACATCGTCTCTCTGCCACTACTAGAATGACCCCCCTCTTTCCAGGTGCTCACCTTGGAGGAAAGTGGGACCCGCCGAGTCAGCGCTGACGCCGCGCTTTCCCGGAAGCTAGGCTGAACTCAATAAATATTTCCAAATACTCCTACAATACATAACAATATTGAAGCAAATTAAACATAAATTAAACCGATAACACAAAAACTCTAATAACTGCCATTGTAGTGAATAGTTAGTTATTATGACTCATGTCCGGGCTTTAACTATGAGGTCATATCGCCTACTACCAGAACGCTCTTTCGTCACTCTGGTGGACATGAGCCCAACTCTACTATAGGAGTCCTAAATTTTCCCTAACCTAAATTTTTATTCACTTTTAGGTCTTTAACAAGTAGGTACCTGATATCGTAAATCCGCTTGGGACGTGCCTAAGTACGCATACAACTGAGCTACCGGCGTCCTCTTGTAGTGAATAAGTATAAATATAAGCACAACACCTATTAATTTTGAGCGGAATCGGCAAAAGGGGAAGGGGGACTCAACTCTAAAACCCCCAATAACTGCCAATTCCTGTAATGAATGTGCAAAGATTTCCCTAACGGTCGATTGATTTTGAAGGGAGGCCAACGAATTTTAAATTATTATTTAGGAGATCAAAAAAAAAAAAACAAAAAAAAAACTTGAAATCTTGAATGAAAACTCAATATATAATTTTCAATGTGGAAGAAGTAATATTTGAGCAGACCCAGGTATACAAGAATGCCACATCCTCCTGGGCAGTGCTGGACCTCAAACTGCCCTCTTATACCGGTCACGCCCCAACCTCAATAAATATCGTTTTAGGTGTTCATTTAAATGGGACTTTTATCACTGATGATATATTGCTGGCTGGTTGAGTGTTATGGAAGCCCCGAGGCATCACATCACATTGCTTACCAACCATTTGACTTATTGCCAAACTTATGGCTCTCTTAATACTTTTAAAGGATATTATCTTTAAAATTTAACCTTCAACAATTTATTCTTCGGTTTAAAAAATAAATAAATAAAAACAAGAAATAGTAAAGAAGGATGTCTCTTAATCGTGGCGAGAACTAACTGGAGGAGGGCGCCGGTAGCTCAGTGGTATGCGTGCTTGCCTTCTGAGCTCAAGATCGTGGGTTCGAAAACCGGCCGAGGCTCTTAGTTTATTTTAACTGGGAGGTAAAATATACTCAAGGTGAATAAAAATTTAGGGTAGGCAAAACATAACAATATTGAAGCAAATTAAACATAAATTAAACCGATAACACAAAAACTCTAATAACTGCCATTGTAGTGAATAGTTAGTTATTATGACTCCCACAGTGGAGTCGGGCTCATGTCCAGAGTGACGAAAGAGGGCTCTGGTAGTAGGCGATATGACCTTGTAGTAAAAGCCCGGGCATGAGTCACAATAACTAACTAACGGGAGGCCTCCAGTCAGTCAAAAAACACATTTAGGCGTAGTCAAGGTCGACGCCGTAGATTTTCCGTGAAAACGTCTTTGCGCCGTTTTTTCATTTTCTTTTCGATGCTGCCGTAACTCTTGCATTTGCTAGGCACTAGACTTTTTAGGTTTTTTAAATTCCTTTTGATGCGAGCTTTCCTCTGATTTGCGTTTTCTATAATTCCGCGCATATTAACGATTCATATGAGACATCTTTAATTTTGTTTGCAATTTTCAATTTAATACCGATATTTACATATATTTCGGCGAATATTTTTATTGTTTCACTTTGAGTTCTAGTAGTGCTCCTCAAGCTCTTTACAATGACACCCGAATCAACGTCCTATCTAAACGCGTTATCACGCTACACTAATTTCTAATTTTACACAACGCTAATTCGCAATAATCATCCGCCGGCGCCCACACTAGCCCGATAACGTCACAGGCAAAACAAACACTGCGCAAGAAACACGTACAGACATGCTCTATCCATTGTGACAATAACCGTTTTTATCGCATTATTTATTTTTTATTTTATTTTATTATTTTTGGTCTTATGTACGATGCATATTAGCCATGACCTCTTATAATGGTGTTTTACCTATTTATTTACAACATCCATGGCCCCGGGAGAGAGTTCTATCTATAATGTCATAGACTTTCAACTCCTGAGTCTATAGTACAATAATTTAGTGAATCACCGACTATCATGACCAGCATGAAATAATCAATTAAGTTGCCGCTCTCCCTCCAACGCTTTGACTTGCCTATGGCTTCTGAGTCTTCATATTAAATTGCGTGTCGGTACTACATTATTATATTATGTACATTGGTAGTTATTAGGGTATTTGAGTCCAACCCTCTTCCCTTCGACCGATTTCGCGAAAAATTGATTGATACCATCCATATGAGGTTTTGAACTTAAATATAAACTTTCATGTTGATACATTAATTACATGGACTGTTAATGGGAATTTTTAGCTTTCTGATCCCCCCTTCCCTTCTTCTGATTCTACTGAAAGTTGATAAGTGCCGTCCTTATGGGGTGTTGATACATTTTGTGTCGATACATTCATTATAACGGCAGTTACTAGAGTTTTTGAGTTAAGCCTCCCATAATTCCTTCCTTCCCTATGACCGATTTGACTGAATATCGATAGGTGTCGTCGTTAGAGAGTCTACACACGTATAAAAAACTTTTTTTACTTCCCCAACTATACGAAGTTATGTATTCGGTCAAAAATCCTATGTGGAGTTTTCAAAAGAATTTCTTGTTTTCCGACCTCCAGATCCCAAATATAAACAAAATAGATCCCGATAGAATGAATGTATCGAAATTTTATATGTGAATCATAAGATATAAGAGGAGTTTTATTTTATTTATTTTATTTTATTTTTAAATTGTTATGTTATTTTGAATTTTTTATCAGTCTGTTGATGAGGGCAATCTCGAAAGCCGGCTAGCATCAAATATATTAATAGAATATGTGTGGTCACAAACTATATTTTCATTTTACAATCTGGGACTTGTCATCCCATTCCCATCCAGATAATCCCCCCCGAAGACTGAGGCGGCGCTGGCCGAGAGACCTGCTACTGTAGCCAAAGTGCCGGTGATGACCAGCTTCTCCTCTCATGTAATTCTCTTATCTTCAACTCTCCTCCTTCTTGGCCTGCCTCCACTGCTGGACAGTGATTGGCGGGGCAAGAAGGCAGGGGGGATCACACGAGCCCCCGCGGCCTCCCCTCCCCCCATTAAGTTGGAGGGATGGGGATGGCAGAGAACCGGCGGTGTTTCGAGTTGAAGGGTTTTCATGTTCATTTTATTCTATCTTTATTATTATTTTATAATCATATAAAATACATAATCATATTCTTTCGATGTATATATATTTCTTTTTTTCTCTCTTTCTTTTAATGTTTTGTCTTTCATCAAATTTACTCATGGTGTATACCGATTGTAAATATTCAAAATAAAGAATTAAAAAAAAAAAATAAAAAAAAAATAAAAAAACAATCTGGGAAATAATCACTTTATTGGCAAATATTGGAGGTTTTTGTCATAATGGCATTCTCTTTTAGGTAGTTATGCATATTTTTTTCTATCTTTCGGAATAAGTTGATTTTTGGAATTTTTAAACGTAAAATTTCATACACCCAAATTTCACCGTTTCTTTTTTTTTGACCATATATTTTGCTTTTGTATACATTTATAAAATAGAGTGACATTTAGGAAGGTAAGCACGGTGACTCTTAGACAAAGTTGAAGGACAAAAGAGTTAGTATAAATTAATGAATGGGATCTTTCTATTGAATAAATAACAATGAAGGTTGGTTTAAAGGCAAGGGTGGTGCGGCAAGGGTTGGAGCGCAGCACGGCTGAAAGGAGGCTGGAAGCGGCAGTTGAAGGCGGGAGCGGCAAGGCGCGAAGTGAAGATTTATACGAGGTACCGACGGGTCTACTACTATCAATCCAGCTAAACTCCTGACAGCAGAGACCTTTATACATCCCAGATCATCCATTTTATATATTGGTATATTTTTGAAGGGCATCCCTCTGACAGCAAAGGACAGGAGAGGCGGGGGGCAGGTAATTTGTCAGTTGGTTGGGGGGTGGTGGCTAAGAACAATAGATGGAGGTCTCTCCAGGATGAACGTCTAGGATTGGGGTATGACACCCAAGAAGCCCTCCTGTATCTGGACGTCTCCTCTCTGAACACATCAGTTGGTTGGGGAGTGGTGACTAAGAACAATAGATGAAGGTCTCTCCAGGATGGACGTCTAGGATTGGGGTATGTCACCCAAGAAGCCCTCCTGTATCTGGACGTCTTCTCTCTGAACACATCAGTTGATTGGGGGTTGGTGACTAAGAACAATAGATGGAGGTCTCTCCAGGATAGACTTCTAGGATTGGGGTATGTCATCCAGGAAGCCCACCTGTATCTGGACGTCTCTTCTCTGAACACATCAGTTGGTTGGGGGGTGGTGACTAAGAACAATAGATGGAGGTCCCTCCAGTATAGACGTCTAGGATTGGGGTATGTCATCCAGGAAGCCCACCTTTTAGTATCAGACGAATGGATACATACACAGGCATCATCGCGGAAATGGTCGAAACAGTTTGAGATGAATGTAAGAGGAAGAAAGTAAAGGGAGAGTGGTCTGTAAAAACGTGGTTGTTGTAAGAATGTCCTTATCACATCATTTTGAACTGCTGTTGACAAGAGCTTTCATCTACTGTAATTGCAGAGTCTTGCCTGCATTCTATTTCTTGGCAATGTCCATTTCATTTAGTTTAACGATATCGTTATCATTTGTGTGAAGGCATTCTGAGGTGATCCAGAATGTGAGTGTACGCAAACACACAGATAGAGAGCTTTAAGATGATAACATTCTCTTTGACCAAAACGTTGGAAGTATGGGTACCATCTGAAGGAGAGAAAGGTCCTTTCAGAGATCATGAAAGTTAGAAAATAGACTGGTCCAACTCTAACTCCCAAATGAGTCATCGCGCTAGCTCACACTTAGAGACTAACCCCCCCACTCTTTAACTCCACATCCCTTCTCTTCACTTAACAAACTATTCCTATAAATTCACTTCTGTCTCTCTCTCCCATTCCAAAACTCCTTTCAAACTGCATCTAATGAGAGTTCCTTGCGCCTGCAAACATGCATTGTGAATTTATTCCATCAGTTCGTTGGCTCGTCGCCAACTTGAACGGAGAAACAATGGGGTGGCTCCCAAAATGAAAAGTAGTCATGGGGATTATTAAGATCCTGGCATTGTTTTCATCCCTCTTGTTGGAAAAGGAACCCACCCAGATCATGCCGTAGCCGGCTATAGTTGTCCATGGCGACACAACAGCTCATCAGGCGAGTTTCCGCAGAGACATGATCCCAGAGGAGCAATTCCAACTCAGAATATTAGATTACCAACATTTTTTCATTTAGAAATAATTACTCATAACTGTATAAATAATATATATATCAAGTATATTTGCTAAGAACGTAAAATATGGCATTGTCAAAATGTGAAGAGGGCAGAATTCACCCAGTGGTGACAGTCCCTAGAAAGGCGATCGTACGATCTTAAGATGTTTAATTTCTCTGAAGAGCTGAGATCACGACGTTTCGACACTAGTTCTTTTATTTAAATCCGAAAGCTTTAAATTCAAAAAACAATTCGTTTGCACGAAATTTGACTCAACGATTGATAAGACAAAAACACACTGAACGCTGACTGCTGTGGTGGGAGAAACAGATGTTTACTTTAGCTCCAGTCTTTTCGCTTCCCAGAAAATGAAATTTAAATAATAAAATTAATTAACATCTGTGGAGCTCGGTAGTGAAAAACTATTCTAACCTTTCCCTTCTAAAAAAGTTTTTTTTTTTTTTTTTTTTTTTAATAATAATTCAATAGAAATTGTTTATGCGACTAGACATTGACGAGTGAACGTCGGCGTTATTGTTATTGTTTGTGTGATAACGGCTTGTGTTACCTACTGAGAGCGGATTAATACTTACATTTGCTCCCTAGCCATGGACAATTGGAAAGAAAAAAAACGTAAGTTAAGCAATTATGATTCGTCTTTTGTAACTTCCAATAAATTTGAGCCCTTGTCGAATTTACAAGAAGACAACTCTGCATCAATGAGCACCGAGATAACAGAAAAGCCCACCAAACCTCCACCTATCTTCATTAATAATATAGGCAATATAAATTTATTCCTAAGAGACTGTGCGCAATTAGGTGTTACATCCATCAGACACCATTCTACGGATGGAAAAGTCAAGTTTAACTTCGATACGGTGGAGGATTATAGAAAAATTGTTGCATTTTTGCAACAAGACAATAAGGCGGAATTTCATACATTCCAAGTCAAATCTGAACGACATTTCAGAGTTGTGATCAGGGGTCTCCACCCAACATGTGATACTAAGGCAATGATGGAAGAGCTTCAAACTCTCGGCTATGAACCAGTCCAAATGATTCCTGTTCATCATCCTATAACAAAAATCCCTTTACCACTATTTTTTCTCGACCTCAAAAATTCTCCAAAAAACTCAGAAATATACACTCTAGATAAACTCTACTATGCAAAAATTAAGGTAGAAGCACCTAGGCCACGTCGCGCAGTTATACAATGCATACGATGCCAAGACTACGGACACACAAAAAATTACTGCCACCGGCCCCCGAGGTGTGTAAAATGCGACCAACCTCATCCAACCGAATCTTGTACAAAGGTACCAAACTCACCCCCTGTTTGTGTAAACTGTCAAGGTCAGCACACGGCCAATTACAAGGGATGCCCTCTGCATAAAAAACTACAGCTAAGTACCAAACCTTACACTTCCACATTTCAGAGGCAAAATCAACAACACGAAGAAGTCCCACAACGTGCAGATAATGGCCGCAACAACCTTACTGCTAAACACACCGCTCCTACAATTAGCAAATCATATGCCGAAGCAGCAGCGAGTCCCGGGTCAAATATAGATAACCTCATGAAAAAAATTGATTCTCTGTTGTCCTTACTGCACCCCTTAGTGCAAACATTAGCCCAAATCTTACCAATGTTAATAGCAAAAAAACCATGACTCTCCCCAACAACAAAACCCTAACAGTTTGCACTTGGAATGCTCAAGGGCTGAACAATAAACATAGTATACTGGAGTTATTTCTAAGAAGATATAACGTTGACATAATACTCATCACTGAAACTAAATTGTCCCATAATTTAAATTTCTATATATCAGGCTACAAATCATACAGATCAGACCACCCCAGCGGTCGTCGCAAAGGAGGATCAGCGTTACTAATAAAACATTCGATAGGTCACGATGAGCTTCCACTTATAAAAGAAGACAAGTTTCAGATAACTCGAGTAGAACTCCATCATACTAACAAAAAATTACAAATAGGCTCATTTTATTCTGCTCCTGAAAACAGACTATCTCAATCGGATTTTTGGGGTATTATACATGAAATGAAAACTGATTTTATAATCGGTGGGGATTTCAACGCCAAGCATCCACGTTGGGGATGCCGACTAGCCAACCCCAGAGGGAGAGTACTGCTAAACACCGTTACTGCACTACAACTGGATGTGATCCACCCCTCTGAGCCGTCTTACTATCCACTTGATACAGTCCGTACCCCTGACATCCTTGATTTCTTCATTGGGAAGCGTGTTCAACACATCTCCTCTACTCCTCAGGTATTAAAAGAACTAAACTCTGATCATTTGCCAGTACTTCTTACTCTTCACTTCGATGGTTCTTTACAACACAACGCAGGCTTAATCAGGCACCCGTTCAATTGGAAGTTGTACAATAAAGTCATCAATCAGAGCGTGGATTTAAAAGTACCTCTGAAAACCCCAGCCGATGTAGATGCTGCGGTGGCTCAAATCACCAAGATAATTCAAACTGCAGCCAGCGAAGCATCTTCATCCAATCCACTGGGCCCTAAATCACCGTATAAACCTACTCTGATTATTCAACAACTTCTAACTGTAAAACACTCAGCTCGCGCAGAGTGGATGAGAACGAGGCATCCAACAGACAAGCAGAGATTCAACAGGGCAACCAGGGATTTAACTCGAGCTCTGAAAGAGGAGAAGAATGTGTCGACCCGAAGCAGCATCAATGCTCTTAGCGCCACAGATGGCTCTCTCTGGATGAAAACAAAAACTATCATGAAAGTGCCAATTAATATTCCTCCTTTAAAGGTGGGACCTGAATGGTATGCTTCGTCTCAGGAGAAATGTGACCTGTTTGCTAACATACTTGTTCAGCAATTTACCCCACACGATGAAAGTGATTTGGTATCCACACAAAATGTATATAAGCGACTGGATGAGCCCCTACAACTCAGCCTGTTTTCAGACTACTTCACTCCGGGTCAGGTGACTAACGCCATAAATCGTTCACCGACAAAGAAGGCGCCAGGTCATGATCAGATTGTCCAGCCATTACTAAAAGCACTGCCACGAAAAGCTATAGTATATCTCACCCAGATATTCAATGCTATTCTACGGACGACCCACATCCCGAATCAGTGGAAACATGCTAAAATCGTCATGGTGAAAAAACCTAATAAGATGGCCAGTGATCCAACTAGTTATAGACCCATAAGTTTACTTCCCCTGTTTGCTAAACTATTTGAACGCTTGCTGTTACCAAAACTATTAATGTTCCTTTCTCCTCTCGTGCCTGATACACAGCTAGGATTCAGACAGTCCCACTCATGTCCGCAGCAACTTCATCGAATAGTAAATGAAATATTAAACACATACGAGGAAAAACAAGTATGCTTTGGGCTCTTCCTGGATACGGAAAAAGCCTTTGACAAGGTTTGGCACCCTGGACTACTCTGCAAGCTAAAACCCCATCTACCGGACACCTACTACAGAATTATAAAATCATACTTGTATTGCCGTACATTTTCCGTAAAATATGGTAACACAAGCTCAACATCTAAAGCGATATCAGCAGGAGTGCCGCAGGGTAGTGTTCTGGGGCCCTTTCTTTATCTAATTCATGCAAGTGACTTTCCTACCTCAGAAAATGTGACTGTAGCACAATTCGCAGATGATGTTGCTGCCCTCAGCAGAGCCCTGACTTATGAAGATGCCAAACATTATCTACAACAATTCCTGAACGCAGTCAACTTATGGTGTTGCAAATGGCGCATAAAAATGAACTCCACTAAGTCAACAGTGGTAACTTTCACATATAAAAAAAATATACCAAATCCAACCATCTTTCTTAATGACATGCAAATCCCTTGTGCAGAACGAGTAAGATACCTAGGACTAATATTTGACGCGAAGCTAACATGGTCCCATCATGTCCAGCACCTAGTAGCGAAGACTCGCGGACGAATAACAAACTTGAAGTGTCTCCTCGACCACCGCTCACCCCTTGCTTTATCAGTAAAAAGACTGCTATATTTGGTGCTGATACGTCCGATCTGGCAGTACGCTTGTGGCCTATGGGGTTCAGCTGCTAAAAGCCACATAACCAGGATACAAACCACTCAAAATCGCGTCATGAGACTCATCACCGATGCACCGTGGTATGTTCGCAACACAGTTCTACATGCTGATCTTGAAATACCGGAAGTAGCGGAGGTCCTCAAAGAATCCTACATCCGAATGCAGACAACAATGGCCAACCACCCAAATCCACTGGTCCGGGAAATTGCTGAACACCCACCACCTTTACCACTGGAACGCAGACTTAAAAAGAAGCGACCGCATGATTTTCTTCTCATCAATTGATCAAAAGACAATTTTTTTTTTTTTTTTTCTTTCCTATATTATGTTCATTTTATCTACTCTAAAGTTACTTGTTTAGGGCAATTATTGAATTGTACCTGAGTTCATATCTCATGTTAATTAGGCCATTGGCCTAGGTATTATTGTTATAGACAGCCCAACTATAATATTCATGTATAGAATAATAAAGTTTACAATAATTAATTAAAAAAAAAAAAAAAAAAAAAAAAAAAAAAAATAATAAAATTACCACATTTCCTGTAGAAATTTTAGCTTGTCTTCTACTAAATTTTGATTTCTACAGTAATTTCCGAAAAGGACCCTAAAAAAAATATCAAAAGTTCAAGACGTGCAATTTTGAAGAAAGTGCATATATTTTAAAAAATTTCAATTAACAAACATTTCATTTAGATTTCTTCTAACTTTACTAAAGAGATATATATTGTTTTTCTAAATTTTGCAAAAATGTTCATTCTAATCCAAAGGTAGGTTATATCTTACTGGGTTAACAGAGAAATTGAATAGTATAGAATAAGAGAACAAATATTTGGGTTTATTTACTTAAATCTACATTATAAATTGAATAACTAAGATATTTAAATATAAGAAAAAAAAATCAAATTATTTACAAAAAGAAATTTTACAACCTAATTTTTATATCTATTTTAGTCTTTTTCTTTTTAAATATTGGCCATTCTTCAAATCAAAGTTATTTAGGGCACACAAAACATATAAATAAATAAATGTACCTCCTTTGCGCAACTATTTTAATGTTATTTCACACCTTTTTGGTTCACCGAACTTAAACACTTTTCTCACTCGTACACTGTCCGTCCACCTTCACATCTCTCCTCAGACCTTCTCCCCTCCACAACCGATCTTAGACTGGTCCATTCTATTAAAAACAGCTGTTCGTCGTCTTTTGTACTCCACTCATTGGATCGTTTTAAAACAAAATGCGACTTCATACACTTATTCACCAACTAAGTCATCTCATTTCAAACAGTTTTTTTTTTTTTTGTTTTTTTCTATACCAATAAATATAATTAATTTTATTATATATTATTAATAATTACAATGTGTGTAATTTTATACATCACTCCATATAGGTACAAAACAATATATTTCATATGTGAACATAGGATCTGAAGATGTCCACGTGTATCTGATGGACTCCAGGTCTGGGAGCTGATCTTCCCAAAGATCCGGATCTCCAGCCACACAACTATTGACACCTGTTCTAACTTCCCACGTTTTTCTCGACCTTCAGTTCAGGTAAAAAATACTATATCTTCCCCAACAGTGTCTTTTTCACTTTTTGTCATCTAAACCTTTTTTTCCATTTTATTTATCACCATAGAAATGACTTTACGCCACACGTTTATTGGGATTTTTTTTTTTTTTTTTTTCACTTAAGTCTTACAATTTTTGTTCTTTTTTTCGACAGGGGGGAGGTAAACGAAAAAAAAAGTTTTATAAAATAGAAGAGTCTTTCTTCCTATGAGTGATCTACGAGTATAATGTGTGACTATGATATACACCTATCTAAAGAATTTAAAAAAAATATATAAGTGATGTGGACATAGCCAGGACTTCTTTATACCAACTACTTTTTCACAGATCATGCTCCGTCCGCCTTAAAGGGAACTTTATTTTACATTTTTGGGGCGCTATAACATTTTTCATATTGAATTAATTTCCTCCGCCATTTTTTTTTAGTGGTGTCTTCTTTTTTCTTTTTTTTTGACATTATTTCGGGACACTTCCAGGTCCCTTCTTCTGGTCACTATGAACAAACTCACAAGACCCTCTTCAACATTGATACCAATAATAAGCTCAGCAGTGTCATGCTCTAGACCCGCCTTTCCCAAAGTGGGCGATAACGCCCCCTTGTGGGCGCTGCAGTCCTAAAGGGGGGCGGTAAGAGACCCAGAAAAAAAAATGGTGGCGTTGTTGTGTAGAGGTTTAGGGGGCGATTTGTAATTTCATCTAGGTCCTTAGGTTAGGAGCCATCTAGTGGCTTATTTCCGAACCTATCGATACGTGAATCGTGACGGGGGAAAATGTAGGTAAACAAAGCCCTGTGTAACCTTCCTCCACTTGGTCTACCAGTTGTTCCGGTGCATTCTTTCAATAATAGATGTGAGTTTCAGTTTTGTTTACTTTATTATACACTTTCGCATTTTAATAGTTATTAGTATTCCTAGATAGGTAATTTTCATTTGCGGTTTCGCGCGTAATAGATAAGCAGTACTTAAGTTCAACACTTACTGCGCTCAAGTCTTAAGTTAACTCTTGCGGGTTGTAGTAAAAGTCTCGTTTAGAATGAATGTTTAATCTCCGCTAATATAGCTCACAATAATTAATTTAATTTGAAGTTATAGTGGTTTTTAAGTAGGTGAAAAATGGGGGGCGCTAAAAAATAATTTATTCTCAAAGTGGGCAGTAGACAAAATAAGTTTGGGAACCTATGCTATAGACAAATTAAATTATATTTTACTGAAATATCTATATTTATATATTTAGAAGGGCGCCGGTAGCTCAGAATTAGCGTGCTTGCCTACTGAGCTCAAGAAAGAGGATTGGAAATCCGGCCAAGGCCTTTAGGATTTTTTATCTGGGAGGTAAAAAAACTTGAGCACACCGTCCTTCGGATGGAACGTTAAGCGATTGCCCAGAGCCTGTACGATTTCATATTAAAGACATCCATTCTAGGACTCCCACAATAGAGTCGGACTCATTATGCCGCAATCGCTCATTCGTGGCTCTGGTAGTAGGCGATATGACCTATTAGTTAAAGTTCGGGCCTGAGTCACAATAACTAACTTTATATATTCATTATTACTGTTTCATTTTCTTGTTTATTGTTATTATTGTTTACTTTTATTATTTTATAATTGCTAAAAAAAACATTTAATTGAGAAACTTACATATGTGTTGGCATCAGAGATTTTCTGTGCAAAAAATTGTTGGTATAAAAAAATCCTGTTATGGTCACATCACAAATAGTTTATTTATTTTTAACCTTTATAATAAAAAGTACTAATAATAATAATAATATATTCTAAATGTTGTCATAGAACTATGCCATTCATAACATCGGGAGCACGAATGAAACGAAAACACGTCACACTTCGAACACTTAAATCAGAAGATTTATTATTCTATACTAATAATCATAAAGTAATAAATAATAAAATATTAGATAGCTAAAGTCCCATTTATAACAAAACAAGTTTCAACCTCCATCTTTTAAAAATCGAAATTTTGCGAGATTTTCGTTTCGCAGCACACCTTTTCAAAGTTGATAATTAGATAGCGATTACCTTCAGCCCTGTATATCGTAGAGAGACGATCAGAGCTTACGAACGTATGTTATAAACCAAAATAAATTGGATTTAAATTTATTATTTCCTTTTTTACAAAACAATTGAGGACAGGAATAGTGACAGTTGATAATCTAGGTAGCACCATAGTTTCTACAGTGCCCATTTAACTTTTGTTTCTTCTAAATTTAGTTATTTTATTTAAACATTTTTCCTCTACTGTATTAAATAAAGATTATAAAACTAATAATATACATTTAATTATGAAATAAATTTAAAAAATAAGAATTATAAATGCAACCACAAAGTTGAAAAAATAAATAAATTAAAATAATTTCAATGGCAATGAAGATAATTAAATGAATATGTTGGTATCACGTAGCGTGCTAAAAAGGAGACGAAATATTCAATTATAGTAATTTCAATTAATTGTCCTCTCAGGCTTGTTATTTTGGTCATTAAAAATAAAAAAAACTTTAAAATACTACTCCAATTTAGTATGTAAAAAAAAAAGATTAAAAATGGGTCTGAAAATTTATTAAAAGCAAAATTTTCAAACTGGAACGGATGAATAGTCAGCCTGGAACCCGCGAAACTTGATGTTCAATTTAAATATAAAGCTTTTAGTAGGCGGAAAACAATTTTATATTAGCAGTTCTTGAAATCAATTACACTAAAGTTTTAAGCCGAGGGCGAGGTCAAATGGAAACTGGTTTATTTAATAAGAGAAATTTTGTTTTTTTTATAAATTTAACAAAAACAAAGCTTCAACTACATATCGCCTACTACCAGAGCGCTCCTTCGTCAACCTCGGAGGGCATGAGCCCGAGACACGAGTATACCTGACATCGCACAGGATCAGCACTATCGCTTTACATCACATAATATTATATGTTCGTATATAAATACTATTTTTTTTAAACCCTCCTAATACCACGTGACCTGTGAAACGAAAAAGACCACGTGGGGTCCTTTTGAGACCCCACTTCATTTTTCAATTTTTCATGTACCAACTAGCTTTTCATTCTAACTTTTTCAATCAAGTTCATTCAAAAATGAGGGAAAAATAACAAAGAGTTTAAAAAGTTGAGAAAAAATGGTATAAAAAATGTTTATTCAAAAAAAAGTAAATCATGAAACTTATAAAAGTATATTCACACTATGCTATTATTATTTACATTTAGCGCAAAGAAATTTTTTTGTGACATGGTTTTTACATACGTGCTCCTAGCTCATCAAGTTCTTCATCGTCCGTTTCCAAAACGTCTTCAACATCGGAGATCACTTCGAGCTGTTCCGTTTCTACAAGGGCCTCCTCCTCAGATTCAAACCCTGCAATCTCCCTGGCAAGCTCTACTAACATCAACGTTCGCGAGGACACAATGTGTTCCATGATTTATCTTTACGGTCCGAACCGTCAACGCATACTGAAATTAGATCTAAATAAAATTCAAGAGGTGAACGAGAAGTGGAAACCAAGAACTGTTGATCAGAAAGAGTTCCAGGAAAAACTCCAGCGGGTGCGGGCAATGTCTTCTCCGAATTGCAGGTCAATTGAAGAGCAAACGTAACTTTTCGGAATTGTTTACTGATTGGAACTTCTTGAAAACACTTCTCATCAGACGAACGAAAATGTGATACGGATAATACCACGTGGGGTCCCGTGAGACCCCAACTACGTTTTTGTGAAAATATTATTTTATATCAATTTTTAAAATACAAACTGAATACATTTTCTTAATGAAATCGAATGGAGATAGTCTACGGATAAATGTCCTGAAGCCTCATCGAAATAGAAATTATATTGAGCAGTTCATACACATTTTAAAACGCATGGGGTCTTTTTTGACCCCACGTGGTATTAGGAGGATTAATAACAATAAATTCATGGAGAGATATGCATCGATAGTACAACAATCCTCAATTATTTAGATCATTTTTTTAGAGAAATCAAGAAATCTATATATTTATACAATTAAAGTTTCGTCTTTGCATCACCCGAATGTTTTTACTTATGTTTAGTCAGCAATACGAATTACATGTTATATAACAACCTTCTTCAGTCTATGTATATTTGAGTCCATAATTTTTTTTATTTTGCATATTCAAAGTTGTCTTTGAGGGCGCCGGTAGCTCAGTGGTATGCGTGCTTGACTTCTGAGCTCAAGTACGTGGGTTCGTAACCCGACCGAGGCCCTTAGTTTATTTTATCTGGGAGGTAAAATAAACTTAAGCACGCCGTCCTTCGGATGGGACGTTAAGCGATGGTCCCGAGCCTGTACAATGTCAGGTACTCGTTAAAGACCCCTACCCTAGATGAATGAACATTTAGGGTAGGCAAAATTTAGGACTCCCACATTAGAGTCGGGCTCATGTCCACCAGAGTGACGAAAGAGCACTCTGGTAGTAGGCGATATGACCTCGTAGTTAAAGCCCGGGCATGATTCATAAAACCTAACCCCCCCTAAGTTGTCTTTCAATTCCTTTTTATTTATTTTTTTTTTAATTTTTTTTTTTTTTTTCATTTTTTTTTTTTTTTTTTTCCCTTGTCCTTATAATTAATATAAATTTTCGTCCCGAGGACCTACCACTGGGTGGCCTTCCTCTCACATGCCATTCACGCCAACGTATCCATACCTACCAACATAGATGCTGGTTGTTGCACCCTAGCAACAGTTGCATCTTTATGGATAAAAGACAAAAAAAAAAAAAAAAATTTTGCATATTTACAATTGGCTATAAGAAAGCTTAAGTAAATTAGATGTATATGTGATTATAATGAAGTGTATATCCCTCATTTGCTGCAACTGCGACATAACTCAAAAAACTGTGATTTTCCAGGAGGAGCAATTCAAACTTTTGATGTGTAATAACTTGATGCATTCATTCGAAAATAACATTCAGCATTTTTTATTGAAATAATACAATATAAAAGAAGAGAAAATGTACAGTAACAACTATAGGCCTTACTGAGGTTTCTTCTCATTACCTTCACTATGAATTATGACATTCTTGCGTCAATAATTGTTTTCTCGGCGAGCAGTTGAAATGCCCATAACTCAAAAACGCCCATTTTTGTTTTATGTCGTTGTTGCAGCAAATGAGCGATATATATGTATATACGTACGCAGAATAATAAGAAGTAGGTATATACAAAATAATAAAATAATAATTACAAATTAAAGTAAGACTAAATAAATAAAATTATTCTAAATAAAGAAATCATAAAAGAAAATAAAACTATGCACAAAATAATAAGAAAAACAACTATTGAGCTCCGAGACCCACCGGAACACCCCCGCATGATATTGTCCTCATTCCTATAGCCCATATATGAAGTTTTCTTCTTAGGGAACCTCGGTCCCAAAATAAAATTTTATTTAATTTAATTTCAAATATTCAGCCAACTCAATCAGTTGAATTCGTAGCTATTCCATTTTGGGAGACAAAGGCTCAAGCAGAAATACCATTCTGAAGACGACATACCCATCCGGGTTCAAGGGGTAATCAACTGGAAAATCGAAAATAAAGGAAATACCCAGAGGGCAAATAACCCGAGACCATAGGTAAAAGGTTATGGGTTCCTTTGCCTTCTGAGGGTAAGCAATGTAAAAGGGCAGGCAAGACCTGGAGGCAGAATAGTTCCTTAGGAGAGTGGAAACTTGAAGTGGTCTCTCTCGGAAGGAATGTTGTAGAAAATAGCTATCTCGTGGCGAGCCTCAAAGGTATTTCCAAAATCCCAGCTTCACCTTCTCTGAAGTATTCCCAGAACCAACGATTCCTCAGTCTCTACAGTGGGATAGGGATTTGGGATAGCTTACCTTTGAAACATCCATGGAATCCCATC